>JAOQMS010006722.1:0-17081 GCA_027563885.1 Erythroxylum longipes
ATGTGAATGACGTAGATGGGATTTGTACCTCTCTTAAATGAGAGAGATATCATTTGGGCCTCTTGACAAGTATGACTTAAGAAATGCATAGTCGTGCTCAAATGAATTGTTGAGGAGTCATCAATGTCATTTATTATAGTCAGTCAACTTGGGAATCAAGAAACTATGATTAATCAAAGGTTGTCATGTACCATGCCTTATAATTAATCTTAATATCGTGTTACAAAGGGACTGAGTTTGTAACCATGGTTTTAGGTTAAATCAGATTACCGATCCTCATTTGATTTAGGTAGTCATAATGTCTTGCTAGAGGCTACTTATGACTTATAGGCCTTAAAGTATGATCAAACCCATAACCAACATCAAATGAGCCTACAGGGTCGCACACAAAGAGTGATGTGATTTGGGCTTATTGTCTTGGGCATAATTTATTAGGCACTGAATAAATATATGTGGATATATTTATTGGGTTAGATTGAATTAATTTGCCAGGCTTTTATTATATGAGATATAATATGGGTCGAAACTTTTTGGGCTTCCATAATCCTAATGGGTTTAGGATTATGATATTCTTATTCCTAATAGGAATAGGGATTAAGGTCTCTCTATAGAGAACTTCTGTCTCATTAGAAGACCCTAGCCACCTAGACCTAGCCACTCGTTCTTTTTTCGAGAGAAAACTGTGTGGCGTTCCAAAGTGTTTTAGAATGTACTAGCACACATTAGCCACTACCCAGATCGTTCATCCTCGCGTGGATACCGGTAAAGGACGTTCGTGAATTACAGCATCAACATATCTGAAAAGAATCCTAATCCACGTGCATTAAGAGGTAATTTTGGTTACACTTTTTGTTGTGTAGATTTTGATTAATCAAGGAACAAGACACGAAGTCTTATGGTCCATTCCACTACGTATTGTGAATTCCCAAGCCATAGGCGATCCAACAATGTCCACAGTCATGGGATGGGTACCACGATCGTGGCCTACCCTTTTTCCTGCATTTTTTTTCCATATTTTGACATCTTTATACCAAAGTTAAAACATTTTCTTTATAGTTAATCAATTATACCTCTATTAGGCCTAAGTCAAGCTCCAATTCCTCATCAATAACATCTTCATTTCTAGCTCAAATTTAGTCAATTGACAACTCAAAAATTATAGTTTTTCATGCATCAAAATCAAACTAGAAACTATCATACATTATCATGTATATAGTCCTAATTCTTTCTCAATTCAAGAAAACTATATTAACATCCTTCTTTAGCATAAATCCACCTGCATTACACTTTAAATCCAGACCTAATTCATCCATGAATCAACTTATAACCCACGATTTTCATTCACTAAGATCAAGCATAGAAAACATCCTAGTTCATCTAGCAAATTCCAGCACACTTCATCATCAACATTACAGACATTTCAATCCAATTCAAGCATCATTCTCATACTATTATTCATGCTACAAAGATCAAATTTTTACTCACTTCATAGGCTTCCAACTCAACTCAAAATACCAGATTATACTAGCCTTCCATATAAGAAAAATCAGCATAAGGTGGAAACAAGTTGATTTCAGCAGCAAGATGAAGGTAACATTCAGCTGGTTTTCTTAGCTATTGTGAAGGATTAAGGTGTGAATTTTGTGTGATAATTTGGCTAAGGTTCAAGCAAATTATAGAGAAAAAGTTAGAAGCAATTTCAGTGGTGAAGGAGAATGAAGGAACTAGCAGAAACTTTGCTTCATCACATGCTAGGTGTCTTTATTAAACTATGACCAATATTACATGGCATGCCTACCATTTGTATACTTGATAAGCTACCACTAATCTCCTTAAGATGCTACCATTAGTCGCCAATTAATCAGTCCATATGTCTCATAATTATTGGTCCGCTTGTCACACATTAATAGGTCCATTTGTCAATTAATTACTAGTCCATTTGTCACACATTTAGCAATGCCAAATGTCACTCAATTATCAGCTTAGTCATCCTAATTTTTCATGTATCAATTTATCTAGCCACTTGGCATTTTTCCTATTCCAAATGTACATATTAATTCAAAATTTTCCTAATTAATCACATTTAATTCCAAATCACTAATTGGAATCCAATCAAACCAAAATTCAAGATATAACAATTCATAATTCACATTATAGTCATTTTACATCTTTCATACCCCGAGACATGTCAATTGAGTGCATATGTTATCTTTGTAATGTGAATAAATTATAATTAGTGTATGAATGCTAATGTTATGTATGTGTATGCAATGGTTGATCTAGGGTTCTAACCCTAAGCATGCTCCAGAAACAGGATATTACAATTCTCCCCCTTTAAGAAATTTCATCCTCGAAATTCTTACCTGAATGGTGAAATAGGTAGGGATATTGTCTCCTCATGTTCTCTTCCGTTTCCCATATAGCCTCTTCTCTCAAATGATTCCTCCAAAGGACTTTAACTAATGGGATCACTCGGTTCCTCAACTGCTTATTTTGATAGCCAATTATCTTTACTAGTTCCTTAACATAACTTAGATTACTTGCAACTTTAAGTTCCTGAGCTGGTAACACATGAGTAGGATTAGATCGATATCTCTTAAGCATACTGATATGGAACATATTGTCAATCTGAGTCTCATTTCAACATGTAAGGCTAACTTATAAGCCAATGGCCCAACTCTCTCAATGATCTCATAAGGGCCAATGTATCTAGGGCTTAACTTGCCCCTTTTACCAAACCTCAGCACTCCTCGCCAAGGTGATACTCTCATAAACACTTTATCTCCCACTTGATATTCCATATCTCTCTTGTGCTGATCCACATAACTCTTCTGTATATCTTGTGCTACTTTAATTCTACTACTAGTCAATTTCACCTTATCCATGATATCTTGAATCAGTTATGGGCCTTCGAAAATCCTTAGACCCTCTTCATCCCAATATAAAGGTGAACGATACTTTTTGCCATATAACGCCTCATACTGTACCATAATGACACTACTGTGGTACTAGTTACTGTAAGCAAATTCAATAAAAGCCGCATACTGATCCCATACTCGTTGAAACTCCAATACACAAGCTCTGAGCATATCCTCAATAGTCTTAATTCTTCTCTCACTCTATCCGTCTGTCTGAGGATAAATGCAGTATTGAAGTTCAACTTTGTACCCAATGTTGTCTGTAGACTACCTAAAATCTCAAGGTAAATCTAGGATACTTTTCTGAAACAATGGACATTGGAACTCCATGTAAACTCACTATCTCATTCATATATCTCTGAGCTAACTGATCTAGTGAGTTATTCTCTCTCACTAGCAAGAAAATGAGTCAAATTGGTCAAACTATCAACAATGATGACCTATATGGCATCATATTGCCTCAAGTCCTAGGTAAACCTATAATAAAGTCCATAGTGATCCTCCCTTATTTCCCCTCCAGAATAGGAAAAGACCATAACTTACTAACTGGAGCCTAATATTCTACTTTAATCTGTTAACAAGTCAAACACTTAGCCATATAATCACCCACTTGTCTCTTCATTCCTGGCCACAAAAAATGTTGTTTTAGCATGTTATACACCTTGGTAGAACTAGGATGCATAGCATAAGTTGCTACATGTGCCTCCCCTAAAATTTCCTTTTTCAAATTATCCACATCTGGTACACACAATCTCTGCTTCAACTATAGTGTATCATCTCTCAATTCAAATTCGAAACTCGGATTCACCTTCAACTTCTCAATTAACTTCACCAATTTTGGATCTTTACTTTGAACTTTGCTAATTCTTTCATGTAATACAGGTCTCAGCTTTAATGTAGCTATCAATACTTCATTCTGCCCTAAATTCAACTCAATATTCAGTGCTCTTAATTGTACTAAGTTAGGCAACTTTGACAATTGTACTTGAGCCACACTACTATTAGATTTTCTACTTAGTACATCATCTACAACATTTGCTTTAACAACATGATATTCAATTGTACAGTCATAATATTTCAACAATTCTATCCATCTCCTTTGTCTCATGTTCAACTATTTATGATGCAATAAATATTTCAAACTTTTGTGATTAGTGAATACCTGAAAAGTTTCACCATACAGGTAGTGTCTCCAAATCTTAAAAGCAAACATTACAGTAGCAAGCTCTAAATCATATACTGGATAATTAAACTCATAAGACCTCAATTGTCTTAATGCATATGCTATTACTTTGCCATCCTGCATCAATACACATCCTAACCACCGGTGTGAAGCATCACTGTATGTTACATATCCTCTTAATTCAGATGAAATAGCTAACACTAATGTTATAGTTAACTGATGCTTTAGCTCCTCAAAACTCCTATAACAATCATCATTCTATTGAAAGGCACATTCTTCCTTAGAAGTTTTGTCAAAGGGGCTGAGATCAGTGAAAACCTCGATAAATATCCTTTATTAACCGACTAATCCAAGGAAACTCCATACTTAGTCACATTTCTGAGAGCTTCCCACTTCATCACTGCTTCTACTTTCTTTGGGTCTACCTGTATACCTTGCACAAACACTATGTGACCCAATAATACTACTTGTTCAAGCCAAAATTTACACTTACTAAACTTAGCATACAATAGTTTCTCTCTTATTATCTGTAGTTCTAACCTCAGATGTTTAGCATGCTCCTCTCTACACTTTGAATACACCAAGATATCATTAATAAACACAATCACGAAATGATCTAAATAAGATTGGAATACCTTATTCATCAAAGCCATAGAAGCTGCTAGGGCATTAGTCAATCCAAACAGCATCACCAAAAACTTGAAATGTCTATATCTTGCTCTAAATGTACTCTTCGGTACATCAGCCTCTGTTATCTTCAACCGATAGTACTGTTACCTCAAATCTAGTTTAGTGAAAACCTGAGCTCCCTGTAATTGATTAAGCAAATCATCTATCCTTTGCAGACGATACTTGTTCTTCACTATTACCCGATTCAACTGCCTGTAATCAATAAATAATCTTAGAGTCCCATCCTTCTTCTTTACAAACAATACCAGAGCTCCCTAAGGTGACACACTGGACCTGATAAAACCCTTTTGCAATAACTCCTATAACTGGGTCATCAGTTCCTTCAGTTCCACAAGTGTCATCTCATATGGAAGAATTGATATGGGAGCAGTACTTGGAACAAGATCAATGGTAAACTCTGCTTCTTTTTCTGGGGGTAAACCTATTAATTTTGCGAGAAACACACCTAAGAAATCCCTAACAATAGGAATATCCTGAATAGTTTGTTCATTCCAGGTATCAACTACGTGGACCAGATAAGCCTCACATCCACCTCGAATTAGTCTCAAAACACTTATAAATGAAATTAGTCTGGCTGGCACTATTTGACTAACCCCTCGAAACACCACTCTCAGCTGATTAGGGGATTTATGAACTACCTCCTTAGTATAACAGTTCATCACAGCCTTATGAGCAATGAGTCAATCCATACCTATAATAATATCTATTTCCTTTAACTGCAATACAGTCAAATCAACTTCTAACTCTGCCTAATCAATCTGAATTATACACCCTTTACACACCTCTCCAATCACTATAGTACTACCTACCGGTGTACTTACCTCTAAATCACAATTCAACATCTCTCTCTTACGATACAATTTAGATGCCAGATGCAGTGCGATGAATAAATGTGTAGATCCTGGATCTACTAATGCAAATGCTTTAAAATTAAAAACATTCAACACACCTGCAACCATATTTGGGGAGTTCTGTGCCTCCTATCTGGTGATGGAATAGACTTTGGCTTAAGAATGCGGCTAGTTACTCTATACCTCAGTCTTGACACTAGGCCCTGCTAATTGTGTCCTGCCTCTACCTCTGCCTCTCTGTATTGATCCAGTAGCTCTACTCTGTTGGACCTTTCTCTTAGTCATTGTTCCTCCTCTCATTCCAGAGTGGGGTCTCAAAGTCTTGGGACATTCTCTAATTTAATGCTCAATAGAGCCACAACAAAAATAAGCTCCCGATAACCTCCAACACTTACCACCATACTTTTTACATAGTGTTCACAATTAGGCATCTATTGTGACTACCCTCTTGACACTTGTCCTCTACCTCTACTATTCTAAACAAATCCACCTCTTAGTCTAAACCTTGATTGTCTTGATCTAGTTTAGAATCGAGACAATCTGTTCTAGCATTTACTAAAGCTTCTGCTAGAATCAGCCTAAGACTCAATCAGTCTTTTCACTCTAGACTCCTGTCTGTACTCTCCCTGACCATCTTTCAATAATTATTCAATTCTGATCGAGGCCACTCGTAGTTCCGAAAAACTACCCAAATTAGAAATGGCTAGCCTCGTTCTGATTTCCATATTTAACCCATCTTTAAACCTCTTACACTTGTCCTCCTTAGTCGGTATCAATGCAATGGCATACCTGATTAACTCATAAAATCAGATCTCATATTCAGCTACTGTTAAACTTCCATGCTTCAGATCCAAAAATTCTTTCATTTTTCTATCCAGATAAATCTTCGACATATAATTCTCTCTAAACACCTTTAGAAAATCTTCCCACTTTAAACTACAAGGTGTTGTGGTACTACCTAGAACAGTCTTCCACCACTGATATGATGGACCTTGCAGTACTGAGACCACATAATCAAATCTTTCATCTAACTTACAATACATCTGATCAAACACTCTTTCAGTTCTCTCTAACCATCCTTCAGCCTCAGCAGATCTGTACTGCCGTAGAAGTTCACAACCCCCTGCTTCTCAATTTTTCATACCTCCTTTCCTATCTCTTAGGAACTCTCAGAGGCATTTATGCAAACTCAGGTACAGGAGACTCCCTATTGCTCCTACAAATTCAATGTCAGCTGACTCTCTAATTTGATCTCCTATAGTTGATGAACTATAAAAAAAATACATATGGTCATTATATGAATCTCTCATTATATATCATGTTTAAATGTCCTTATATGTCCCTATAGATGCCAAACCAAGCTCTAATACCAAAAATGTAACACCCCACTACCATAGAGTCTATACCAGAACATCCTAAGGACATTCAAGTACATATCCTATGATAATGACATTTTAGAGTAGTCATGTTCTCTTATATGGCATCATAAAGAATAACAGAATACTTAAAAACTCAACTCCTCATTTCATTTGCAAATATGATTTACACTGCATTCATTGAAACAAATATTTACATTACTAAAACATTTGAAAGTTTACAATCCTTTATACAAAAGTTCTATATGACATAAGAAAACTACAAAAAAAAGTCTACTATTCCTTAGACGCCAGCTGACAGACCATTGAGCCATTTATTAGTCCAAAATGTTCTTCTAGAATAACTTAGCGACTAGGTGTCCTCTCTTGTACCTAAAAAGCCACGTTGCAATTTTTGATGAGTTTTGCAAACTCAGTGAGTGAACCATTATTGATGTGCTCACTTATGGCAAATATATAAATATCTCATACCCAATCATATTTACATCATTTCTTATCTCAATAAAACATAATGAATGTCACACATTTTATATACTCTTTTAGATCATATTTATCCCAATCAATCACATTATCAACAAATACTCAATTATATCATGTCACTTCATCATCATAATTTCGGAAAAGGATTCATAACCATATATGTACAAATGTAAATGCATATGAGACTCCACATTCGTTGTGATTTTGTTATGACTGAGAACTTTTCACTGACTCATATCCCTTGTGGATATTGGGCTCATTCAGATACAAATACTGTCTCTTACCCATTGTGGATACCGGGCTCATTAATTATAGAGCCAGTCTCTACGTGCAAAATTCTGATCTTAAAGCTCCTTAAGACTGACCACTCTGGTCACAATGCCTTTATATAATCATGCATTTATTTTAATGCATCAAATCATAAAATATGCCATTAATAAAATTTATTTATAATGCACAGTCAGAGTCTCATGTTCATTAGATCTCAGTCCGGCATTTAACTTTCATTAAGTATACAGATATCTTTCAGAATTCAAATGGAAACAAAACACTTCCAATACATTCCCAAATATCAAACTATTCAAACCATTAAAGTCTGGAACTAACACATATAGATCATTAACAATTCAATAACTGGGACTTAAACAGAAATAATCAATTCTAGTGAGAACATCTACGTTACTCACAGTACGCTCCTAATTACACTATTGCCTAGATGATCCAACAATGTCAGGATGATGGCATTTGACTTGATCGTCTAAATACACATACATTGTACACATTACTAAAGTAATCAAACAAATACATATTCAATTATACACATATATATATATATATATATATGTGCCATGTTCAATGCATGCTCAGTGCCTTTCTGAGGTATGTTTCCTTAATCACAATTCATGATCATTCAAACATCATATCTTGTTTGTAATTAGGTTTATACCTTAAGTTCACTTAATCATGCTCAATTTATTAACCATATATTTATTAACTCCTTTTTAAGGTTCCAAGTATCCTTAAAGTTGTCAATTCTCATTCATTCATTCCTAATGCATTATTTATATTCTTTGGAATACATTTGCATTCATATGAACATCTTCATTCGTTTAACACTCCTACAATCCAAACTTAGTTACATTGGTACCAAACAATCTTTTTCTTAAGGTTTAACATCAATTAACATCTTCAACTTATCAAATACTTTAATCAACTTAATCAACATCAATCTAGGTTTATTTTAAGCCTTAATAAAGGTTAAATACACCACATTAGAGTCATTTGTCCTCATATGGTTCAACCAATGTACAAATCAGAAATTACCATCTAAAAACCCTGCCCCTCCCCACGATTGTGACAGAAGCTACTGCATCTATCCACGGTCTTGATATGGGTGCCACGATTGTGACCTACCCTTTTTCCTGCACTTTTTCCAGATTTTGACATCTTTATACCAAAGTTAAAACTTCTTCTTTATAGTTCATCAATTATACCTCTATTAGACCTAAATCATACTCCAATTCCTCATCAATAACATCTTCATTTCCAACTCAAATTTAGTCAATTGACAACTCAAAAATCATAGTTTTTCATACATCAAAATCAAACTAGAAACTATCATGTATATAGTCCTAGTTCTTTCTTAATTTAAGAACACTATATTAACATGCTTCTTTAGCGTAAATCCACCTACATTACACTTCAAATCTAGACCTAATTCATCCATGAATCAACTTATAACCCACATTTTTCATTTACTAAGATCAAGAATAGAAAACATCTAAGTTTATTTAACATATTCCAACACACTTCATCATCAACATCACAAACATTTTAGTCCAATTCAAGCATCATTCTCATACTATTATTCATGCCATAAAGATCAAATTGCTACTTACTTAATAAGACTCCAACTAAACTCAAAATTCTAGATTATACTAGCCTTCCATATAAACAAAATCAGCACAACCTCAAGCTAGAAACAAGTTGATTTCAACAACAAGATGAAGGTAACTTTTAGCTCGTTTTCTTAGGTATTTTATGAAGGATTAAGGTGTGAATTTTGTGTGATAATTTGGATAAGCTTCAAGAAAATTACAGTGAAAAAGTAGGAGCAATTTTGATGGTGAAGGAGAATGAAGGCACCAACAGAAACTTTGCTTCATCACATGCCAGGTGTCTTCATTAAACTAAAACATATGTTACATGGCATGCCTCTCATTTGTTTACTTAATAAACTGCCACCAATCTCCTTAAGATGCTGCCATTATTCATCAATTAATCAGTCCATATGTCTCCTAATTATTGGTCCACTTGTCACACATTATGTAACATCTCATTGTCCCATGATTAGGGTTAGAACCCTAAGATACTATATGTGAGAGTTTTTTGAGATTTTAAAAGTGCATTTCATGCATTATATGGTATACACATACACGTGAATAATGTTTTCACTCATGAAAATAATTGTACATGCATTCATTGACTTTTTTCAGGTATAAGTGATTTTAATGTGATTAAAGTGTGAATGTATTAGAATTAATTTCACATTTTGGAGACATTTCAGATGTTTTAGAAATTTATTAAAAATTTAGGGTATTTTATACTAAGAAAATTATAGAAATAAGAGACAAATAGAAGTGTGACAATTGTATTAGAAATTAATTGACAAATGGACTAATTATGGAGCGACAAATGGATCAATTAATATGTGGTATGTGGACCACTAGCTAAGTGACATTTGGTAGCCTTACATGGAGGACACATGTTTTACATGCAATGGTGACACATGGCATTGCATAATAGATCCACCTAGTTATTTATGAAATATGTTTCTGTAACTCCTTTCTTTGGTTTCACCGAAATCATCTAAGCCTTCCTTCTTGCTTTGCCATCACCGAAACACCATCTTTGCTCATTTTTGTGTATTGGCTTTTGGTTAATTCTTCAATGTGACACCTTGCAAAGAAACCACTTTAGACCATATGTTGTCTCTATATTCTTGTCCATCCACCGAAATCTCTTCTAACCACTCTCAACTGTTGGAATTTTTCTGAATCAAGTAAGTGATGAATTCAATTGCATGGGTAGTGTAAATGACATTTTGATGATGTTTTAATGTTTGTAAATAGATGCATGCATGAGTGGTGTTGTAGGAAGAAGAGTTTTAGTGATACAAGCAAAAAAAATGTGCAGAAAGTGTGATGAAGGATTGTGGAAATTGGAGTAATATGAAGTGTGTTGTAGTGTGTTATATATAGTGTTTGACTGAACATACATTTGTATTTAGGACATAACTTGATCTGTGACTAACCAAATTTGATGGATTTTGATTTAGAGTAAACTAGAGACATATGGCTAGATTTTTCATAAAGGAATAGAATTTCAAATATGTTCTTAAGAGTCTTGAAATTTCACTTGAAGTTAAGAATTGTGTTTTGTTGAGGTATGAAAATAGTCTGTAGATTTTTTATTATAACTTACATGATTCTGAACCAAAATGCATGAAATTGATGTCATTAGACACTTAAGACATTGTGGAACATTTGATTAGGAGAATGTGTTGTCTAAATACTTCATTGTCTAGGTCATAATGGTCATACGAATCTGACCCGAAATCTGCTTAAGAAAATCTGGAAAAAAATGCAGAACATATGATATGGAAAAATATGGAATACGTATTGTTTTGGGGTTTATGAACAATCATGAATTGTTGAATTGTGTATTGATGTTACTGAACTGAAACTGAAGTAAAAATGAAGAGGCATCAACTGTAAATGATAGAATTTTGATAATGAAATGCTTGATAAAATGGATATCATATTATAGAAAAGGATAGGTTTCATGAATGATATTATGTAGTTGAAGAGGTTTAATCAATTGATTAGAGTTTGATAATTTCATGAAAACAAATTGGTAAGTGAATGAGTATAGAATGCTATTATGTTTGTGGTAAAGTAATCTAGAAAATTGGAGTGAACTTGGTGTTAAATTGTATGTAAGTTTCGAATAAATAGAAGAAAGGAGGAAGAAAAACACAGTAGGGCACGGTCGTGCACCTGCACGATCACGACCCTTACTGAAAAGATGAAAGTCTTGATTGTCCACCTACACGTTCACGACTCTACTGAAAAGGATGAAAGTTGCAATCATACGTGTCCCGAGAGGAAATGCAAAGGGTGTTTTTTATTTTTTATTTTTTTATTTTTAGTGATTTTCAGACTAATAAAGGCTAGTTTGTTTCCATATGAAGTATTAAGGTTTAAATGAGTTCTTCAATGAATTTAATTGATGTTGAATGAAAGGATTAAGGTGAAAAAAGGGTATTAAGGATTAAAAGAATGTTTTGAAGGTGTTGTAAATTGTTTATAAAGAGTATTAAAGAAACATACCCAAGAAATTGTCATTAAACATGCATGATACATGATACATTTATAAATGTACTCATAACTGATTATTCTTATGAAAATGCACAT
The DNA here is from genome assembly GCA_027563885.1 of Erythroxylum longipes. Taxonomy (NCBI): domain Eukaryota; kingdom Viridiplantae; phylum Streptophyta; class Magnoliopsida; order Malpighiales; family Erythroxylaceae; genus Erythroxylum; species Erythroxylum longipes. Next base: position 11,974 of record JAOQMS010006722.1, read on the forward strand.
GAGTGACATATAAATGTATATGATTGCATATAGAGGAGCACGTTGAGTGACCGATTCCACATATTGCCAGTACTTTAATGCAATAAGCTAAAGGGAGCATTTGTGAGTCAACCTAGATGATCTTCCTAGGATTGATTGATTCTGTTTAACTTCCAATTATTAAATTGTTTATGATTTGTATATGAATTTCAGACTTTAAAGGTCCGAGGAGTTTGATATTTGGGAATGTATTGGAAGTGTTCTATTGACATCTAAAACTTGAATAATATCTGTTTGCTACTGAACTCTGATTGAATTCTGAATACTCAATGAAAGTTGAATGTCAGACTAAGGCCCGATGAACATAAGATTCTATCTATGCATCATAAGCAATTGATAATTATGGCATATTCTTTTATCTTATGCATTTCATTAAATACATGATCAGTTAAAGGTGTTGTGATCAAAGTAGCCAGTCTGAAAGAGCTTTAAGCTCAGAATTCTACACGTAGAGCTTTACTCTGTGATTTCTGTATCTGATTGAGCCCAATGGGGCAACTCGGTCATAACAAATAAAAATGAATATGAAGTCTCATATGCATATGCATTTGTATATTTATGATTATGAAATTTATGTTTGTGAAATATTTTCTGAAGTTGTGATGTTAAAGTGATATGTCATGATAACGTTATTGATTGAGTTGTTCAAGTTCTGAAAGAATGTATGTGATGCGTATGACATTCATTATGCTTTATTGTGATGGAAAATGTTATGAATTTGGTTGTTTGTATGATATTTGTGTGTTTGCCTAGAGTGAGATCATCAATGATGGTTCACTCATTGAGTTCGCAAAACTCATCAAAAATTGCAACGTGGCTTTTTAGGTACAAGACAAAAGACCTAGATTTTTGAGATCTTCTAGAAGAATATTTGGGACTAGATATGGCTCAAAGGTTGGTTAACTGACAATTAAGGAGTTCTAGTTATAACTATGTAGTTTTTTTTCTATATCATGTAGAACTTGTGTATAAGGGTTGTAAACTTTCCCATGTTTAGTATGTAAATATTGGTTTTAATGACTACAATGTAAACTTTTATGAATGAATGCAATAAGGAGTTGAGAATTTTAAGTATTGTGTTTTCTTTATAATGTCATTTAAGAGATTAGGTTTGATCCAACATACCATTGTCATAGGATATGTACTTGAATATCCTCTGGACGTTCGGGTATATACTCTATGGTAGTGGGATGCGATACATTAATTAGTCTATTTGTCAATTAATAACTACTTCATGTTAGAGTAGTGCTCTAAAGGTAATCACCTTTAGCACTTTTGTACAAACTTTATTTTGATTAATAAAGCAAAATACATTTTTTCATTGATTTGATATTCATTTATATATATGAATTGATATTGATCCTAAATCGAATTAATGAAGTCTATGATACAAAACATAGCATGAAGGAAATCATGATGAGATCATAATAATGAGATTCATATCATGTGCAATTATGTTAGTATCTAGCAATCCCTAGTCATAGGATTAATAAGACAGGACATTATTAATCCGGAAAGATTAGCACATATTATACTCCTTGATTTGATCAAGCAGTGGATCTCATAAAATGTAAGTATGAGATGTTTAGAGTTAATATATGGATGCTTACTAAGGGTAGTAAGTACGTCAGATGACCCACTATGAGATTATCATATAGATGATCTATCTAATGTCAATGATTAATCTCATCATAGCAATGGTACAGATATCCTTAGACTTAAGGTATTCAAGGATATCTTAGATATAAATGCTGTGCTTTGACACCATTCCTTGTTACTTCAAGGCGAGGTCACTCTTAGGATGGTAATTGGGTATAGCTATTTATATTCAAAGGTAATTGGGTAGCCAATAAAGGATTCACCACTCCTGATAGAAGGAGATGATACCCATGGCCTTTTATTGGGGTCATTACTCGAGAGTCTCTAGCCAGAGTAGGTATTTTGTCATGAAGAGGGTCTTCAATGACACATATGACTAATGAGATCCCAGAACAAGAACTAACATCACTTGGACTAGATGTGACGTAGTCAGTATAGTGGGAGTTGACACATATCTTATGCTCCAAACCAAGTGCCTAAAATAGTATGGAACCTAAGGGTCACACACATAAAATATCATACGAAAAACAAGTGTGCATGGCCTATTTTAAGCAGGCCACGATCATGCATCATAAGGCCACAATCGTGGACAAATGCGAGACATGCCACGATCGTGGCCAGCATCATAACAGAGGCCCCGAAATGATATATAAATGAGTTCTTCACTTATGTATACGAACAACTTTCACTTCTTACACACTAAGTGATTGAGAAAGGATTCCAGAAATGTTCTAGAGAGAGTGAGATGAGTTCTTGAGTTATATTCTTGCAATTTATGCGAATGTTGTATAAATCAACATGCATGCAAGATAACCTTGATCTATCTTCTATGATATTGAACATCTACTTGAATTAATCAAGTTTGGTGTTCTAAATACACATTGTTTCATCTTCCTTCTTTGCGTGTTTTTGGGTGATCAAGGAAGGGTTTGGTATTTGCAACATCCCAAACAAGGAGAAGAAACAAGAAAGGAGGAGATACACAAGGTAAAAAAAATTTTTATTTCATGTTCTTTACATATCCTTGCATGCATGTGAGATTTTGTGGTTTCTGGGTTGTCATGGTGTCTGAATATTGATTCCGACACTTCCACTGCATCTGCATGCATGTAATGCATGCAACCATGGATAACCCAATAGTGGTATCAGAGCTTGTTTATGCATGTAATAGATGATGTATTGAATATGTGCAAAGTGTTTGCTGGGTTATGACTGACTTGCATGTTGTTTTGGAAAATTTCATGTAAATTATATAAAAAAAATTCTATTTTTCTTTCTCATAAATATAGAAAAAAAATTTCTATTTTTCTTTCTCATAAATGTTTATAATATGTTATATTATGTTTTGTAAAAGTATATTACAATTGAATGTCATTTGCTATTTTATTTCGAATTTATATCCAGACTGTTCATATGTAGATTTATGGGATTTTTTAGAAAACTTATTACATGTGCTGACTTTGAAAACTTTGTATTAATTCTAGAAACATTGTTTTTATATTTTTATTTTACTTAAATGTTTATAAGATGTTATATTATGTTTTTGTAAACGAAAAATGCAATTGATTGTCATTTTCTATTTTATTACGAATTTAGTTTCAACTTGATGCATGTATGAAGTTCTGGAAATTCTGGAAATGTGATGAACATGCATGCATGAAAAATTCTTATTAATATTTTTTAAAAATTGTTTTTATAAATTTTATGCATGCACATGCAAGATGAGATGTTGCCACCTGTATGAGATGCATGACACTTATTGTTAAAGTGGTTATCTTATGCATGCATGATGTAATGTTTGTCTAGTGTTAGAAGTAATGTGACAAGTGTCATACACATATGATGTGTTGGTTTATTCCAATTCTTAATAAATAAATCCTTAGAATTAGTTTCTGGAATTTATTATTAGACACATTTAGAATGTCTATAAGACTCTGGAATTTTTCTAGAATTAATTGAATTTGATAGTCAAAGTCAACATTGGTCAACTTTTTGAAAATTGGATTTGACTTACTTAATGGCTTATAATGTATGTGTTTTGGTTATGAGACCTAAATAAGGTTCTTATGTGATAATAAATGTATTATTTTGATGAATCGGTCTCTTTAGGGTTCTGAAAATTTTCCAAACATTGAATCGGTCTCTTTGGTGTTTAGTACGTTAACTTATTTATCTTGACGATTTTGGCCGTCAAGATAATTTTGGCTAGTGCCGAAATTGTTTAGATAAATTTAAGATGACCTAGGAATTTTATAAAGGGCTAATTGGTATACGGCAATTTTGGAAACCTTAGGGATTAATTTAGAATTAATCCAAGTAGATCATAGCAATTCTAGTTTGACTAGATAAAGGCATATAAACTAAGATTAAATTGTTTAATCTGGACATAAAATAATTGAATTTTAGGTTTCCTAATCGAATCACATTCATAATTCGAATTAGCCAAGAATAACACTAGTACCCCATCAGGTTCAAGAGTCGAATTGAATCACAAACTTTAGATGCATAGTCAAGTCACAACCTAAATTTAAACCTCCTTTGTGTGATACATGCATTAGATGCATTTTAAGGGTAGTTATGGACATAGGATCAATTCAATTGAGTTATCCATAATCTAAATGTATAAGTGATATACATAATCAAGATCATCTAAGTATTGATGAGACCAAAGGATAAATCCCGAGACTAAAATATTAGGACTTGCATCTTCCATTGATATGGCAAGAACCAAAGTTCTTTTAAAGTTGGGTTGTTGGGCAAACCCAAGCCAGCTCTATACGAATATGTTCAAACCATAGAAATTAGATTTCTAGATTAATGGGTTAGTCCTAACTAGAAGCGTTGGTTTGTTGGGCAAACCCAAGGTCAACATGGATAGAGGCGAAGTTGAGTTATATACATGGGATGTATATAAATCAAGAGTTGATAACCCAATGTGCTAAATCAACAGTTGATGGCATAAGTCGATAGTTGCATTATTGAATGCAATCGGTATGAATGATACCAACCAATTGACCTAAGGTGGCTTATTAAGCAAACCTAAGGTCATTCTTGTTGATATTAGATATCGACCCATTAAGAAAACTGTAAGTTTTCTCGAATTCATAATGAGGGCTATGGATTTGAATAAGAATAAAGGGACCCATGATGCATGTAACACCCCATTACCCTAGGGTACGCACCGGGACGCCCGTAGGTCATTCCGATACAAATCCTAAAATAAGGGAACGCTACGTGCGATCACTACAGAACTCCACATGGCATCATAGCAATTTAAAGAATTAAAACTGTAAATGTAAACCACAAGATTTTTAAAACCAAATCCTTCCTCTTTTCATTACTCAAAAACAACCGGTTATACATCAAATGTACAGTCTGTACATACAGAAACCGTAATACAGATACTATGAAAGAGGAAGAAATACAACAACTCCTAACTAGGTCATCCCAAAAATCTGAAGTCCCAGCTG
>JAOQMS010006743.1:0-17077 GCA_027563885.1 Erythroxylum longipes
CGCCACCCTCGCGGGGCACGGATTCAGATATCACGGTCGATATCGGGTTCGGGTTCGGTGGGAGTGGGGTGTTACATAGATACTACTACTCTATTCCCTTTACCTTCTGATAGTCTCTTTAATACTAGGATGCTATGTTTATCAACACTTATGTACTTCTTCCTTTTGATCTTTCCCCTAACATATTTGTTGTTGCCATTTCTTTTCAATAACTTAACATAATGAAATTCAATTTTCTATTGTAGTACAAATAATTGCAATGTCAGTTTTCAATAAAATATATTTAAGATGTATGACAAATCCATTTAGTGCTAATAGTAATACAAAAATATGTAGACTTGTGATATTTGTAGTTTATATTATGTTTTAGTAGGTATTTTAGTGTGTTTATAGGTGTTAATTAGATGATTATTGCATGTTTTGGTTTAGAATTATGTTAATGTGATTGTTTGTTTATGTTTTTAAGTGTTATGTGGTTTACGACATGATGTTGGACCTTGATCTTATGTTCTTGAGGTGTTTTATGTGTTTTTTAGTGTATGAACCCATATAAATGAAGATTGAAGGAAGTTGGAGCAAGCTTGGGCTAAAAGGCATGGTCACAATCGTGACATGAGTATCACAGTCGTGACAGAAGACCCTTATCGAGGGTCACGATCATGATTGAAGTGACACAGTCGTGATAGAAGAGTTTTATATTGGTTCATGATCGTGAAAGAATATCTTTATGTTATGTCACAATTGTGACAACGATCATGATACCCCTGTCACAATTATGACATACACTTGCCAGACCTGGGGTTTTTGATATGTTTTGCTGTTTGGAGGTATTTTTGGATAATGTGACCTGGCTAAGACCTAAAATTTAACCCTAAGTCATACATTAACTATTTAAGAACATAATGAGACCCAAAAACATCTAGCCTCCATCTTACCATATTAAGAGAGAAGCAAGGAAGAGCAATAAGAAAGAAAGAGGAGCAACAGTTTCTAGCTAACTCCAGACTAGTCTAATCAAGTTTTCTCTCTCTTTCTTTTGTTTATTTCCTTTATCTTGATGTATGAAATGGGATTGAGAATCTTGTACATGTTGATGACGTTCTAATTTCATATTGTGATTTTTTTCTTGACTTGTTTTGGGCTTTGGTTATTTTTTGTTTCAAAGAAATCTTTTGAGTGTTATGATATTTTTATTTGCCTATAGTTGTGATATTTGTGTTTGCCTATACTTCAACAATAAATTGAGAGAGTGAGTCGATAGTACTTTAATTAGGTTAGGTAATAAGATTTAACAACCCAATTGGTCACACAAATATCAAATTGATAATCATACAAAGAGAGGTCTTTCGTTAAAACATAATTATCTGATAGATTGCGTGAAAGAAATAATTGAAAAAGTTAGGCTGTTTTTATTAATCTAGAGATCACAAATCTAGAATTTTGGAATCAACTAGGGATTATTAATTGGGGTTGAATGATTATATCTTGAGAGAGAGTAATCAACCCTTCATAAATCTAAGATCAATATCGATTGAATAAAAAATGATTAAGGTAGCAAAATGATGATAGTCCTATACTTTCATAATTGATCATTCTTGTTTTATTGTGACAACTCAATTACTAAGTGATTAATTTTTCAATTTGATTTGATTGCATTAATTTTACTTCCACTGAACTATATTTGGTTGCTTAATTTTTGATTACTTTTGTTTTCATTTAAATCACTTTTTAAAACCTTAGATGAGTTAGGTTCATTTAGTTTTTATCTAATTCCTCGTAGGATCGATAACTCAGTTACTACAAGTTTACGATCTATATACTTGCAGATATTGAGGTTTTACATTAGGTAAAACTTACTCAACAAGTTTTTGGCATTTTTTTCGAGGAATTAGTTTAGGACTAGTTGAATTCTTTGTGCTAAGGAATTTCTTTTTCGTCTTTCTTCTATCCGTGTGAAAGCATGAACACGAGTAACTCGAAGTTCAGGCAAGATTGTAGAAACTCTAGCACTTAATATGACACGACTAGAGTGAGCAATTCAAAAAGTAAGACGCCAAGAGATCGAAGAAACGATTGCGGAGGAACATCATCAAGAAAATCAGTAGTGAACCCTAATGGATTTTATAAGACCAGGGTTCAACACTATACATCAAGACATCACTCAACCACCGATACAAGTAGCATCATTTGAGATCAAGCCAGCATTGTTGAATATGTTGTAAACCAAAATGCAATTTTATGGGTTAGCCAATGAAGATCCTAACTCCCATTTGGTGAATTTCCTAGAAATATTTGATACTTTTCGATATCATGGAATGTCAAAAGATGCAGTTAGGATGAGGCTCTTCCTCTTAAAACTAAAAGATGGAGTTAAGGAATGCTATCATTCTCTAACCTTTGCTACCATCACAACTTGGGAGCAACTAGTGTGTGCATTTTTGGACAAATACTTCCCTGTCACAAAGACAACAAGGTTGACAAAGGAAATCACAAAGTTATGAGGAATCACTTTATGAAGTGTGAGAACATTATAAGGATTTGCAAAGGAGATGCCCTCACCATAACTTCCCCAAAGAATTCTTGTTGAAAACCTTTTACTATGGTGTTAATCCACCCACAAGGAGCACCGTTAGTACGGCATCTAGAGGATCTCTAATGAGAAAAATAGTTGAGGAAGCATGGGATTTATTAGAAGAGATGGTGAGTAATAGTTGTATTTGGACATTAGATAGAGGTAGATAACAAACAACCTTTCATGATAAAAAAAATAGTCATTGTTGTTGATTTGATTACAGAAATGCAGGAAAAGATTGATAGCTTAACATGATAACTTAATAACATGAAACCCTCTTCATCATCTCCTATTAAAGCAATTCAACATAGATGTGAATTATATGAACAAGACACCTATGATACCATCGATTGCTTTTTGACATAAATTAATGAAACGGAGCAACTCAACTATATGGGAGCACAATTTGGTTGAGGGGGGAGTAATCCTTACTCTAACACATATAATCCTGGGTAGAAGAACCGCTTAAATTTTTTTTTGGTTGAATAATGCAAAAGGTTAATTCCAACCTCAAAGGTCACCTAAATTTCAACAGGAGAAACCTAATTGTACGGATTCTAAGTTAGACAAAATTTTAGATAAGCTAGTAAACATGGATGATGCTCATAAGAAATTGGAAGGTAATTTTGAACAAGTAACCAAAAACCATACCACTTCCATCCATAACTTAGAAGTCCAAATAAGACAACTAGTAAATGCTTTGTCTACAAGACGTGTGGGGAGCCTCCCAAGAAATACCGAAGCAAACCCAAAGGAGAAACTAAAGGCAATCACACTTTGAAGTGGGAAGGACCTAGAGTAACTAGCAAAAACATAAACTAGATCCCGTCTAGCAGAGAAAGACAAAGAAAAGAAGAAGTATGTTGATGTGAGTGAATACTCGCCTTACGTTGTCCCTCTATCATATCCACCCAAGATTCCATATCCTCAATAATTATAAAAGAGCAAATTGGATGCACAATTTATAATGTTCATGGAGAAATTGAAGACTTTGCAAATTAATCTTTCTTTCGTAGAGGAATTGGAACATATGCCCAAGTACGCTAAATTTTTGAAGGACATTATCAAAGAAGCGCACTTTGGAAGAGAACCAAACGGTAGAATTAACTAGTAATTGTAGTTCTATAATAACCAGTCATATATCGTCCAAGTTGAAAGATCCAAGAAGTTTCACAATACCCTGTGTGGTTGGTGAATTTGAAATTGAAAAGTGCTTATGAGATTTTTATTATCCCAGTGGACTTCATCGTTTTTGATTTCGAAGAGGATAAGAACTCTCCATTAATTCTTGGATGGCCTTTAATTGATCAATGTTCATGAAGGTAAATTAATACTTCAGATTGGTGAAGATCAAGTGGATTTTAAAATTAAGGCCTTGAAAAATCTAAACGAAAGTAGCGCTTGCATAAAGATTAATGTAATAGACGAAAGTATTCAAGAGTAAAAAGAAAGCTATTTTGAAGAAATTAGATCTGTGGAAGTCGAGACAAAATGTAAAGCTGAGAGGCCAAACAAAGTGGAGTCTGAGGTAGATATAGAGACAGAGGATTTATTTATTCGAAGACATCAAGAATTATTAGTAAGAACTAAAGCATCCATTTCATCCTTCATAGAGAAACCACTAACTCTAGAGCTTAAACCTTTACCCACATACCTCATATATACCTTTCTAAGTGAAGGTCAAACTCTAACCATCATCATTTCCGATCAATTGAATAGGGAACAAGAGAGCAGGGTGGTAGCAATTATTAAGAAGCAGATGAAGTCAATTGGATGACAGATATCTAAAATTTGAGGTATTAGCCCAAATGTTGTTTTGCAATTAATAAACCTCAAATAAGGAATTTGAGTGGTGGGGAAGAAGTAGTGAAGCTCTTAGACAAGTGTAACATATACCTAATATTTGATAGCAAATGGGTCAGCCCAGTATAATGCATACTGAAGAAGGGTGGAATGACCATTATGGAAAATCAAAAGTGGAGAGCTAATTTTGATAAGAATAGTCATAGGTTGGAGAGTCTGCATGGAATATTGAAAGCTTAACAAGGTGAATAAAAAGGATAACTTCCTTCATCCATTCTTAGATCAAATGATCGAAAGAGTGGCTAGTCACTCATTCTATTGCTTCCTAGATGGTTAATTGGGATACAATCAGATATTCATCTATCTCAAAGACTAAAAAAAGACCATTTTTACGTGTCCTTATGGTACATTTGCGTATAGATGAATGCCCTTCAGGTTATGCTATGCTCCGGCTACATTTCAAAGATGCATGTTTTCTATCTTTACAGATATGAGCGAGGACATACTAGAAGTTTTTATGGACTATTTTTTAGTCTTTAGAGACTTTTTTAAGTAGAGCCTGATTAATTTAGACAGAGTGCTTCAAATATGTGGAGAATCACATCTAATGTTAAATTGGGAGAAGTACCAATTCATGGTGCATAAGGGAGTAGTGCTAAGACATAAAATATCACACCAAGGAATTGAAGTAGGTAAAGCAAAGATGGAGGTCATAAAGAAGCTCCCACCACCCATCAATGTCAAAGGCGCGTAAGCATTCCTAAGTCATGTAAGATTATACCGTCGCTTTATCAAAGACTTCTCACAGATAGCAAGACCTCTAACGAAACTATTAGTCAAAGAAGTGCCTTTTTGTTTTGATGATAATTATGTATTGACATTTGATCAATTAAAGAAGGAATTAACATCATCATCGATCTTAATGTCACTAGATTAGACACTTCCATTTAAAGTCATTGATATCTGTTTAAATGTTGATTTTGATATACTACACTTAGTGATTAATTCCTTAGAAATGCTTAGGATACTCACTTTAGCTCATATTTGATTTTAGGTATATTTTAGAAGTTAAGGAGCTAAAGTGACCCAAAAGCATGTTCCTGATGCTGGATCAATGGTGATATCGACTCCCAAGTCACGATTAAGCTATTTTATCTTATTAACTTTGTTAATCTCTTTGTGATTTGTTATGTTATTTATATTGATTGAATCTGATTTTTGTATGGATGATCTTAATACATTATTTGGATTGTTCTATTATGAACATATTGCTATAATGTTGAATGTAATTCATAATTGTTACATTTGATGTTTGTTAGTAGCATCTAATGGTCTTGAATCATTAGGAACAACATAACTTAGGTTAGATAACCTGAACGTGTGAGGTTACTGCCTATATTGACCATTTTCAACTTCGTAATGTAGCTTCCAAATTGGATGTAGAGATCGTATCCTAGGTTATTCAGTAACTAGGTTTAATTAATGATCACATCTTAATTAAACACAACTTAATGGAAAATTGGGATTAGCAGAGCAGACTGTTAGTCTCAAGTTAATAATCCGAAGAGAGGTGTGAAGACGTTAAGATGATGAGATATGTTTAATCATGTTTAGGCTGAGATTGACCCTAGAGCTAGACCTTACTTATATTTGACACTTTAATCATTTTCGATTGTTTGCTATAATTTGTTTTCAGTAGTTTATTTTTACTTTATTTTATAAATTGCTTAAAATCCAAAACCCCTTTATATTTTCCCTGCATCAATTAATTTTGTTATGAAAATTAACCAAACATTCCCTGTGGATTCTCTCACAACATACCACAACTACAAATTTTAGTATGTAGAGTTAGGCAAATTTTGTAGTGCACTTGACATGCATTGTCAAATTTTGGCATCATTGTCGGGAGTGTGGTGATTTAATTTTTGTCTTAAAATTTAGTTGGTGTTTTGTGTTTATATTTCTTTATATTTTTTTCTTTTTTATATTTGTTAATTTTCGAATGTTTATTAGTGTTGGCGTATGGTAGTGACCATATGTCCTCGTAGAGAACTTGAACAACTTGATTCGGAGATCGAGGGGACATTGCGGAGATTATGAAGAGAAGTAAGAACATCTTCAAAAGTAAAACCAAAACTTGAATTTAAAGATGATATGGCAAATCCAAGAACACTGAAGGAGTTAGTTGCACTAGATTTAACTCGAAGACCTTTGTGCATTACATTTCCAAATTTTGCTAAACATTTTACTTTTGAGTTAATGTCTGGATTAATACATTATTACCCAATTTTCATGGTCTTGTAGGTAAGGATGTGCATAAGCATCTAAAGGAGCTAAATGTGGTTTGTCAAAACATGAAGCCTTTCGAGGTGATGGACAAGCAGATCATGTTGAGGGCCTTCCCGTTCTCACTCAAAGATGCAACAAAGGATTGCTTGTCTAATTTACTAACTAGGAGCATGAATACTTGGTTGGAGATGAAGAGACTATTTTTAGAGAAATATTTTCCAGCCTCAAAGATAGAAAGTATTTGAAAGGATATCTTTGGCATTAAATAGTATAATGACGAGTCTCTTTACGAGTACTGGGAGTGTTTTAAGAAGTTATGTGCCAGTTGTCCGCACTATAACATACCAGAGCAACTTGTCATCTAATATTTCTACAAAATACTGCTATCGATGGAGAGGAGTTTGGATGATGCGGCGAGTGGTGGGGCACTTTGATAGAAGAGTCCCATTAAATCCAGGATCCTACTTAAGCGGATGGCCACTAATATACAACAATTCGACACTAGTAATGATGATTGACACGTAAATAAGGTGAGTACTTCATCTATCAAACATCATCTAGATGAACTAACATCTTTTGCGAGACAAATTGCAGTTGGACAAGCACAAGTGAAAGCGTGCAGAATATGTTCAAAAATGAGCCATCCAACTAATGAGTGCCCGATAGTGTAAGAAGGAAGTATGGAGTATGGAAACGCTGCAGTAGGGAACTTCACGAATCAATACAACCTGTAATTGTAGAAATATAACCTTGGATGGAAGGATCATTCCAACTTGAGTTATGGAGGAAACAGGCAGCATAATTACTTCGAGAATCGGTTGCAAGGAACATAAGGATTTCAACCAAGGCCATAAGGAGCACAGGGAGGCTCTTCTTCCAGTTCAGGTAATTCTCTAGATGAATTTATCAAGAATCTAATGCTAACAGTCTTTAGCTTAGTCAGACTGTGCAACAACTTTGTTAGAGTATGATACAACTTAATCAAAGTATGCAATAACTTAAGTAGGGGACAAAATCAAGTGTACAGAATATGGAAAACCAAATGGTTCAGATGGTAGTAAGGCTTAATCGTCTTGAATCACAAAACGGAGGAAAGGTGCCATCCTTACCTGATGTGATCCTGAAGAATGTTAGTTCCATAACCCTAAAGAGCAGAAAGGAGATTGAGGGTCCCAAGAGAACTTCACCAAGGATTGCTACCGAGGAAGAGATCAAGAAGGAATTGGGAAAGGAAGAAAATTCGTCATTGAGTACGAAGGTAAGTTATGAAAGTCCAAATATTATTAAGACTGATCCTCCACCTTTTCTGAGCAGATTGACAAGACCGAACAAGAAGGAGAAGGACAAAGAGATATTAGAGACTTTCTCAAAATTGAAGTTAATATACCTTTGCTCGAGGCAATCAAACAAGTACCAAGGTATGCCAAATTCTTTAAAAAATTATGTACACATAAGAGGAAACTGACGGTTGATGAAAAGTGATGATGGGTGAAAATGTGTTTGTGGTATTTAGAAACAAGATGCCTTCAAAATGCTAGAATCCAGGTATGTTTACCATTCCTTGCAAAATTAGTAATATTGTGATCAGTAAAGCTATGTTGGATTTAAGTGCTTTAATGAAAGTGATGCCTCGTTCAATTTATACATCTTTGAATTTGGGTCCTTTAAAAGAAACAAATGTGATTATACAATTGGCTGACTGCACTAATGCTTATCTTGATGGTGTGGTTGAGAATGTTTTAGTGCAAGTGAATAAGCTAGTGTTTTTTGCAGATTTTTATATTGTCGATATGAATGATGATACTTCATATAATCCTATACTCATCTTATTGGGGAGACCATTTCTCAATACGACTCAAACTAAGATAAATATTCGTAAGTTAACCCCCATGATGGAATTTGATGAGGAAGTGATTCACTTTAATATATTGATGCCATGAAACATCCTCTTGATGATCACTATGTTTTTGCTATTGATGTGATTGATCCTTTGGTACAGCAAATATTTAAATTACGTTGCAAAGATCATTTAGAAATAGTTTTGACTGAGGAATTGGAAGTAAAATCCAACATTGATATTGAAATGGGAGAAGAGCTGATGGAAGCGACGGCCACTTGGGAATCATTAGAGAACTCTTCGAAAAGGTATAATTTAGCTTCTATAAAACTATCTGAATCTCAGCAGAAGTTATTACCTTCTGATTTGCAGGCACCAGAATTGGAAATGATGCCACTCCCTATACACCTCACGTATGCTTATTTGGGAAATAAGCAAACTCTTCCAGTCATCATTTCAGTGGAGTTGACTTTGAATCAAAAGGATAGGCTATTTCGAATGTTAAGAGAGCATAAGAAGGACTTCAAGTGAACGATCACAGATTTCCAAGCAATAAGCCCATTTATACGCATGCATCGCGTTTTGTTTGAGAAGGATGAAAAGTCAACAAGGCAAGCTCAGCGTAGGCTGAATCCTATGATGATGGAAGTTGTAAAGAAGGAAGTACTAAAGCTTCTTAATTCTGGGCTTATTTACCCAATCATCTACAGTAAATAGGTAAGTCCTATCTAGGTGGTTCCAAAGGAGTCTAGAGTCACCGTTGTAACAAATAAAAAAAGTGAGTTAGTTCCCACCCGAGTGCAAATCGATTGGCGAGTATGTATTGGCTAAAGGAAGTTGAATTCTGCAACTCGTAAAGACCACTTTCCCCTTCCATTTATTGATCAAATGCTTGAGAGATAGGCTAGATATGATTATTATTGCTTTCTAGATGACTTTCCAGTTATCTTTATATTCTGATCACAGGGAAGATCAGGAGAAGACCACATTCACATACCCATTTGGTACGTTCACTTACCCAAGGATGTCATTTGGATTATGTAATGCACTTGCTACGTTACAAAGATGAATGGTAAGCATTTTTATGAGTATGTTGGGAATATTATTGAGATATTCATGGATGATTGTAGTGTATATGGTTCTTCTTTTAATGAATGTCTTGAGAATCTTGCTATTATCTTAGAATGATGTATTGAAACTAACTTGTGTTGAATTGGGAGAAATGTCATTTTATGGTGTATCAAGGTATAGTTTTAGGCCATGTTATATCTACTAGGGGTATTGAGGTAGAAAAATATGAGGTTGATCTTATTTCTTCTTTACCTTAGCTCACTGCTGTACGGGAAGTGCATTCTTTTCTTAGGCCTGTAGGTTTTTATCGAAGGTTCATTAAGAACTTTTTGAAGATAGCTGCACCATTATGTAAGCTCTTACAATAAGATGTCTCCTTTGAGTTTGATGAGAAGTGTAAGAAAGAATTCAACAAACTTAAAAAGCTTTTAACATCCTCACCAGTAATTCAGCTGCCAGATTGGAACCTACCCTTCGATTATGTGTAATGCCAGCAATTATGCAATAGGGGCAGTTCTAGGAAAAAGAGTGAGAAAAGCTTTGCATGCCATCTACTATACTTCTAAGACTCTAAACCCAACTCAATTGAATTATTCAACTACTGAAAAAGAATTGTTATTTGTGGTTTTTGCTTTAGAAAAATTTTGATCGTATTTTCTCAGTGCTAAAGTGATTGTTTATTCTGACCATGCATCTTTATGATACTTACTCACAAAGAAGGAAGCAAAATTGAGGCTGATTAGATGGATTCTCCTCCTTCAAGAATTTTACATGGAAATCAGAGATAAGAAGGGGCAAAAAGCATGGTGGTGGACCATATCATCCATTTGATAAAGGAAGAAAATGGTATCCCCCTGTGAGAAACATTTCCAGATTCTGCCTATATGACACCACTATGGTATGCAGACATTGTAAATTTTTAGTAACTAACGAATTACCTATTGGTTTGTCAACGATTCAGAGGGATAAGCTGTGAAATGAAGCAAAGTATTATGTTTAGGATGACTGGTATCTTTGGAGACACTATACAGATCAAGTCATCCAGAGGTGTGTACCTGAAAGTGAAACACCCTTGATCTTAGCCTTCTGCCATTCGTATGCGTGCGGAGGACATTTTGGAGTGAAAAGGAAGGCTCATAAATTTTTTAAGAGCGGCTTCTACGAATCGACATTGTTCAAAGATACATATACCTTTTGCAAATCATGTGACAGATTCTAGAGGCAAGTAACCTGTCCCGTAAGGATCAACTGACACAAAATCCTTTGCTTTTCTATGAAAATTTTGACATTTGGGGTATTAACTTTATATAACCTTTTCCCCCATCTTTTGGCTTTATTTATATATTGCTTGCAATTGATTATATTTCTAAATGGATGGAAGCTAAATCCATTAGAACTAACGATGCAAAGATTGTTGTAGATTTTGTTAAGGCGAGATAGGAACCGTTTCTGCAACAGAGTGATGAAATCAATGTTCAAAAAGTATCACAACATGCACAAGGTTTCCACTGCCTACCACCCCAAACCAACTAACTAGTTGAAGTCTCGAATTGAGAAATCAAGTTGATCTTAGAGAAAACCGTGCAACCCAATAGGAAGGATTGGAGCGTAATATTGGAAGATGCACTATGGGCCTACAGGATGGCTTATAAAACACCAATTGGGATGTCTCCATATAAACTGGTGTTTGGGAAACCATGTCATCTTCTGGTGGAATTCAACACAAAGTATATTGAGCTATTAGAAGATGAAACATGAATTTGGATGATGTGGGTGTGCACAAGAAGTTGCAACTTCAAGAGTTGGAGGAGATAAGAAATGACTCCTACCAGAACGCAATAATATATCAGGAGAAGATGAAGGCTTTTCAAGATAAGATGATTTTAAGGAAAAGCTTCTTGGTGCGCCAGAAAGTGTTACTATATCACTCCAAACTTAAACCATTTCTAGGTAACTTACGTTCCTATTGGGTTAGTCCATTTGTTATTACTCATGTCTTTCCTTTTGGTGTAGTAGAGAGACGAAGTCTAAAAATGACGACATTTCGAGTGAACAGTCATCGCTTGAAGCTATATTATTAACGCTTCCAAATGGAGGATTTGGAGGTGTTGATGATGGAGGATATGACTAGTGTCACTTGATGCAGATAATAAGGAATCAAGCCAAAGACGATAAACAAAGGCATTGCTTGGGGGGCAACCCAAGTGTAGTTAATTTATGTTATTTACATTTTCTCATTTACTATTTTCGTAAACTGCTCCAATTTTCGCATTTAATGTTACACTGAGGACAATGTAAGTTTTGAGTGTGGGGGCAGAGATATTAGTTCTTGTGCATTTTTTTAGCTTAATTGTAGCTTATGTGACTTCTTAGGCAATTTTCAAAATCAAACAAACAAAATAAAAAAAATTGTTTTCTATTGCTTTTAAGATTATTTAGTCATAATTAGAGTGTTAATTGACTAGAAAAATCAATGGCAACTATAGCATGTACTTTTGCTCTTATGATTGGTTAATGTGCATTATCCATAGAAGAGCGGTGACTAGTGGTAGATGAAAACCAGTGAGGTTTTGAGCCATATTAGACTGACACATCCATATCAGTCTCAATGTAATTTGTTATGTGTGACCTTCATGACATGTACGTCCTTAATTTTCTTTGATTTTCTATTCAAGATCACAATTTTATCACATGCATTTTCACGAAAGTGATCAGGCATTCTTTGTTGTTTACAAGCTACATTAGCCAAATAGCCTACCCGTGTATATGAATTTTCCTTTGTTAACCCCCTTTGAGCTTTATTAGCCTTTTCTTTTGTATAAACCACATTACATACACCTAACCAAATGCCCTACCCAAACCTTAAAGCTAGTGGAGCATTTGTTAATTCTTCGTGACTATGACTGTACAAAAGCCTAAATGTAGGGGTATGCATACATATGAGTTAGTTATATTTGTTAAAATGTCATGTTATGAATTTGATGTTGATGTAACTTCAATCACTGTTATATAAAAAAAAGGGGAAAGAAAAGAAAAGAAAAGAAAAAAGAAAAAATGTGAGTTTGAATAAAAGTATCAAGGAGGAAATACAGTTGCTTTGAAAAGTTGCTAATTAATGGTTTATCCTCCTTAAGTTGTGATGAATGGGTAGTTTGAATATATTTCATATGAGGAAGATGTTGTTTTGGATGGGGAATGTCTACGTAGTTTATGGTATAAGAACTGAATTGAAATGTGGAATATAATTGTTCCATTCATCATAGCTGATGGTACCTAGTTTTAAATGAATGTTAACTTGTGCAATTGATATCTCATTGAGTATTACTTTTGCTTCACTAGCTTGATTACTTTATACTACCTTACCCAAAATGCATCTCACCTTACCCTTGCCCACATTACATCCCTAGAAAAGTTCTTTGATTCATGATTATGCATGTGACTTTTAGTGGTGAAGAAATTAAATGATATGGAAAGTTGTGGATTGTTATGATCATGAATGATATTTGAATGTACCTGTGGAAATATATTATTTAAACACTATTTGTCCAAGTCTACCTCTATATTACTCAATTTCTAAGGATGATGAATGTTAATTGATCATGAGTAGAAGCTTTGAATGTTGAGTTATTGCTATATGTTTTGAAAGTCATTCATCTTTACTTATGAATATCTAATCTTAGGAAATATGGAAAATGAGTAAGAGTTTTGGTTTGTGATTTTCATTTTGATGATTTGTCCAAGTACGGTCAAACGCTAAATGTGGGGGAACTTGATATGTTTTTAAATGTTGATTCATTTGATATACTACACTTAGTAATTAATGCTTTAGAAATGCTTAGAATACTCACTTAGTAGTTTATTTTTGGTACATTTCAGAAGTTAAGGAGCTAAAGTGACCCAAAAGCATGATCATTGAAGCCATCTTCTCAATTTCCATACTCTATTGAATCATTAAGCATGAAGAAGAAGAGGATTAAAAGAAGAAAAACAAGACAGAGTGTGAAGGAAGAACACAAGGAATGAGGAGGGAAGAGAGCATCTCATGACCACATATTGGTATGTACGGGCATGAGAGCTCTCTTACACCCATACATCACCTCTCACGGTCATACGAGGCCTCTCATAGCCTTAAGATGCTTTTCACCACCAAGACAAGGTGTGTCACAAGTGTGACACACTAGTCACACCCGTCACACACACACTCACCAAGTCACACCCATGAGTCCATCTACACGCTCTTGAGAGGGGATACCAATCCCATTTTAAACCTAGTTTTTATCTATAAAGGAAAAGGTTTGTGACAACCAAAACATTACATATTTAGGAAAGAAACGAAAACCCTTCATTTCTCTTAATTTTCAATACCGATAACAGCAATGGTGAGAATGGCCGATGGTTAGAGCTTGAAAAATGAGATGGAAGGCTAACTCCCTAACGTTGGTTCAATGGTGATGTCGACGCCAAGTCACGGTTAAGCTATTTCATCTTGTTAATGTTGTTAATCTCTTTTCAGATTATTATGTTGTTTGTGTTTATTGAATTATATTTTTGTATGGATGGTCTTAATGCGTTATTTGGATTTTTTTATTATGAACCTAATACTATAATGTTGAATGTAATATGTAATTTTACATTTGATGTTTATTAGTAGCATCTAATGGTCTTGAATTGTTAGAAACAACATAACTTAGGTTACATAACTCGAATGTGTGAGGTTACTGCCTATATTAATCGTTTTCCACTTCATAATGCATCTGCCAAATTGAATTTAGAGATCGTATCCTAGGTTATTCAGTAGCTAGGTTTAATTAACAATCATATCTTAATTAAACACAACCTAAGGGAAAACTAGGATTAGCATAGCATATCGTTAGTCTCAGATCAATAGTCTGAAGAGAGGTGTGAAGATGTTAGGATGATGGGATATGTTTAATCGTGTTTAGGTCGAGATTGACCCTAAAACCAGACCTTACTTATGTTCAACACTTTAATCATTTTTTATATTTTAATTTTACTTTATTTTCTAAATTTCTTAAAACCCAAAAGTACCTCTTTATATTTTCCTTGAATTAATTAATTTGGTTATGAAAATTAACTGAATATTCCTTGTAGATTCGATCCTGACTCACAATAACTACAAATTTTAGTGTACATATTCAAGTAAATTTTGTAGTGCACTCAACACGCATTATTAATCATATGTGATGCTAGTGATCAAGCTGTGGGTTGCATGTTGGGCTAAAGGAAGGATAAGAAGTTGCATGTGATATACTATGCAAGCAAGACATTAAATAAGCTATAACTGAACTATACCACCACTAAGAAGGAGTTACTAGTAGTGGCGTATACATGTGACAAGTTTCGATTGTACCTTTTAGGCTCTAAGGTGATCTTTTGTACTAAACATGCTACATTTAAATATCTTTTCATCAAGAAGGATGCAAAGCCAAGATTGATTCGATGGATACTACTGTTGGGTTTCGATTATACATCACATGCATCACAAATCAGCAAAAAATAAAACCAAACCCAAAAAATATAGAATCAAACATGTGCCATTCGATGTAGTAAATCAAAACATGAATAAGATGGGTGTACCTTTCCCGATGATCTCCTTCATTCTTTAATCTCTTCACCTCTTTGGGTTGTCGTAAACCACAACAATCAAAGGAGAATGCCTCTAATGATATCTACATGAAGAGAAAAGCCTGAGACCTCTTAGTAAGAATGGTTAGAACACACACAAAGTGCTAGCTTTGATGTATGTTCTTGAGAGAATAGTTTAGAGAATAAGTGTGTGTAAGATAAACTCTTCACATTTCTCACTTGTTTTTCCTACAATACTATGCACGAAAATGAGTGAGTTTTTTTCCAAATTTTGGTCTCCTCTAACCCCCATATTGAATGGAGGAATAATGGGAATTAAGTGGCTATGAATGTCACTTAATTTGGCTCAAAATGTTTGCTAGAAATTTGGAAATTTTCCAGGCTGGCAGCCATGCAACACTTGCTTTCTTTCATTCCCTTGCAATGTTTCTTATTGATACAGTCATATTTTCATATATCTTTAGGACTTAATTCAGAGTCTTTTACGTTAATCTATAGCTTTTTATCATGTCTTAGCATTATTTGTTAGACCTCAAAATTTTCTTGGAAGTTAAAACTATTAAAATGAGAAATTGTTGGCGATTAGGCATGAAAAAAAAGGGAAAGAATTCTTAAATTAGAAACGATAGACAAGATTAAGGTAGTGAATGTAGTGAGTTGATTTTTGTGGATGTTAAAGGAGCTAGGGTTCTTGGAGATTCTTGAAGAAGCTTTGGGTAAATCAAGTAAGTAACCTATTACTCTTCTTGATTTGAAGAATGAAACATGATTGATGATAGTAAGAAGTTAAATATGTGTAGGAAGTAAATGATGAATGGGTAAACGTGTATGCTCTATTTTTGGGTAATGATCAATTATATGTCATAAATTGTTTGTAAATGATATTGAGTTGAGATAGAGTTAAGAATGAAGAGTAAATGAAGTAGAAAGGGCGATCTATATACAAGATGTGTTAGGGGTAAGACGTTGGATGTGTAAAATCTGGAAATTTTAGCAGTAACATGTTCTGCATATGCTTCTGTCAAAGTTCGCCGTGGCCAACTTTCCTTGTTTCTCCATGGCAAACTTGTAAGTTTTCACGTGAACTTTTCCTCTCTGGAATGAACTTTTCTGGGTCGCCGCGGCAAACTTTCCAACATAGAACATATTTTGGTATTTTAATCATAACTTTTGGTGTAGTTATCCAAATGGAGTTATTTTTAATTTGGAGTAAACTAGAGACATATAGATACAAATTGTATGATGAAATGGAGTTCTAATTCGGTCTATAAGGATTTAAAATTTTGAATGGAATTTTAACAATGAATGTGGTTTAGTATAAGAATAGCCAGAAAATATTTGGGGTATAACTTTTAGAGTACTGAACCAAATTGACTGATTTTAGTGTCATTAGAAACTTAAGACAATAAGGAACACTTTTCTAGAGGGAATTTTTATAAAATTTCTTCATTTAATTAATCAGAATAAGGAGTTAAGATGTTAGTAGTTGACAGATAAAAAGGGGCAAAATTGGAAGGACAAGTTAAATGAAGGGTATAATTGGAAAACAAGGAAAAATGTGGTCTTGAATAAAAGAGAAAGAAGGGAGTCGTGACTAGAGAATAAAAGAAGAAGAATCGTGGAGAAAGAAGAAGAGAAGAAGGAAAAATCGTGGAGGAGAAAGAAGGAGAAAGAAGAAGATTTGGGCTAAGCTTAAGGTAAATATCATCTTTCTTCTTGCTTAGTAGAAAAACAAAAGGGATTTGAGAAAGAGGTGAGTTGTGTAGAAAGAAAGAAGTGAAACCTTAGATGGATTTTTACGGGTTCCTAAACTAGGTCTTAGTTTTTCTGACCTAGATAGACTATGGGTAGGTTAAGCCTAAGCCCAACTTAGCATTTATTTCATTTTTGTGATTTTA
>JAOQMS010006754.1:0-17075 GCA_027563885.1 Erythroxylum longipes
CTTATTAATTTTTCATGATATAGAGTCCTTTATTTACTTCAATGTAGTTATATCATGAAAAAAATTAAAAACTCTAAGGTTACCGAGTTACGGGGTATTACACGTTGCCCCTCCTGTTCTTCACTTTAGTACGCATAGGAGGATTTTGGAGTTCCATATAATGAAACTCCAAAATCTCAGTGCGTCTCAAATAAGATATGTCAAACATATCAAATTGAGTTGTGTGCATATTTTCCACATTAAAATTATTAAAAAAACCCAAAGTAGAAGAAATATGAGATATGCCAAAATATGAGCTCTTTTTATTTACAACACTCACTATCGATCGAAAAATCCTGTAAGGCGTATTGATTTTTATTTTTTGATGCATGCACCATAGAAAGAAAAGTTCTTTGGCAGAGCATTTGTTACTTTTAGTTTTATTAAACACAGTCAAACACATAAATTTTTGCAAAAGTAAATGCTCGGCACTACAGATTAAGGAATTTGGTGCATTGTGAGAGTCAAAATGTTCTTCACCCGTTAGAGTTTTCCAATAATTATTGACATCAAAGTTAGCATGATCATCTAGAATTTTTGTATTTAAAAAATTGAAAATTTCACGCATGACCTGATAATCAAGTTTAAGAACATTGCCAGTTAACCTAAACCAAAAAACATCCATTTTAGGGTTATAGCGGAATGTAGTGAAAAACTCTATAGTCATTGTAGGGTAAATAGGCACGTCACATTGGATGAACCTATTCCAACCTACATTCGCAGCTAATTGCTTAATTTTTTGCCTCACTCCCATGCTTTCTAACAATTTAAAATCAAAATAACAAGGAGTGACTAATTCTCCATCCCTAAGGTCTCGGAAACGTGTACCTTCTTCTTCTGAATAAATTGGGAATGGAGCATGATAAGCTGCTGCTAGATCAGGCTTACCTTTCCTGGAAGCTTAAAGGCACAGTTTATTAGTTAGTTTCTAAGCTACCATCTTCTTAGGTGCCATTGGAAGATTAAAACCTACAAAAATTAAAGAAAGAGAGGTGAATTCG
Organism: Erythroxylum longipes; assembly: GCA_027563885.1. Lineage (NCBI taxonomy): Eukaryota > Viridiplantae > Streptophyta > Magnoliopsida > Malpighiales > Erythroxylaceae > Erythroxylum > Erythroxylum longipes. Next base: position 1,041 of record JAOQMS010006754.1, read on the forward strand.
TATTTTAGAGAGAGAGAGAGAGAAATCTTACCCAAATCCTTATGTTTTTGAATGATTAATGCATGAGAAGAGTGAAGGATTGTAAGATTAATGAAAAGAGATGAAAAAATACCAAGAATCTAGAGAAAAATGAAGGATTTTAGAGAATGGTAGGAGAGTTTTCGTGGGTTAGAGAGAGAAGGTGTGAAAATTGTAAGAGCGAATGAAAGAAGAAAATGAGGAGGGAAATTTAAATTTTCCCTCGGATAGAATCCCCACGATCATGGGAATTCCTATCATTCCCACAATCAGGGGATTTCTCTCTAGAAAGTTTCTATAGAGATTTCCCATGATCGTGGGAATCACCTCTATTCCCACAATCATAGGATGGGGTGATTCTTCCACTTCTAAACCATCTTCCAAGCTTAGTATGTATTCTCCATGATCCCACAACCTACAAACATATCAAAGTAGCATTATCAGCAAGAAATTGAAAAACAAATCAAGTTAAAATTCAAACAAAATCCAAATAAACATCAATCAAATTCAAATCAAACATGATCATAATTGAATAAATCAAGCAAAAAAATAAACAAAGACAATCAAAAGAAAATAAACATGCTAAGTTAAGGTCATTAGCTTGGCCATTCCTCATACATTCATGAAAGAGTGGGAGAAAGGAAAGAGATAACTTCCCTTTCTTGTGGATATGTCCCTCCATCATGTGGCTTGCAACGATGCCCATTGACCTTGAATGTTACTCCCTTGTCATTTTCCAACTCTAAAGCTCCAAGGGGAAACACTTGAAGAAATTTGAAGGGCCCACTCCATCTTGACTTGAGCTTTTTGGAAAATAGTTGAAGTTTTGAATTAAACAAAAATACCAAGTCCCCACTCTCAATTTCTTTCTTCTTGATATGGCCATCATGCCACTGCTTATCCCTTTCTTTATATAGCTTGGCATTTTCATACACATCATATCTTAACTCATCCAACTCGTCGAGGTGTAACAATCGTTTTTCTCCTGCCAGCTTGCAATCCATGTTCAATTTCTTGATTTCCCAATAAGCTCTATGCTCCAACTCAAATGGTAAATGACACGCTTTGCCATACACAAGTTGATATGGTGTTGTGCCTATGGCAATTTTGAAAGTTGTTATATAAGCCCACAGTGAGGCATCCAGCATCAATGCCCAATCTTTCCTTAAAGTGTCTACTGTCTTTTTCAAAATCTTTTTCAGCTCTCTGTTCATCACCTCCACTTAGCCACTAGTTTGGGGGTGGTACGGGGTAGCCACTCTATAATGAACATTATATCTTCTTAGAAAGTTCTCAAATGGTTTGTTGCAAAAATGACTACCCCATCACTTATAATCGCTCTAGGCACCCCAAATCTAGTAAAAATTTTCTTAATAAACTTCTGAACCACCTTGCCATCATTAGTTAGAGTGGAGACTACCTCAACCCATCTTGGAAACATAATTAACTCCAAATAATATATAGGTTTTACCTTCAGAGGATAGGAATGGTCCTATGAAGTCTAGGCCCCACACGTCAAATATGTCCACCTCCATTATGTTTGAAAGTGGTATTTCATCCCTCTTTGATATATTGCCCACTTTTTGACATCTATTGCACTTAAGCACAAAATCTCACGCATCCTTAAATAGGGTCGGCAATAGAATCCACACTGCAAGCTTTGTGCAGCAGTCTTGTTAGCTCCATAATGCCCTACATACAATGAGCTATGACATTGCGTTAAGATTTTAGGTATTTCATCTTCAGGGACACACCTGCAAATCAAACTATCAGCACAGATTTTAGAAAGGACAAGTTTATCCCAAATATAATGAGAGCATTGAAATAGAAAACGCTCCCTTTATTGATATGAAAAATCAGACGAAAGAATACCACTTAAAAGGTAGTTTGCAATATTTGTAAACCAAGGAAGGAAAGGATCATCTACCATCATTAAGGTCCCATCAGGAAACCTTTCCTCAATTTCCTTGTCCTCTTCATGATGTCCTCCTTCAAGTCTCAATAAGTGGTCCGCTACAACATTTTATGTCCCCTTCTTACTTTTAATCTCAATGTTGAACTCTTGGAGCAGAAGTACCCACTAGATGAGTCATGCTTTAGCATCCTTCTTCGGAAAAAGGTAATGTAATGTTGCATGATCTGTAAAAACAGCAACTTGTTAGCCCAAAAGATAGGAACGAAATTTTTCACAAGAAAATACCACTACAAGTAGTTCCTTTTCAGTAGTTGTGTAATTCAACTATGCTCCTGTCAACATCTTACTTGCGTAATAGATAGCATGCAACCTCTTCTCCTTCCGCTGGCCAAGTACACACCCAATAGCATGGTCACTGGCATCATACGTAATCTTAAAAGGAAGAGACCAATCAGGCGACGTCAGAATTGGTGTTGTTGTGAGTGCCTTCTTTAACCTATTAAAAGAATCTAAACAATCATCATAAAAAATGAAAGGCACATCTTTGACTAATAAATGAGTCAGGGGTCTTGCAATAAGTGAAAAATCTTTAATAAATCATCTATAGAACCCAACATGACCCAAGAAAGCTCATATACCCTTTATGTTAATGGGAGGTGGTAACTTTTCAATCATTTCTGTCTTAGCACTATCCACTTCAATCCCCTTACATGAAATCTTATGGCCTAGTACAATTCCTTCTTAGACTATGAAATAACACTTTTCCCAGTTTAAAACAAGATAAGACTCCTCACATCTTTGAAGCACTCTGTCTAAATTAAGCAAACAATGATCAAAAGATTCTCCAAATATAGAGAAATCATCCATAAATACCTCTATAAAGATTTCATTCATGTCTACAAATATGGCCATCATGCACCTTTGGAATGTATCAGGTGCATTACATAAATCAAAAGGCACCCTCCGATAAGCAATGGTCTCATACAAATATGTGAAAATGGTCTTCTCTTGATCTTCCAAGTATATAAATATTTGATTGTACCCTGAATATCCATCAAGAAAGTAATAAAAAGAACAACCAGCCACTCTCTCAATCATTTGGTCTATAAAAGGTAAAGGGAAATGATCCTTCTCGATGGCCAAATTTAGCTACCTATAGTCAATATATACTTACGAACCTGTGACGGTCCTCATGGAAATCTTTTCTCCTTTCTCATTCTCTATCACCATCATGCCACCTTTCTTTGGCACACATTATATTGGACTCATCCACTCACTATCCAAAATGGGGTAAACAATCCCCGCATCCAAAAGTTTCACCACTTCCTTTTTAATAACCTCTTGCATATTTGGATTTAACCTTCTTTGTCTTTCTCTCACAGTTCTACATCCTTCTTTTAGGTTAATCATATACATCACTACATTGGGGCTAATACCTCTAATATCAGAAATTTGCCATCACATAGCCCTCATCCTCTTCCTAATGGTCTCCACCACTTTCTCGTCTTGCTCACAATCAACTTCATTAGAGATAATGATGGGTAAAATATAGTTATTCCATAAAAAGGTATATCTTAAATAGGAAGGTAAGGGTTGGGAGGTTTAACAATAGAAGGTTGTGTAGGTGTATCAATTCTCTCTAATTTCTCTAACTCAACTTCCTCAAATAAATCCTCTTCCTTCACACTTTCATCTTTGTGCACTTCCTTTACTTCATCGACTTCCTCTTTAATCTCCTTTACACATTCGTCTATAACATTAATTTTCATACAAACATTACTATCCACTGGCTTCTTCAAATATTTTTTCATATTAAACTCAACCTGTTCATCACCAATTCTCAACATAAGTTTCCCTTCATGCACATCAACTAATGCCATACTAGTATTCATAAAGGGCCTACCCAAAATCAATGGACAATTCTTATCATCCTCAAAATCCAACACAACAAAATCAATGGGAATTATAAATTTGTCCACTTTTACTAATATGTCTTCCACAAATCCAAACGGAATTTTTATGGATTAATCTCCAAGTTGAATCAATATGGATGTTAGCTTGACCTCTCCTAGTCCTAGTTTCCTGAAAATAGACAAAGGTATCAAATTGATACTTACACCTAAATCACATAAACATTTAGAAAATTCAAAATCACCAACAACACATAGAATAATGAAACTCCCTGGATCTTGTAATTTCGAAGGCATTTGGATTGAGATCATGGAACTGTAATTTTTCGTTAACGTTACCGTCTGATTGTCTTCCTAATTATATCTATGCGTGAGTATATCTTTCAAAAACTTCGCATACTTGGGCATGCACTCCAAAGCTTCCACCAATGACAAATTAATATGTAGCTTCTTCAGTTTCTCCAAAAACTTGGAAAACTGAGTATCCACTTGATGTTGTTTTACCCTCTGTGGATATGGAAGTTTGGGCTTGTACGGTGGTGGTACATATAGCCTTGTTTCTTCCTTTTCTTCTTCTATCTCTGTACTTTTCTCTTTTTCTTGACTGTCCTTTTTCACACTTGGTTCTTCCATATGCTTGCCACTTTGAAGTATAATACCTTTGAGTTGCTTCCTTCGAATGACCTCAGTATAGCTTGGTGAGCTACCGAACTTTTAAAAAATAAAGCATTAGCAAGTTGACCTACCTAAACCTCTAAGTTTTGGATGGATGAGGCATGGTTCTTTACGATCTGGTCAAAATTTTCCTCCATCCTCTTTTAACTCTCCTCATGGCTAGCAAACATCCTCTTATGATTCTCCTCTTGAGCTGCTAGTTTATACTAAAAAAACTTCATAAACTTATCTACTTTCCTTTCCATCGATCCAAGTCAATCTTGTTGAAATCCTGGAGGTCCTTGTGGTCCCTCTTAGCCACCTGCATTGTTATTACTCCAATAAAAATATGGGTGGTTTTTGAAGTAAATCACTTGTTATTATAGAAATCACGTAATATGTAAGAATACATAAGAATGGGGGTTGAATTGTGATAAATCGTCTAAAATTGATATATTTAAAAACTTCTTGATTTTCTTGAAATATTGAGACAATTTACAAAAACAACGCATTTAAAACATTTGAATAATGTAACAGCAGAAATAGTATCTATTCTACTAATAATATGAAATTAAAGAGATAAGGGTTAGAGAATATGACACCGCGATTTATACTGGTTCACCCTCAACCTTAGGGTTATGTCCAGTCCTCAAGAGTATATATGAGATTTCACTATCTCTTTCAACTATTACAAGTATTATTTCACACTTCTAGAGCCTCTTCAGGTCTCTTTCACAAAGTATTCTTTATCTGTTATCTTAGCCTCTTCAGGCTATAGCCTTCCCTTCCTACTGAAAGATTTTGAGTTTTCTAAATTCAAGTTACAGGTTGACTTGATCTCTCTTCTTTCTTCTTTTCACTCAAGCTATGTTTACAGTACAGTAAGTAAAGAATTGAGAATTAAAGGTTCAGAGTTGTAAGATTGTCTTGCGTATAGTGTATTTCTTCATCGTACTTTTCTCTATAACTATAAGTGATACTTATAGTCTAACTCTTCAATGGTCTTCTTGATAACTGCTTGTAGAATCTTCAGAGATCAATTGTTAATTGAGTCCTATAACCAACTCCAACTAACTAACTAACTAACTAACTAACATTGTAAGTTATTCTTCAATAATAACGTCTTGATTTGTTTTGTATAATTCGTCTTATGTCGTTGCTTCGTCTGATGTCTTCGCTTCATCTAATGACTCCATATCATCTAATGACTTCGCATCGTCTGATGACTTTGCATCATCTAAAGACTCCGCATCATCTGATGACTTCACATCATCTGATGAATTCGCATCGTCTGAAGACTTTGTATCGTCTGATGACTTTGCATGTCTGATGACTTGGCTTCATCTGATGACTTTGTGATTTATGCTTCTTACATCTATCTGCACACTTAACAAACTCATCAAAATAGTTCACACACTTCTATTATTATTATTATTTGACTTTCATCAAAATCAATAGAAGAAGTGAAGTCTTCTTGACTTAACAATCTCCCCCTTTTTGATGATAACAAATAATCATAATATTAGAAGATAAAATGAAAATATATTCAGACGAATAATTTTAAGACAAAATTTATTTATTTTGATGAATAATACAAGATATACAGTGTATAACAATAAGCTAAAATAAAAACTCAAAATAAAATTTCCTCCCTTCTTCTCCTTTGCTTCCTACTATTTCTCCCCCTATCTGTTATGAATCAAAAAGAAATTATTTCAGATGCTTCAATATTTCAGAGAACATATGTTTGATATAAGTATGGATTGTCTTGAGGTCTTCTTCTATAGTCACACGTATAAGAGCTACTTCCTCATAAAGATCACCTACTGAGTCACTTAATACATCAACTTTAGTATTAAGTTCTTGAATCTGTTTAGCTAAGGCATCATGTTCTTCCTACTGCTTTTGACTAACTTCAGTCCATATGATGAAATTCTTCAAGGACTCCAAATCATCGGTAGAATCTTGTAGCTTTTCACTTTATGGATGAAGATACTCAGAGACAGAGGATTTTCTGATTGACTCATCTAATTCGATAATTTTGATGGAGGGTAATGGAAAGAATGGTGTTTGTAGAGAAATGTCAATATCATCAGGGTAGGGTAGTTTTAGAATAGGTTTTCCTAGAAGGTGTAGTATATCTTTGACAGAAGGTATGAAACCTATGGGTTTAAAGTCAATAAGTAAGTGCACCAAGGTTTCTAAATAGAAATTGATACCTTCAATTGTAATATGTTTGTATCTTCCTTCCGATATCTTCCCAACTACCTTGAAACTTTCATCTACTATTAATGTGTCAAAGTTGCTTCCTAATGGTCTTGAAATGTGATGAGAAATATAAATGCCTACAGGTTGAACTGTACGACATACATCATCCATATTCTCTATTGCCACTCGAATTTCTTCTTCTGTGAGATCATCTTGTTGCTTTTCAAGGAATTTCTTCTTCTTTCCTTTGATCTTTTGCCAACTTGGAAGGTAGTTGTTTAGACTTCTTCTACTTAAATACTAACTTCCTTTTTATCTCTATCTCTTTAAACGATTGTTTAGATTGGGTCTGAGGGATAGAGATAATTGCTTTACTAGGCTGCTGTTGTTGTCTTGTTACACTTTCAGAAACTTGATCAAGAGTCAGAATTTTTTGCTTCTTCTACAATATTGGTGACCTTCTGGACATCTTAAGTCTTTCTGATTGAAGTGTTTCGACCTTCCTTTTTAAAGGCACTTTGTGAGTTAATTGTTGAACTTTTAAACTTTCCTTCCTTTAAGGAATCGTCTTAGCTTTAATTGAATTATAAGAAGATTGTTCAACTTTTGTCAGCTCAGTTGAGATTCTTCTAGTTGATTGAGGTTTTGCTTGCACACCAGATAAAACATCTTCTTTTCTGCTTCTTCTCATTGAAAGCTCCCCCTTAGACTGTGATTTCAATATAACATCTTTATCCGATTCAGCTTCATTCGTAATCCCTATTTTGCGAATAGTAGAGGTATTGATAATACTCTTAATATTCATCTTTACTTTGTTTCCTCTATCAAGTAGGATTCCAGATTCTTTGAATAATCTCGTCAATAGCATACCATAAGGTAACAAACCACTCTTCAGATGATACTCCTCCTGAGTCCTCATCATGTAAGACCGAATCAAGAATGGAAGATTAATAGGTTTGTGTGAGAGTAGATAAAATAGACATTGTTCATCACTCATTATCATAAAATCCTTAGATCCCATTCTTGGTAAAACACAGTGAAGAAGAATTAAATGAAGAACCCTAGCCTTCGGAATTAGATTTGAAGACTTTTTGACTCCTGGATAACTCGATCCATACAGTTGTCGATTGATGTTATCTTCATTTAAATGACTTTGAGCAATCCAATTCGTATTGTTGAACAACTTTGCTCCTTCATTTAGACATTTAGAACCCTCAGAATAGAATCTTATGACACAATCACCGATATTCTGTCTACCACAGATACCAAGGTGTTATCTACCACCTTTGCATTTTTCCAGAACTCATACACTTCATTTGGATACACGAGTTCTCGTATTTTGAAGATCATTTCCCATCCAGTTGCTTTAATTTCAAGTTCGATATCCATTCGATCTTCCTTGAGAGCAGTGAAATCAATAAGTCTCCCATATGTAAAACATTTCGACATTATAGTAATCTATAATGTATAAACACTAAACACAGAGATGTATTTCGCTTAAAGAAGCGAGGTTAGTATATAGAAATGATTGAGAAAGATAAGAACGAAAAAGATTTGATGTAAAGAACATAAGATTTTGAATCGCCTTTGAGAACACTTTTGAAGCAAATCAGTTAAAAAGAAAATTCTAGAAGGTAGAGTGTTAAGATTTTGAGAAATATCTCTTTATAAACACTCCTACACAAAGTTGCCATTAGTAACGTCTGTGACTGATTCACAGATACTTATTAATTGATACTACCGAGTAAAAATTACCGTTACTATTCCTTACAAAGTTTCTGCTTGAATGTGACGTATCGTCTGGGTTATGGAGTGTCAGATGGATGACCATTTAACATAACCATGTTCAAACTTCGTCTTATCTCCTTGAATTTGTATTCAGTTTTGTGAAGATATCTGCCCATTGTTGATTTGTCTCAACAAATTATAGATTGATAGTTCCTCTCTGTACATAATCTCTTATAAAATGATGTCTAACTTCAATGTGCTTTACCCTTGAGTGTTGTATTGGATTCTTTGAGAGATTGATAGCACTTGTGTTGTCACAGAAGATTGGAATTTGATCTCCTTAATTAGAATAATCTTCTAATTGATACTTTATCCATAATATTTGTGAACAACAGCTTGCAGCTGACCTGTATTCAACTTCTGCAGTAGATAGAGCAATTGAACTTTGTCTCTTGCTTGACCAAGAAATTAGATTATGACCAAGAAAGTGATAACCTCCACTTGTACTCTTTCTATCAATCCTATCTCCAATATAATCAACATCACAAAAGTTAATTAACCTGAAATCTTTACCTTTCTCATACAATAAGCAAAGATCAGTAGAACCTGCTAAGTATCTCAATATTCTTTTAACAATAATATAATGAGATTCTTTAGGATTTGCTTGAAATCTTGCACACAAACAAACACTAAACATAATATTAGGTCTTCTTGCAGCTAGGTAAAGTAAAGAACCAATAATTCCTCTAAACAGAGTTTGATCAATCTTCTTACTAGCTTCATCTTTTGATAAAACGATTGAGGGATGCATAGGATTAGACATTGGTTTAACATTTTGCATTTTATATTTGACTAATAGTTCTTTGATATACTCTTGTTGATGAATAAAGATCTTTTCTTCATTCTGTCTAATATGCAAACCAAGAAAGAACTTTACACACCTATTATACTTATTTCAAATTCACTTTTCATGAGAGTCTCAAAACTTGAACATAACTTCTTAAAAGTTGCACTAAAAATGATATCATCAACATATATTTGCACAACAATAAAATCATTTTTAATACATTTCCAAAATAAAGTTTCATGAACTTATCCTCTAATGAAATCATTCTTAATTAAAAAGGAACTAAGACGATCATACTAAGCACGAGGTGCTTGTTTCAATCCATGCAAAGCTTTATAAAGTTTATACACATAATCTAGTTTATCAATATCTTCAAAACCAAGAGGTTGTTTTACATAAACTTCTTCATCTATAAAACCATTCAAAAAAGCACTTCTCACATCCATTTGAAACAGCTTTATATCATAAAAAACAACATATGCAAGTAAGATCCTAATAGCTTCTAATCTAGCTGCAAGAGCATATGTTTCATTGTAGTTTATTCCTTCTTGTTGATTATAGCCCTGGGCTACTAATCTAGCTTTATTACGAGATACCTTTCCTAATTCATCTAGTTTATTCTTGAATACCCATCTAGTTCCTATGATAGATTTATTAGAGGGTTTAGGGACTAGAGACCAGACTTTATTCCTAGTAAACTGATTTAACTCCTCTTGCATAGCTAAAATCCAAGCTTCATCTAGAAGAGCTTCGCCTATTTTCTTAGGTTCTAATTCAGAAATAAAAGCTACATTATCCTCTCTCCTAAACTTAGATCTAGTTCTCACTCCTTCTGATGCTTCTCCTATAATCAGATTTTCTAAGTGAGAAGATTTATATCTCTAAACTTTTCTCAAACTAATATTTTCAGAAAGATCTACTACTTTGTCATATGGATCAATTGATGGTGAATAGTTTGGGTTAGTAACTAAGGGAGCAGATAGAGTTTCATCATCAGAGTCATATAATTAATTTATACTAATTAGATTATGCTTTAAACCATCAACTAGCAGAACATTATCAATAGTTGAAAAAGAATCTTTACCAATTTTGCCGATTCCAATTATTTTGCCCTGCTGGTTGTCTCCAAAAGTTACTGATCCTCCTTGCTTATGTTGGAGGTCTATGAACATAGACCTTCTGCCCATCATGTGTCGCGAGCAGCCACTGTCTAAGTACCAATGATGATGATTGCTTCTTCCAAGTAGAGAGATCTGCAGAATATATTATATCCTTTTTTGGTACCCATATTTTCTTGGGTCATTTGGAGTTAGTCTTATAATTATTCTTAGAATAATAATAAGAATACGTTTCTTCTTCTTAGGAAAAAATTCCTATTACTAAAAACATTTCTATTATGAATTAAATTTCTACCAAAAAAGACTCAACCACTTTTATCATTTGGATGTCTATAACTTCCAATCATATCATTCATTCTTTTTGTACTCTTTAAGAATTTTGATAAATCAGCTAAAAGATTATTAATCCTTTGTTTTAACTAATTAACCTCTTCAGATCTATCTAGAGTAACTTTCTTTTCCATATCGTCTACTTGCTTCCTAAGGCAGACGTTTTCTTCTTCTAAGATTTTTGTATTCTTATAAGTTTCAACAAAATTCTTTTTCAATAATCTATATTGTTTCAGAATAGTATGAGAATATTCTAGCAATTCTAAATAAGCATGTTGAAGTTAGAGATTACCTCATCATCACTTTCACCTTTAGCTACCAAACATATGTTTGCTTGTTCTGATGAATCTGAGTTGGATTCAGATTCAGATGAATCCAGATCTTCCCATGTTGCCATCATGCCTTTTTTGTTTCCTTGATTCTTCTTTTGTTTTCTTTTCAGTAAGGGGCATTCAGATATGTAATGTCCCAGTTTGTTGAACTCATAGCCGACGATAAAGCTTTTGTAATTCTTCAAGTAGTAAAGTCGTCTTTACTAATCCTTTTTAAAGAAGAATCTTTATTTCCTTTAGTTTTCTTTTTCCATATCCTTCTAATCTTTCTTGAAATGAAAGATAGTTCGTCTTCATCTTCACTTAAATCTTGATCAGATTCACTGGCATCGTCATTCTTGATTTCTTCAATCTTTAATGCTTTTGAAGACGAGCTTCTATTTTTCTGTATTTTCTGATTCTTCTGACCAACCTTTAATGCAATAGATTTGTCCCTTCTGGGTTTATCTTCTGCATTAAGTTCTACTTCATGAATTTTCAGTGAACCAAGTAATTCATCTAGCTTCAGCTTGCTTAAATCCTTCGCCTCTTGTATTGCTGTTAATTTGGGTCTCTATCTTTTTGGAAGACTTCTGAGGATCTTTCTGACATGATCTTGACTGTCATAGATTCTCCCCAGAGCTTTAATTCCATTAATGATTGTTTGAAATCGCCCAAACATTTGATCAATAGACTCATCATCTTTCATTTTGAACAGCTCATACTGATGAACACGAATACCAATCTTGGATTCTTTCACCTGGTTTGTGCCTTCATGTGCAATGGCTAATGTGTCCCTCATTTCCTTGGCAGACTAGCATCCATGAACCTTATCATATTCACTTCTGCTTAAAACACAACTTAAAAAGAACTTAGCCTTTGAATTTAATTGAACGTGAGCTTTCTGATTGACTGACCATTCATCATGAGAAATACTTTTCCCTTCATAGTCTGTTGGAATATATGGACCACTTTTAATGATATCCCAAAGATCAATATGTGTGAATTCTATGAAGAGCCGTATTATGTCCTTCCAATAATGATAATCTTCACCATTGAGTGCAGGAGGTCTTATGAATGAGGCACCTTCAGCTATAAAAACATGTGATTCCACCATGGATATTTGTCCTCACTTTGTAACAGTGTTTCTTGGAAACTTCGCTCTGATACCAACTAAAGTAAATCATTTGTTATTATAGAAATCACGTAATATGTAAGAATACACAAGAAGGGGGTTGAATTGTGATAAATCGTCTAAAATTGATATCTTTAAAAACTTCTTGATTTTCTTGAAAGATTGAGACAATTTACAAAACAATGTACTTAAAACGTTTGAATAATGCAACAGAAGAAATAGTACCTATTCTACTACTAATATGAAGTTAAAGAGATAAGGGTTAGAGAATATGACACCGCGATTTATACTGGTTCACCCTTAACCTTAGGGCTATTTACAGTCCTCAGAGTATATACAAGATTTCACTATCTCTTTCAACTTTTACAAGTATTATTTCACACTTCCAGAGCCTCTTTAGGTCTTTTTCTTAAAGTATTCTTTAAAAATATGTTATCTTAGCCTCTTCAGGCTGTAGCCTTCCCTTCCCACTGAAAGATTTTGAGTTTTCTAAACTCAAGTTACAGGTCGACTTGATCTCTCTTCTTTCTTCTTTTCACTCAAGCTATGTTTACAGTACAGTAAGTAAAGAATTGAGAATTGAAGGTTCAGAGTTGTAATATTGTCTTGTGTATAGTGTATTTGTTCATTGTACTTTTCTCTGTGACTATAAGTGATATTTATATTCTAACTCTTCAATGGTCTTCTTGATAACTGCTTGTAGAATATTCAGAGATCAGTTGTTAATTGAGTCCTATAACCAAATCCAAATAACTAACTAACTAACTAACTAACTGACATTGTAAGTTGTTTTTCAATAATAACGTCTTGATTTGTTTTGTATAATTCATCTTATGTCATTGCTTCGAATGATGTCTTTGCATTGTCCAATAACTTCGCATCATCTAATGACTGCGCATCGTCTGATGACTTCGCATTGTCTGATGACTTCGCATCATCTAATGACTCTGCATCGTCTGATGACTTCACATCGTCTAATGACTTCGCATGTCTGATGACTTCGCATTATCTGATGAATTTGTGATTTGTGCTTCTTACATCTATCTGCACACTTAACAAACTCATCAAAATAGTTTACACACTTCTTTTATTATTATTATTTGGCTTTCATCAAAATCAATAGAAGATGTGAAGTCTTCTTGACTTAATAGTTTTTTCACCCTAGATTATAAGTATTGGAATAAGGATTATTACCTCGCTACGGCTGGCCTAGGTAACTTACCTATTCAGTACCACTAGCTCCTAGCAGAAAACACTCAGCTGAGCCATAGTTGTTTTGCCTACATAGCTCACATTGCACTTGCATTGCCTTAGTTGTAGAGGTAGATGCTCCTTGCATTTGTTTTAGTTGCTTCATAAGATCCATAATTTGAGTCTGTAACGTACTAATAGAGTCAATGGGTATCATACTTTTTGTTCTTTCTGCCCCTGTCTGCACCTCTCGCTTAACCACATGTAGTTATTGCTCACTAACTACTCCAAAATATCATGAGCTGCTTCCACAGTTTCCTCATCAATGAACCTCCAGTAGCTACATCAATAGTTCCTCTCGTGCTCAGATTTACACCATTATAAAATTTCTACAACAGGAACTCCCTCATAAGGTTATAGTGGGAACAACTTCCCTACAATTCTTTAAATCTCTCCCAAGCTTAGTATAGAGATTCCCCATCGTTTTACTAGAAATTTGTGATTTCCCTAATTATCCTCATCGTCTTTGTCAACAGAAAGTACTTCGCGAGGAATGCCTAAGAAAGCTTCCCCCAAGAGGCAATATGCCCCGAATTCAGTGAGTTGTACCACGCCTTCACCTGATCTTTCAATGTAAAAGAAAACAACCTCAGCTTCACCGCATCGTCAGACATTCTGTTGAATTGGAAAGTATCACAGATCTCTAAAAATTTGGCAATGTGGGCATTCGGATCCTCATTGAACAGCCCGTAAAATTACACACTATTTTGCAAAATGTTGAGGAGTGTCAACTTTATCTCACAATTGTTCATTTGAACCACCAGCCTTGCAACTCCTTGAGAACTGAATCCTGACCTCGTGAAATCCATCAGTGTCTTCTCTGGTCCTCCTTGCTCTCCTTCTTCAGCCACATCTTTTTGTGAAAAATTTAGACGCTTTTCCCTTCTTAACTCTCTTTCGTGTCTCTTGATATCAGGAAATTTGACTTCACCAACTTCTTTTGCTCTTCACATGCTCCTTCTATTTATGCACTTGCAATTAGACAATGAAACGTATCAAAAACTATTAAATCAAAGTAATCTAAACTAAACAAGATGTTAAACAATCAATCCCTGACAACGGTGCCAAAAACTTATTGAGTGTAATTTATACAAAACAATATACTCATTTTATGCTTAAAAACTGCAAGTGTACGGGTCATGACTTATAGTTAAAAAACAGATATCGATCATACAGGGATTGATGCCCAGACACTACTTAATTTAAATCAACCTTTGTTTCAGAAACAAAATTGTATAATAGAAATAATCTAAAAAATAAAACTAAAATTGAAAGACTAATAATAAACAATTGACAATACCAAAATGTAGAAAATTGGAATTCAAGAATCTAAACACTAGAGATAACTTTCTCCCTTTTTTATCTCCCTCCTATTTTATTAAACGAATTGTGTCTCACCTAAGATTTTCGAATGTATTAACTACCCTCTCTCAAGGTGTAGTTAATTGTCCTTAATGAAAATAAATGAAGTCAATTGAATGATCACTTAACCAACTCATTCACTTTACCAATTTAATTAGTTATTAAACTATCCTATGGGTGATTGATTGAATTAGCCGAGATCTCTCTTCTAACTCATCAATTAACGTGATGATTGCAAGTTTATAGGTTGTCAACTCTCGTTGTACAATCCTACAGAAATAACCTTACTCACTCTCTCGATTTATTGCAAGATAGAAATAAAATCAACAATCATCAAAGACAACTTTCATTCAATTCAATAAAATAAGTGTTTAACACAAATATTTCGAAAGCAATCTCTAAAAAAAAATCAGCTAATCATGGCCTCCATAATATCACCAACACTCAAATATTCCATTCTAAAAAGATTAGAAGAGATAAAATTGATGGAAAATTGAATAAAGAAACTCCTTCTCTTCTTTGCCAAAATCTGGAATTTTTGATGTTGATGTGTTATTTTCCCAATCTTGATGTTAATCCTTGAATCTTCAAACTTGTATTCTTCACTTAAGGAGGCTCTTTCCTATAGAGGGTTTTGTCCTCTTTTATCCATGGAGGCTTAATTATGTTTTCTAGTATAGAAACCCTAAGTTTAATTGATCACCGCATAATGTCTCAGATTACAGTTCCCACGATTGTGGGAATCTTGAGAATTTGCAACAGAAAGTCTCCTCTTCTCTTCTCCTTTTTGATCTCTAGCTTAATCTTCAAGTTGCTCAATCTTCCTTCCTACATAAAAATAATCAATTCTTACCTCAAATTAACATCAAACATAAAAGAACAATAATGAAAACATATAAAATGATCATAAACTATAACAATAATCAACTATTATGTGAGAAACACATGCCAATTACTTAAAAAAACATATAATAATTTACAAATATCAATATACTTAGAAGATCAAAAGAAGATCACTTTCACCTGCCCTTATGAGACTTTTGCTTATCAAAGGATGCCTTTTCGTTTATGCAATACACCTGTTACATTCCAAAGGTGCATGATTGTAACATCCCCTCACTTATGGGAAGGGCATTTTGGTCATTTTGGTAAATTTGGAATGGGTTAGGAGTATTTTAAAATGTTTTTGACATATTCATGCATTCATATATGCACATGAATAATAAATAGTGAAATTTTTGCACACGA
>JAOQMS010006823.1:0-17070 GCA_027563885.1 Erythroxylum longipes
TGGATAAGATTGAGTTGAAATTAGGTATACTTGAAAAAGCTATCGATTAGAGATGATGAATTTTGAACATGAATTGTGGTTACATATAAGTAAGATGTGTTATGGTGTAAAAGCATGAAGATGAATCAATAATGGTTAAGGTGTTTTTCATTGGATTACGCCCACATTATATGATTCCAAATAGTTGGCTAATAAGAGTTCTTTGAAATAACCCTATAGGGTAATAAGCTCAGGTTTTATGATATTCTGGATAGTTGGGCTTCGAAAGAGGGGTCCAACAGGTAGGGCCACGATCGTGCCCTGCGACAGGCTGAGACAAAAACTCAAATTTTGAGTGATTTTTTGGACTGATTCGACCCCGAGTTTGACCTAGGGGCTCCATAGAATAAATAGGACATATTGTGACATCTGCCAATAGACATTAAAGGGCTAAGAGAGCTACACAAACGGGAGATTTTGCTAAAAATATTAGGGAAAACCTAGATAGGGATCGATCGATTAAGGAAGGAGACGAAGGAAGAGAGGCACAGCGATACGCTTGATGTGACATACTTCCCAGAACAGGTGATTTCCTGCAGTTGTGACTTCGAGATCCATTCCGAAAGTATCTTATAGTTTTTATTTCGATTTCATTGATGTATGAAATTTGTGATTGATTAGAATTATTTATCGTTGGGTGTTGATTTTTTTTTAACTCACCTTCGGGTTTATTTATTCTTGAGATTAATAAAATTGATTTGATTGTGTTTTATTTTGATTTATTGTGATTCAATTCGATTCTTCATAACTGGGCAATAAACTTAGAGGGTGAGCTGGTGAAAATCATCTATTTAGGTTAATGAGAGTTAGGTCAATTGATAAGTAGAGAATTGAATCAAACCGGTAGAGTCGTGTAACGAGAGATCGAGCACAGATTCCTAGTAGGTTAACAGACAATGTTAGAACTAATTTAGGTTTTGGAAAAATTGCAGATTGAGAGATCGCAATTTCCATAATTGAATTAGGGATTATTAATTAGGGTTAAGAATTATAACTCGAGAGAGAGTAATTCACCCTAGGATCGTCTAGGCCCATTAAATCGAAAATTTCGTAATTGGGTAGATTTTATTTAATTTCGAATAAGTTCCCCCTTTCTCTCTATTGGTCACTTCTAGGTTGAAATTCAAATTATTTGTGTGAGTTTGCTTTTGTTTGTTTTCTGGGTGCTTTAATTTATCGTATTTGATTCTCAACTAATTTAAATTTCTGCAGTAGTTGTTAAATTATTTACAAACTTAGCTGCAGTTAGATTTTATGACTAGTTTCCTTCCTCGTGGGATCGACACCTTGGTACTATGTGAACGACCTATGCGCTTGCAGAATTTACCGAGGTTATAACTAGTAAAATTTAGTGCATGTATAACCTTACAAACAAGTTTTTGGCGCTATTTTCAGGGAAGACAATTAGTTCTATAGTTTAAGGCGTTAAGATAGTCTTTAATTTTTGGTTAGATTTACGTAGGAATAGTGCTCTTGCATGAACATAAGAGTTACGAGGCATTCAAGTCGCGGAATTGAGACATCAGATTTAAACATAACATGTTTAGAACGAACTCTTAGGAAAGCTCTGTGAGAAGAAGAATAAGTGATCGAGAAAGCAAAAATGGCCGAGGAGTTCCAACGCAACATGGATCAAGAAGTCAACCCTGGTAGGCAATAACAGAGGACCCTCATGGATTTTATAAGGCTAGGGTTCAATCCTGCGAACCAAGGAGTGGCTAGACCGCCTGTTCAAATGGTCTCCTTTGAAATCAAGCCAGCCTTCCTGAACATGCTTCAACAGAATGTCCAGTTCTATGGACTTGTAAATGAAGAGCTGATCGCTCACATTGTGAGTTTTCTTGAGATCTGTGATACTTTTCGGTATCATCAGATGTCAATATACGTAGTGAGAATTAGATTGTTTCCCTTTACGCTTAGAGATAGAGCGAAGGCTTGGTATCACTCACTGAGCCCCGCTAACATTACGACATGAGACCAGCTAGTGCGTGCCTTTTTGTATAAATACTTCCCACTGACGAAGACCATCAAGATTATTAAAGAGATTATAAATTTCCAACAAGGAGATGGGGAGTCCATTTATGAAGCGTGGAAGCATTACAAGGATTTATAGAGGAGATGCCCACACTATAATTTACCCAAGGAGTTCCTGCTATAGACATTTTATAACAGAGTAAACCAACAGACTAGAGGCACCATCGATGCGGAATCAGGAGGATCTTTAATGAGGAAGACGGTCTATGAAGTAGAGGAATTAATAGAGGAGATGGCCAGCAATAATTGCTTATGGGCTAGTGAATGTAGTAGGCAACCTACTAACTTTAAGGAGCAAAATGGTGTTATCTATGTCGATCAGATGACAGAGATGCAAGCTAAGATTGACAACTTAACATGACAACTCAGTAATATGAAGGCATCATCCTCAACTATGGTAAAGGCCACGCAATTGAAGTGCAAGCTATGCAGCCAGTTGGATTATGATATGGTGGACTGCTATTTAATGAGAGAAGACAACTCGGAGCAAGTTCATTACATGGGAGCTTAATTTAGACGTGGAGGAGGTAATAATCTTTACTCCAAAACATATAACCCTGGGTGGAAGAATCACCCAAGCTTCTCCTAGTCGAATAACAACATTGGAGGGTAGTTCAAACCCTAAGGACAATCGAGCTTCCAACAGGACAAGACAAGCTCGATGGATTCGAAATTGGACAAAATTTTGGATAAGATAGGAGGAATGAAGGAAGCCTATAGAAGGCTTGAGAGTAAATTCGAGCAAGTCACAAAGAATCATACTTCGTTCATCCACAATCTAGAAGTCTAAATGGGGAAGCTCGCTGAAGTAATGTCAACTCGGAATGTTAGAACTCTTCTAAGTAACACCAAGTCAAAACTGAAGGAGCGTATCATGGTTGTAGGCTAGACTCAGGACGAGGAGCTGGAAGAAGTAGAAAAAGGAGAAGGTCAAGTAGTCAAAAATGACTTTCCAGGTGAGATTGTGAGCAAATCAGTGCAAGTAACTTGACGGGTATTTCTGCACCAATTTTTTGCTAAGAAGGAATTATATCCTGGGAGGGAAGTAGGAATGTTACAAGAAATCGAGCCAAACAAAGTCGAGGAAGTGACGGAACAAATACAATCTAATTACAAGAGTTCATCACAGAGAAGGAGAAGGAGTGAATACTGAAAGACACCCCCAATATAGTGAAGAAGAATGATCTAGGGGACTTTTTTATCCCCTGCAATATAAACAAGATCATCATAGATAGGACATTCGCAGACTTAGAGGCAAGTATAAATGCAATGCCCTACACTCTCAGTCTTAAATTGGGGTAACTAGAGTTAGTGCCCACAAAGTTTTTAGTTAAGATGGATGATAGGACTTTACTGTGACCGATGGGAATCATACAAGATGTGCCGATCAAGTTCGATAATTTTATCTTTCCCACGGATTTCTATGATTTGGATATCAATGAAGATGAGGACACTCCAATGATTCTTGGGCGACCGCTGTTAGCCACTGCGCGCTTAATTATTGATGTGGATGGGGGCGAACTGACCCTCAAGGTGACTATTAGAGAGTAAGGAGCTCCTTCAAATCCAGTACATCGCAACAAACCCAAACCTTGAGGAGAATGGGAAGACATTGATGATCCTGCAAATGCTTTCCAAAAGAAGCGCTCACGAAGGAGAAGGCGAGGCAAAGAAAATTTCAAGGAAGGTGGTAGTTGCAAAATGGTAGCAAATATTCAGACTTTGAGATTAATAACGATGCTACTATCAAATCAGCCATTTCAACCACAGTGAGCTCTAAAGGAGCGTCGAGCTACTAACATTAAAAGAAGCACTACATGGGAGGCAACCCATGGAAAAATTAGTTTGTTGTTCATTCTTGTTAGATTAGTTGAAGGTTCATGCTTGTATTGGTTCAATAAAAGTAAAAAAAAGTAATAGGATTTCAGAATCACAGGGAAGAGTACGTAAACGTATTAAGAGAAGCAAAGAAGAACTATGAACTGAGAGAAGAAAAGAGTTGGGAGGAGGTCTTAGAGTTAGGATATAGGCACTAGCCAGGACCGTGACCTGTCAGGTCACGATCGTGGCCTGCGATAGGGATTTCCTTCTGTGGCACGCTGCATGCCACGATCCTGACCTGTGATTATGTAAAAAAAGGGAAGGACGCAAATATTAATTGACACATTTACCATTTTACCCTTTTCACCACCTATTTATTCAATTCTTACTTAACGTTCACCTTCACTTTTATTTTTAGTTTATCTCTCTAGAATTCCAACTTTCAAATCCTCTAACATCACTCTAGAATTTTTCAAACGTCAACTTCCAAAACCAAACCAATTATACCTTGTATTAAGCAAACCACCAGACGGGAGCCTCACGGAGCACAACAAGTCACGGGACAGGGGGGACGAAACCGAGCAGCAAATTTTGGAGCTTCATTTCCTATTTACACTGAGGAAGAAGGTATTTGTTTCCGTTCACTTTGTTCTAGACAAATTATTATGCCTAAATAACTTGATATTGATAAAATGGATAGAATAGAAGTGAGTGAGCAGATAGAAAACTTAGCAGAGAGGATCCAGTGGGGTCAATTTATTAGATTCTAATTTCCTATTTATGAAGAGCTTACCCTAGAATTTTTTTACGTCTTTGACTTTTGAACCGAATAACATTAAGGAATTATGGTTTAGACTGAGGGGGTGAGCATATGAGTTAACGATAGAGATTATGTGTGACATATGTGGATTCCTTTAATCCACCATTGTCGACCAACATGATGACTTCTGTCCCTCCCAATACTGACATGGGCTAACCGGTATTGAGCATTTTTGTGTTAAAAATGCCTACAACAATATTATCCAATCCCATTGACACTTGTTGCTCGACAAATTTTTGTGTCAGTTGGTATTTGACAAATCAGAGACCAACAAGTGTTCAACCAAGGAACCGTTCATATTATGGTGCATGAACCATAGTATTCTGGTATGTACATCCACGCATGTGTTGAATGCTCTTGCTGCAGTTCCGGGAAAGTGGAGCAACCATCTTGGAATAAGGTACCTGGTTTCTGCCATCGCAGAGCATTTTGGTGTGGATCGGAGGGGGTTAACAGTGCATCTACCCGAGTTCCTTGACGACCACCATCTATTTCGGGCAGAGATCATTCACTCCACCAACATTAGCTTGCAGGAAATAAATGAAAAGACACATGTGTGGACCAGGATGGGTAAGGCAAGCTCGAGCTTCATGCCACATAGGTCGGCACAGGAAGCATCAATGAGCAAGGAATCGGAAGAAAAGGAAGAAGAAGACCAACGCTGGACATTGGTGTTGGATGCGATATCCAAAACCAACAGAACATTAAAGGAAATGGTAGGTATATAAAGACGCCAGAGTCGAGAGATCTGTTGATTCCATCAGTATTTCGAAGCTCAGGGTATTCAATTACCACCTGCCACACCATCACCACCTCTATCTCCTTAGGATCCAAACCTAACCCAAAATTTTTTCTCCAATTTTATTTTGTTTTGTGTGTTTATTTTTCTGTTATTTTTATTTTATCATTAATTTATATATATTTTTTTATTTTAATTTATGTTTTCACATTTCATTTATGTATGTGTCGTGTATGTTCCTTCTCACATTGAAGACAATGTGTTGTTCAATTTTGCATACCGTATGATAGTATTTGGTTGCATGGTATGAAGTGTGTCAATGTGTCAATGGCTTAGATTGAGTGAATTTTTTTAAAATTTTGGACATGGTCTATTAGGTTATGAACAATCATTAACCTGCAAAATTAGTGAATTAGGGAGCCTTTGGGATAAATATACAGCCTAATTAGGACTTAGTGTAAATTTAACACCCTATAGATTGTCACATTCATTCATAATTTGAGGCCTTTTACGTTAATTAGCTTAACTAATATTTTCGTGGAAACGAATAGCTAAAAGAAACATGGTAGAAAAAAAGGGTGTTTAATAAGTGTTAAGAATCACTATTCCACTGGCCTTTGGGTTATGAATAAAGCTAGTAGCCAGTTGAAAACGTGATGTAGCTAAGTAACCAGATCGACACCAGTCACAAATGTGTGCATTCACGTAAAAGGACTATAATGACGTTTAAACCAAGCTATTAATAAACGACTTAGTCTAGTAATCAGATCGATATTCAACACAAATGTTTGCCATTGAGTAAAAGGTTAAGTCCTGGGTTAAAAAAACAAAAGAAAAAGAAAAATTTTATGTTTTAAATAAGAACCTACCAAACTTGTAATATACTTGAAGTTTCATGGAACTATACCTAGGAACAGTTACCGAGTTCGAGGGACCAAAAAATTATTAATGTGTGTGCACAATTGAAAAGGGTAAATAGGTTAACACTTAGTCTTGAGTTAGTTGTATATTTAGCTCAAAGCCCTAGACATATATTTTGCATGCTAACGATTTGACATAATTCGAATGAGTGTGTCCAACATGAAATTTAGTTCATGAAGATTAGAGCCATTCTCACATTATTGCATGGTGTGCTTGTTTTGTTAGGTATTGTTGTTTTGTTTGCTTGAGGACAATCAAACGTTTAAATGTGAGGATGTTGATAGTAGAGTTTTCTATGATGTTTTAGTGTTTAATTTGTTATGAATTTTGTGTTAAATTGAGTGTTGAATATGCATTTAGGGTTTAATTAGGTTAGTTTTTGTGTTTAAGTGTTTTTATAGGTTAGTTTGAATCTTTAAGCTTAATTATATATTTTTGAGGTACCTTGATGTGTGTGTTAGTCTTGCAGGGTAAACAGGGAAGAACGATGAAGATTTAAAGAGTTTCGGGTCAAAACATACAGGCCACGGTCGTAAATATTGGCCACGATCGTGAAAGAAGAGGAAGAGCTAGAGGTAGCCAAGCCACGATCATGCACCAAGAAGCCAAGATTGTGATAGAGAGCGTCAAGTTAGGCCACGATCGTGTACTTCAGACCACGATCGTGACAGAAAGGAAAAAGTGTCGGTGACGATCATGCCCTGTGTCAGGCTGATATGAAAACTTAAATTTTGAGTGATTTTTTGAATCAATTCGACCTTGAGTTTGACCTAGGGCCTCACAGAATAAATAAGACATGATGTGACAGCCATTAGCAGACATTAAAGAGCTGAGAGAGCTACACAAACGGGAGATTCTGCAAAAAATTTGAGGGAAAAACTAGATAGAGATCGATCGATTGAGGAAGGGGACGAAGGAAGAGAGGCACAAAGATATGCTTGACGTGACGTACTTCCCGGAATCGGTGGCTTCCGGTAGTAGCGACTTTGAGATCCATTTCGACAGTATATTCTAGTTTTTATTTTGATTTCATAGATGTATGAAATTTGAGATTGATTAGAATTATTTGTCGTTGAGTGTTAATTTTTCTGTCTAAGCCCACCTTCGGGTTTATTTATTATTGAGATTAATAAAATTGATTTGATTTTATTTTATTTCAATTTATTGTGATTCAATTCAATTCTTCATAACTGGGCAATAAACTGAGAGGGTGAGCTGGTAAAAATCATCGATTTAGGTTAACGAGAGTTAAGTAAATCGATAGGTAGAGAATTGAATCAAACTATTAGAGTTGTGTAACAAGAGATCAAGCACAGATTCCCTATAAGTTAATAGACAACATTAGATCTAATTTAGGTTTTGGACAAATTGTGGATCAAGATATCGTAATTTCCATAATTTGAATTAGGGATTATTAATTAGGGTTAAGAACTATAACTTGAGAGAGAGTAATTCAATTTAGGATCGTCTAAGCCCATTAAATTGAAAATTTCATAATTGGGTAGATTTTCTTTAATTTTAAATAGATTCCCCCTTTCTCTCAATTGGTCACTTCTAGGTTGAAATTTAGATTATTTGTGTGAGTTTGCGATTGTTTGTTCTTTAGGTGCTTTAATTTCTCGTATTTAATTCTCAATTGATTTAAATTTCTATAGTAGTTGTTAAATTATTTTTTGCGAACTTAGCTACCGTTAGATTTTAGGACTAGTTCCTTTCCTCGTGGAATCAACACCTTAGGTACTACGTGAAATACCAGTACGCTTACGAAATTTACCAAAGTTATAGATAGTAAAACTTAGCGCGTGCATAACCTTACGAACAATTCCTTTACGCAAAATTTCTTCTCTTTTTGTAATATTTCAGCCATATTATTTTTTGAAAATAGTGAAATATTAATTTAATAGTGTTCGAGGAAGTAGGCATAATTGACGCTAAAACTCATTAAATTCTGGTGTTCTTTATTTGTTTATTTAATAGCTATTATTGGGTATACCTATAGTAAATTATTATGCTAAGAAAATTCTATCTAGGAGGTTGAGTTTTAAGTGGGACCTTTTGTAACCCCTTCAGTCTTTCTTGAGAATTTACCTGGTGTAATTTTTCAGTATAATCATTCACACTCTATTCATCTAGGCAATAGTGCTCAAGGTAAAGTTATTATTATTGGTGAAAATTAGCCTGAGTTTTACAACAATTGATATCAGAGCCAAGGTTTTTTCTTAGTATGCGCTATGGTTACAGCGTGATATGCTTTTCCACATGAGAAAAGATTTTTCCTAAGGTTATTGACATTCTGCATTGACAACTATTGAATAGAAATTGTAACAGAGATGGTAGAAATTAAAGGATATGACCATACTAACAACTTCTACCTCCTTTATTCTAGCAAGGACTGCTATGACAAATGCAAGACTTGCAATGGAGATTTTTGATGGCACGAGTCATTTAGGCATGTGGCAAAGTGAGGTTTGAGACACTCTTTTTCAGCAAGGTCTTGACATTGCCATTGAAAAAAGAAACCAAATCGTATTGAGGAGAAGATTAGAAGACTATAAATCATTTGGTATATGGTACAATTTGATCGTGTCTTTCCAGAGAGCAAAAGTATGCTTTCTTGAAAGAAACTTCTGCATCTAAATAGTGGAATGCATTGGAAGAAAAATTCTTGAAAAAAACAATCAAAATGAGCTCTATATGAAGAAAAGATTGTTTCATTTCTCTTATGTTCTAGGTATCACTATAAATGATCACATCACCAATTTTAATCAGTTAGTTATTGATTTAATAAATTTGGATGTGGCATTTGAAGATGAAAATCTAGCTTTGATGTTAGTGGGATCCCTTCCTGAGGAGTTTGAATTTCTTAGAACTACTCTACTTTATGGGAAGGTTGTTGTGTCTCTTAGTGAAGTTACAGCTACTTTGTACAATAATGAATTGAGAAGGAAGAAAAAGGAAGAACGTACAAGTAGAGCAACAAAAGCTTTGGTAGTTAGAGCCTGTTCGCAGAGCTAGACTACAAGAAAGAAAGGGATATAGAAGTCAAGGCTCAAATTGAGCAAAAAAGAATGTGCCTTTTGTTAGGAAAAAGGGTACTAGAAAAAGGATTGTCCAAAACTGAAGAATAAAAACAAACCTAACAAGGAAAAGGCTGTTGCAAATTTGAATGTTGCTGACTGTGAGATGCAGACTCAGATTTTTCATTTGTTGTTACATACTCAATAAGCCCTTATAGTTCATGTATGCTCGATTCAGGCTATAGCCATCATATATGTCCTAATCGAGATTGATTCTTTAATTTTGGATACCTAGAAGGTGGAGTTCTCTGCACAACAAATGACAATCCCTACACCATAAATAAGATTGATTCAATTTGCTGCAGGAATCACGACGGAACAACCAGGACTCTGACAAATGTCAGATACATGCCAAGTTTGACGAAGAATCTCATTTGTGTAGGCGAACGAGAATCAAAGGCCTGCACTCTAAATGCAAATGGAGTAATTAAAGTCATCTTTAGTGCACTTATGTTAATGAAAGGAATTTGAAGAAACAATAATCTGTGTTATTACTAAGGTAATGTAGTTATTAGAACAACAAAAATAGCTTCTAATGATGATTGAGAACTGAAGCAGCCAGGTTATGGCATGTGTGCTTAGGACATGCAGGTGAAAAATCCTTGAAGATTTTAGTAAATCAAAGATTGTTGAAAGAAGATAGGATCTGCAAATTAGACTTCTGTGAACATTGTGTCAAAGGGAAACAAACAAAAGTGAAATTCAGCACTGCAATCCATGATATGAAGGGTATTTTAGATTATGTTCACTTTGATGTGTGGGGACCTTCTGAAACAACTTCTGTGGGAGGAAAATATTATTATGTGACCTTTTTTGATGATTTTCTCAGAGAGTATGGGTGTATACTATCAAGATTAAGGATGAAGTGTTAGGAGTTTTCTTCAAACGGAAAAAGATGGTGGAAACTCAAACGAGCAAAAGGATCAAGCGTCTCCGTACAGATAATGGTGGGGAGTACAGAAGTGATCTATTTTTAAAAGTCTGCGAAGATGAAAGTATTGTTAGACTTCACAATCAGGGATACACCACAACAAAATGAGGTGGCAGAAAGTATGAACTGGACATTGCTGGAGAAAGTTCAGTGTATGTTGTCTAATGCTGGGTTGCGCAGAGAATTTTGGGCTGAGGCTGTTACATATACATGTCATCTCATCAATCGCCTTCCATCAACTACTATTGTTAGTAAAATACCTTAGGAAAAATGGTTTGAAAAACTTGCTATAGATTATGATTCCTTACATGTGTTTGGTTCCACTACATACTATCATGTTAAGGAGTCAAAGTTGGATCCACCGGTAAAGAAAGCAATTTTCATAGGAATCACCTCTTATGTGAAAGGATATCGTCTTTGGTGCCTAGAGTCAAAGAAAATAATCTTCAGCAGGGATATTACCTTTGATGAATCTACCATATTAAGTGACAACTAAAAATATTGAGCAGACAGATGGTACTTTAAAACAGGTAGAGTTTGAAGGAAGAATTGTCACCCCCAACAAATGATAAAGTAGATGCATAAACTCCTATAGTAGAAGAGGAGCCATATAAAGAAGAGGTTCTGACCCAAGAACCTCTACAACAACAATCAACAATTACATTGAGAAAGCCAAAAAGGAACATTCAAGTACCTGCTCATTATATTAATATGGTTGCTTATGCATCTCTAATTGAAATTTATGACATTCTTACCACATATAAGGAAGCAGTCCAAAGTTTAGAAGAAGATAAGTAGAGGATATTTATGAATGAAGAAATACGTTCCCTTTATAAGAATCGGACATGGAAGCTAGCTAGTCTCCTAAAGGGAAAGAAGGCAATTGGATGCAAATGGGTATATGCAAAGAAAGATGGATTTTCTAACAAGAATAATGTTCATTACAAAGCAAGGCTGGTGGCCAAAGGCTATGTTCAAATGAAGGGAATTGATTATAATGAAGTTTTTTCTCTAGCTGTATCGAATTTTGTTGGACTTGGTAACACAGTTTGATATGGAACTAGTTCAATTGGATGTAAAAATTGTGTTTTTACATGGAGACTTAGAGGAGGAAATCTCTAAGACTCAGCCCAAAGGTTTTAAAGTTGCTGGAAAAGAGAATATCGTGTGTAAGCTTGAAAAATCGTTGTATGGATTGAAACAGTCTTTGAGGTAATGGTATAAGTGATTTGACAAGTTTATGATGGGGCAAAAGTACACAAGAAGCAAATACGATCACTGTTTGTATTTTGGCAAGCTAAAAGATGGATCCTACATCTATCTTCTCCTGTATCTTGACGATATGTTGATAGTTTTAAAGAATCTAAGAGAAATTGAGAGATTGAAGATTCAATTAAATTAGGTGTTTAAAATTAAGGCTCTAGGTGAAGTTAAGAAGATTCTCGATATGGATAGAAGTAAGAATAAGGAATTGGGGAGACTTTGTTAGACTCAGAAACAATATCTGAGAAAGTACTAAAATGTTTTGACTTGAATGAAAAGTCAAAGCTTGTCAATACTCCACTCGCTCCTCATTTCAAGCTCAGTACGTCTTTGTCTCCAAAGAATGATGAAGAATGGGAATACAAGTGATAAGTACCATTTGCAAATGTTATTGGTAGCTTGATGTATGCTATGGTATGTACAAGGCATTGCATTTCACAAGCAGTTGAGGTTCTGAGCAGGTATATGCATGATCTTGGAAAGGAACGTTGGCAAGCTGTGAAATGGATTCTACGGTATATTCTGAACATCGTAAATGTTGGTTTGGTATTTCAATAGGATAAGCAAGATGGTTAATTTGTAGTTGGATATTGTGATTCTGACTATGTTAGTGATTTTGGCAGGCATCGATCAACTACTGGTTATGTTGTTATTCTTACAAAGGCACCAGTCTGTTGGAGGTCTATGTTACAGTTAACAATTTCTTTGTCGATTACGGAGGCAAAGTATATGGTAGCTACAAAGGCTGTGAAGGAGGTGATTTGGTTTCAAGGATTGCTTGATGAATTAGGGGTTCGACGAAAGCACATTAAAGTGCATTATGATAGTCAGAGTGCTATATTTTTAGCAAAGAACCAAGTTTAACGTGCAAGGATGAAGCACATTGATGTTTGCTATCACTTTGTACGAGAGGTTCTGGAAGAAGGTGGAGTAGCAATCCAGAAGATTAAAACCACTAAGAATCCTGCTGATATGTTGACAAAGGTGGTGACTATGGTCAAGTTCCAACATTGTTTGGACTTGATTAGAACTACTAAAAATTGAAGATGGGTGTTTGAAGTGCATTCGAATACAATACTAAAGATGAGCTTTATGAGAGATTTGAAAAAGTGGAATTCGCTAAGGTGGATATTTGTTGATTAGTAAAAGATTATGGCTCATCCTACAATCCCACATTGAAAATTTGTGGGAATGGTAGAGATTCCTAAAGCCATAAAAGGAGTCTCCCCTTTTTAGTTAAATACATCCCAAATTTGTTTATTACTCTTTAAAGAAAAATTCCCTCTCTCCTTTTGTAATATTTCATCTGTAATATTTTCTGAAAATAATGAAATATTAATTTAGTAGTGTTCATGGAAGTAGGCATAATTGGCTAAACCTCGTTAAATTCTGGTGTTCTTTATTTGTCTATTTAATAGCTATTGTCAAGTATAGTTGTAGTGAATTATTGTGCTATTAAATTACATGTCTAGAAAAGTTCTGTCTAAAAGGCTAGGTTTTAAGTGGGACCGTTTGTGACCCCTCCAGTCTTTCTTGGGAATTTACTTGGTGTGATTTTTCGGTACAATTGTTCACACTCTATTCACCTAGGCAATAATACTCAAGGTGAATTTTTTATTATTGGTAGAAATTAACCTAAGTTTCAAAACATGTTCTTCCTCAATTTTTATTCATTCTCCCACTTTAAATTTCAATGGTCCTCGCCGGCAATGCTGGTCTTAGTCTTTTATGCATATTTAACACTTGAAATAATACATATAGACCTGAAGATGACTTTAACAATGATCTTGAAACCAATAGGGCACATTTCATAATTAGCGCCAACACCAAATTAGCATTACTAAGATGTTGTTGTTCTGCAGGTGATGAGGCATCACTTGTTTTTGTCCTACTAGTTTTGAGGTAATGAAAACATAGCATCTTCATACGAACTCTCCTGGTACTGTGGTTGGTCTAAGCACGTTGACCAAAACCATCGGTGGTGAGAATAATGGTTCCAAAAATGCTGGTTTATGTGCGACTACTTTATTGTAACCTACTTGATAGTAATTATTGATGCCCAACTCTGGACAAATGCACACATGGAAGATGCATGTACTAGTTTATATGAAAGGGTCACAATAATTTTAGTTCCCCGCATTTGAAGAGTGTAAGTTGAATTGCCAACATGCAACCTGAGGGTAAGTTGTTCGAATCTAATGTAGGAAAGAAGTTGTCTAAAAACTCAGCATCAGATTGGTAAAATAAGGTGCAAAGTTGGCAATCAATGCAAGCTTCCATAAAAAAGGCGCCTTCTTCATTGCAGTCAACTACTCATGCATCATCTTTTGAACCTCACTACTAATGGATTATAGTGAATTAATGTTTGAGAGAGTGAATTATGTATGGAATTTGACCTTTGGAAAAACATTAAAGGGGTTTCATCATCATCATTTGACAGGCATTGGACTGGTAGAAGAAACTATAGTTTCCATACACTGGAGGTATGGGTTAAGTGATTTTCTTTAAATGATTTCAAGCTTCTTTATATACATTTCCAAGGTTGTTTGCTCTAATATTTTGTTGGATTAAAAATAACACAAATCTCTAAAAATTCAACTGAATATCAACGACAAGAAATAACTCTTCAAATTGTAGCAATAGAACAATACGAGAATAAGAAATTAAACGATGAAACAAATACCAAGATTTAATGCGGAAAACCCCTCCAATGTAAAGGAAAAAACAACAAGGCAAATCGACAAATAAATCTACTAAACTCAATAAGGATTTACATAAAAAGTTGAACTCTTACCCCCTATAGCAACAAGTTGTCTCATAAAGTTTTAGGATTGAAACCAAAGTTGATATCATAATCAATAAACCCTCAAACTAATCCCAAAAACAAACAAGGATGAGAATCTAACCCACTTTGTCTTCTCTAAAAATTTTTCTCACTTTTGGACGTTGTGACAACACTCATTGTCTCTTCTCTATCTCATATATGGAGCAAAGCTTTAATGAGCTATTTATAGGCTCCTCTAGCATACAATTCAGTATCCTAATTGAATTAAACTAATTAGATCACATCTTATACTAATCAAATTACATCACATTATCCAATAAGATAGCATCCCTATCTAAATAGGACTCTATCTGATAGGATTTATCTACATCACTATTAATAAGATAAGAGGCTATATTTAACTAGGAACGATACATCCCTATCCACAAAGATCTTCACTTTCTTTAGATGATCTTCTAACATGATCTTCACATCATCCAAGATCTCAAAATAGGGTTGGATACTCAACAATCTCCCACTCCAGCCTAAATATGGGAAGACACGTTATTCTCTATTATCTACTTGAGATTTATCATGACAAGCCTATTGCAAATCTTATGCTTATTTCCATGAACCACTTTAGTTAACATATCAGCAACATTCAAATTCGTATGAATCTTCTTCAACATTAATTCTTGCTCTTCTATCATGGACCTCAACCAATGATATCTGATGTCTTCAAAAAATGCAACCTCTAGCACATCTTTAGGTTCCCCCTCAGTAGTATGTAACAAGTACTCAGAACTTGGATACCTTCTAAAAAACCTTTTCTCCCTTATTGACCTTCGAAACTGAGTTTCTTCAGCTATTGTATCCCATTGCTCCCCCTGCTTATTATCCTCAACAGGACCATAGACATCTGAAAGCATCAACTCCAATAACTCTAACTTCCTTGCAGATCTTCTCTTAAAAGAGACTCTATGCTACTTTCTAGCCAAATAATGATAAGAAGGATTGAATGGTTGTGGATTCTTAACTAGGATAAAGGATTTTTCGGCCAGTAACTTTAATCCCTTCTCATTCATCTGTCCTAATTGTGGATGCCGCATATTTGATGAAGATTCCTCTTTGACTACGTATAGTTCTCCACCACCACACACCTTTAAGTGTGTCTTATACAATGAGCAGAAAAACTTTCCCTGTGCTATTGCCATTACATGTAAGGCCCCAAATTATAGCTTAGTTGGAAGGTTACATATTCATAAAAGTACATGTATGATTGGTGTTAAAATTTGTGATATGACTGAGAATTGAATATGACTTAAATTTTGGTTTAATGGATCACACTTAGTGAATTGGAATTAATTAACATCATTAGAGAATTGAGGTATTAAAATGTGCATTTGGACTAGGAAAAATTGTCAAGTGGCAAGATAGCTAGTACATGGAAATTAGTGTGACTAAGCCTAAAATTGGGTGACAATTGGACTAGTAATTAATTGACAAATGGACCAATGATGGAGTGACAAATGGCCAAGTAAAGTTATGACATTTGGCAACCTCATATGAAGACATATAGATGGCTTAATTGAAGGACAAGTAGCTTACCTTCATGTGTGACATGTGTCAATGGAGGATGAAGACATCTTGAATTGCATGAAGCTAAGGTGGCAAATTTTCTAATGGAACTTTTTTCACTCTCTTCCTTGTTCCTCTCCACCGAAACCACTCACTCCCTCTCAACTTCTAGAATTATGCTTGATTTAGGATTATCCTCACTTGGATATTTGTAAGTTACTGCATCAAGAATTAGGACCTACTATTTTCGATGATATTGTCTTGTTAGTGCTGAAGTTATACCTTGATTTTAGATGTGTGATGATTGCTTGGAACTGTTAGAAAATAATTTTAGTTTGACAAATGCAATGTTGTTTCAGTTTTTACTGGATCAGCTGGTTCTTTGGAGTTAAATTTTGAAGGTAAGGAGGTAAGGGAATTATAAACTTGACAGCATGTATTAATATAGGTTTTATGATAATTGAATTGGCATAAAGTATGTGTTATGATGTTGATAATTAGGTTCTATAAAAATGATCTTTATATGATAATTTCTGGCTTGGTTTTGATGTGTGGAAGATATTGATTTGTAATTTACTTAATGAATAACTTTTGAATTGGTTTTGGGCATGAAATAAATGTGTATTTGAGTCATTAATAAGGTGGAATTGAAATGGAATTGATGAACTATGGTGAAGAGGCATTGACGGTGTAAGATGTGAGTTAATTGCAGTGGTTCCACTAAACATACATCAGTATTTTAGCCAAAATGTTTGCCCCCATTACCGGAGTCCAACTCATACTCTTTCATGCAAGCTCTGATACCATATCTTAACTGTCACGACCCCGAGTTCCGGAGTCCGACCTGCATGCATACAGAACATCATAATACGTGGGTGTGTCTCTCAAAGAGAACACCTTAACTATCATCGGATTATTTTCTTTGTCCTGATACCTCATTTGTTAGACCCCGCTTCCCAGAGCCTAACCTTTGGGACATCATCAGACTTATCACTATCGGGTCATATTCTCAACACCTTACACTTATCCCTGTTTCGGGGCTATTGGTATAACTTTTTCCTATGGGAATCCAATCTAGGGTTT
>JAOQMS010006882.1:0-17059 GCA_027563885.1 Erythroxylum longipes
CCCTGCTATTACATTTCCTATTCAATGACTCGATTTACAATACTAGCTTTATTAAGACTTACTCATCAACCTTTTTTATGGAAACGGGATGTTACAACCTTGATGTATTTAGTAGTGTTTAAGAGAAATTGAAGGAGATTTAGAGAAGACCTGGGAAATAACCTAGGGCCACAATCGTGGTAATAAAAGCAAGGAGCCACGATAATAGGGAATATGCCATGATCATACGGAAGCTAGTGCAGGGAGCCAGCCACGATCATGATAGAAGCAAAAACTCCCAACCACGATCGTGCCACTAAGGTACACGATCGTGGCCTATGCGATAGATACGTGTATAGTAGTCCCGAATTGAGTTTTTAGGGGCTTTTTGGATCTTTCGAACCTAGAAAAGACCCTAGGTTGACCTAATTATAAATACTACATAAGACTTAATGATGTAACCCTAAGGGAGTTTCTACATTCTACCCCTTTTTGGCAGTTCAAGAGAGAGAAAAGAAGAGGGAGAAAGAAAAAGAAAAGGAAGAAAAGGAAGAATAAGCAGGCCTTGACACTGCTGCTTCCTAGATTAGGTGATCTCCCGAAACTGTTGTCTTCCTGGATTGTCCGATCTAAGTTCTATTTCCTTTTCATTTCATTTTTTCATTTAATGTATAAGATTGAAATGGATTATATGATGATGGGTTTTGGATTGTTGACGTTGTTTTAACTTTTCCTTCGAGATTTTAGTTTGATTTAATGTTAACATAGTTGATTATTAATTGAGTGTTATGATTAACTTCGATTTTTGCATATTTTGGTGACAAACTGAGATGGTGAATCGAATAAAAATGATTAGATTGGATTAAAAAGAGTTAGCTGACTAAATAGACCACGTAGTTAATTATATCAGTTTTTGTGTAAAGAGAGTTCCCGAGTGAGACCCAGTAATTTAGTAGAGAGCTTCCGATCGAATTATAATTATGGGTTTTTTGTTAATTGAGAGATTGCAAATTTCATAATTTAATTAGGGTTAATGATTTAGGGAGCAGGAATATAACTCGAAAGAGAGTAATTTCCCTTACGATAGTCTAGAATTGACACCCTGATAACACATAATTGGCTAGGTTAGCATTAATGATAGGTGGAATCCCCTCTCTTATAACTTAGTAATTTCTCTTGATTAATTTCCATAGTGACCTTTTGTGTTGCTCAGTTTCAATTCTTGTTTTGTGTTAATTTCTTAAGTTGAATTCATGCAATTAAATTCTCGTGTTTATATTCTTGTTTCATTTTCAATTTAATTTTTTATTAGTTTCTAAGCCTTAGAGAACCTAGGATTATATTAGTTTATCCTTCTTGTAGGATCAACCCTTCAACTACTACAACTCATGACTTGTGCACTTGTGGTAATTAAGGGATATAAATTGTAAGACTCGACATCTCGATCATGATGCAATATATGTTTATGCTAGAACAAATTGTTATATTATGAAAGAAAATTTCTCTACGTTGTGGCACTTGAGATTAGGAAATATCTCTATAGAAAGGATTAAAAAATTGGTGGATGATGGAGTGCTTAGAAATTTGGATTTTAATGATTTTAAAACTTGTATGGATTACAAAAAGGGAAAGTTGACCAATAAATGAAAGAAAGGTGCTAAGAGAAGTTCAAACATATTAAAGATCATACATACGGATATTTATAGTCTAAACATGGACTTGTATGGTCAAAAATACTTCATCTCATTTATAGATGGTTACTCATGATATATGTATCTCTACTTGTTTTATAACAAGAATGAAGCACTAAATACTTTCAAAATATTCAAAGTTAAAGAACAGAAACAATGCGATAAGAAATTAAGATCGTGAGGTCTGATAGAAGTAGGGAATATTATGATAGATGTACTGAAGGTGGATAAACACCTAGTCCATTTGTGAGGTATCTTCAAGAAAATGGGATAGTAACCCAATACACTATGCCTAGATCTTCAGAATAGAATGGTGTGGCAGAAAGAAGAAATCGAACATTATTGTATGGTATGCAGTATGCTGAGTAGCTCTAAAATTCTTAAGTCTTTGTGAATTGAAGCTCTTAAGATGGTAGTTTCAAAATATTCGAAGTTAAAATAGAGAAAAATGTAGTAAGCAAATTAAGATTGTAAGCTCTAATAAAGGTGGGGAATATTATGGTAGATATATAAAAGGTGGACAAGCACCTAGCCTCTTTGCGAGGTATCTTCAAGAAAATGGGATAATGTCCCAATACACTATGCTTTGATCTCTAAACTAAAATGGTGTGGCAGAAAGAAGAAACCAAACATCTGCGATTCTATTTTATTTTCGTAGTAAACGTTTAACATTTCGGGAAGAAATTTAGATTCATCGCCAAATGTACCGGATAAGAAAAATTAAATAGATGCTGGGATGACGTCGTTCATGGGAAGACAAATGACATCGTCCTAGAGTCTATTTAAACACAAACGCCAACCCTTTCCTTCTTCCCCCCTGAACAGATGACAGTGCCCGAACGAGTCATTTTTTTCAAAATGTCGAAGTTGCCCTATCTTCTCCTCTACCTTAGACAATAGCAAAGAATCTTCTCCGTGCGCTTGCCCTCTTATTTGGTGAGTTATGTTGATTGAATATTTTGTTGTGTTATTGAATTCGAAAATAGTATGATGTGCCTGTGTTTAATTTTGAGTTTCTTTTCGATTTTTTGGCATTTATTGGTGATTATAATGGTTGAGTTATGCAGAAGGATGTGTTGTTGTTGTTGAAAAAGGTGAAAACAGACGATAGTTTTGTGAATGAAAATGAATTGTGACAATGAACAAGAAAATGACATCGTTTGTAGTTAACATAAAAGTTGTCGTTTTTGATAAAGTTAAAGAAATATACCATTTACTGATATATTAATTTATTTTTATGATATATTAAAAAGATTTAGCAAAAATTAGTAAAATAGTGAAAAAAAGTGTAGCGTTGGCGACACTTTCAAATATTGGTCATCAAAATTAATATTTTGTGACATTTATTGATATTATCACTAAATAGATGGACAAATTAGGTGAAGCAAAAAGTTGTTGCATTCATTCAAACTTTGATGATTTTTAAATTGGTCGCCAAATATGTTATGTCGTTTTCTTTTAGCTACAATATCATTTTTCGTTGCAAAATATTTAGATCTTTTAAAAAATTAAGCTAAGACAACATCGTTTCATTAAAGTCAAACGACATCGTCTAAACTTAACATTGAGTTCACCTCTTCGCCCCAATTTTTCCTCTATCCTGCACCTGCTTCTACCTTTTTGATCTCTTCTCTCCCGTATTGGTTTGTTGTTGTTTTCTCTTCTCCTCACCGATGTTTGCGTGCTTCTGTCTTCTCCAATCATCATCCTCCTGTCCCTCAGTTGAGGTTAGTCATTCAACACTTATTCTGTGTGATGAATGTCGTGTTCATAGTGTTGGTATTTTAAGAGAAAATATGTGACGGTTTGCAATGGTTTTTGGAGTGTTTTTGCATTTTTTTTTGATAATGTGTGGTGCATTTGGCTTTGCAATTTGTTATAGTACATTTAGGAAGGAATAAGACATAATATTCTTAGGTGATTTGGGATGAATATTTCATGCCTTTGAAGTGTTCGAAGAAAGTTCAAAGTGGTCTATTTAAGACTTACCCTTTTAGTTTTTGAAAACCAAAATACAGAGATCATAATTAGTTATGAAAGCTCAACTAATTAGTCATGATGACTTATGAGTTATCAAAGATTTAGTTTGTTCAAAAATTTTTAATTAAGTCTTATTCAAAGTAGTGGCCTATGTAGTCAATGTTGCTTAAAGCAATCCATTGCACGTTATTGAATATGTATAGTTGCATATGATAATGTCACTTTTATTCATCCTTCTTTTTTCTGACTTATTCGACATTGGTTTTCATTATACATTGTTAGTGGTACATCATGAGTATTGATAGTTGTGATTTGCATGATGTTTTAGGGTTCATTTTATTAGGTATTTAGTGTTAATTTGAATGTTTAGTGTGTATTTAGGTTTCAATTGTGTTAATTTATATGTTTAATTGTTTTTATTGGTTAGTATGAGTCTTTGAGCTTAAATGTTATAATTTTTAGGTACCTTGATGTGTTTGTTAGTGTTTCAAGTAAATGGCAAAGAACGGAGAAGTTTTGAAGAGTTTGGAGCCAAAAACATGGCCCATGATCGTGGCACAATAGGCCATAATCCCAATAGAAAGAGACAAGTTGACAAGACCCAAGCCACGATCGTGACAGAGAGCTATGTGCCATGATCGTGACAGAAAAGGTTAGGCGTTGGCCACGATCGTGGCAGGCAGGGCCACGATCATGGCCTGCATTGGGCTGACACAAAAACTCAAGTTTCGTAAGACTTTTCAGACCGTTTTGACCCCTAAATCAACCCTACAGCTTCCTAATTATAAATACATCATTAAGGGACACATTAAGCACTCTTGGATAGAGTATTTTACATCAGCTGAAATCTAAAACCCTAGAGAGTTTATCGAGAGATTGAGGAAGGAGATGAAGGAAGAGAGACACGAAGAAGAAGCTTAACGCGAAGTACTTCCCAAAATAGGAGGTTTCCCATCTTCGTTGCCTCTGCTATTCCGTTCTTGACGTATTTTCTGGTTATTTCAATTTTAATTATATATAAAGTTGAGATAGTTGTCGAGAATAGGTTGTGTTGAATGTTGAGTTGTTTTTTATAGTCAACTTTAGGATTTTTTGTCTTTGATATTAATGAAATTTGATTTATTGTGTTTTTATTGAGTTATTTGTGATTCAATTTCTATTCTTAATAATTCGGTAACAAACTGAGAGGGTGAACTTAGTGAATATCATCAAATTAGGCTAACGAGAGTTAGGTAGTTTGATAGATAAAGAATTGAATCAAACCGTTAAATTTGTGTAGCGAGAGATCGTTCATAATTTTTCAGTAGGTTTTTAGACAATTTTAGAATTAATTTAGGCTTTGGGTTAATTGTGAATCAAGAGATCACAATTCTATAATTTGAATTAGGGATTATAAATTAGGGTTAAAGATTATAACTGGAGACAGAGAGTAATCCACTCAAAGATTGTCTAGACCCAGTAATTCGTTAAGTGCATAATCAATTAAAGTTTTATTAAAGTCGGATAAAACCCCCTTTCTCTCAATTGATAGTTCCTAGTTTAATTTTTTATTGGGTTGTGAAAATTGCTATTTTTATATTTTTGAATTTTACTTCTCGTAATTGATTGCTTAATTTATTAATTTTTTTACATTAGTTGTCTATTTTAAATTGTTGCGATTTAGTTCAGCCTTAGATTTTAATATTAGATTAACCCTCCTCATAGATCAATATCTTAGGTACTACGTGAATGACCCGTGTGTTTGCAGAAATGTCAAGGTTAAAAATATTAAAACTTTTCATAGCTTAACACCCAGATCAAGTTTTTGGTGCTGTTGCTGGGATGGCGATAGTTTAGTTCTATAGTTTAAGGTGTTTAGATTAGTTTTTAATTTTTTGTTTTTTTCTTTAATTTTTATTTTAGAATCGTGCTTTTACATGAACACAAGAGTCCTGAGAGGCTCGAGTCGTGCACAAAAGATGTTAGATTTACATATTACTTGACTAGAACAAACCCTTAGGAATGCTCAGCAAGAAGAAGATGAAGAGAGTGAAAAATCAATAATGGCTAACAAATTCCAACAAAACATAGACCACGGAGTGAACCAAGGCCTACAACAAAGGACCCTGATGGAATTCATAAGTTCGGGGTTCAACACTGCGAACCAAGGAGTAGCTAAACCACCTATTCAAGTGGCTTCGTTTAAGATCTAGCTTACACTCCTCAATATGCTTCAACAGAATGTGCAATTATATGGATTGGCGAACGAGGATCCCAACACACATATTGTGAATTTCCTCGAGATCTGTGATACCTTTCGGTATCGTTAGATGTTATAGGATGCTATTAGAATTTGGCTATTTCCCTTTACTCTCTTAGAGACAGGGCGAAGGGTTGGTACTATTTACTGAGCCTAGCCAACATCATGACATAGGATTAGCTTGTGCGTACCTCTTTGGAAAAGTATTTTCTATTGACCAAGGCCACTAAGGTTATAAAGGAAATCACTACTTTCCAACAAGGTGACAGGGAATCAATCTACGAAGCATGGGAAAGATATAAGGATCTACAAAGGAAGTGCCCACACTATAGCCTACCTAAGGAGTTCCTTTTGCAGACTTTCTATAATGGAGTTAACCCATCGACAAGAGGCACAATCGATACAGCATTAGGAGGATCCTTGATGAGTAAGACTGTTGATGAAGCAGAGGAGTTGATTGAGGAGATGGAAAGCAATAGTTGTTTATGGACAAATGAGAAAGGAAGGTAACCAACTACTTTCAGGGAGGAGAAGGGAATTATTGCGGTCGATCAAATGACAGAGATGCAAGCGAAGATCGACAACTTAACACAACAACTAAACAACATGAAGGTATCATCCTTATCTCAGGTAAAGTCTGTACATTTGAAGTGTGAGCTCTATAGAAAGATAGACCATGATACCGTGGACTGTTATTTGTTGTAGGAGGATAGTCAGGAGCAAGTGAATTATAAAGGGGGATGAGGAGAGGGTAACAATCCCTACTCTAACACTTACAACCTCGGGTGGAAGAACCACTCTAACTTCTCTTGGTCAAACAATAATAGAGGACAGTTTAGGCCTCAGGGACACTCAAGCTTCCAGCAAAATAAAGCAAGCTCGATGGAATCAAAATTGGATAAGATTTTGATCGGGGGCATAGAGGAAGCACATAGAAGGCTCGGGAGCAGATTCTAGCAAGTCATAAAGAACCATGCGTCATCCATACACAATATAGAAGTCCAAGTAGGCCAACTCATAGAAGTAATGTCTACTCGAAATGCTAAAACTCTTCCAAACAACACCGAGTCAAATCTGAAAGAACAGGTCATGGAAATCAGCAAAACCCAGGATGAGGAACCTGAGAAGGTAAAGGAAGGAGAAGATGAAAGAGAAAGTCAAGTAATTAAAGAAGACTTTACAAGTGAGCCTGTGGTTAAGTCACTTAAGGCAACTCGACGTGTACTCTCGTTCCTTGTTATGCAGCAACAGGAGTTATATGCAAAGAGGGCAACAAGGCAATTATAGGAGATTAGGTCCAACAAAGTTGAGGAAGAGATGGAACAACTGCAGACAGAGCTCAGATTAAAGGAATCCATCAATATCAAAAAAAGTATCAGAAAAAGAAGGTTAAGGAGCAAGTATCAGAAAAAGACCCCAACATCGCGCAGAAGAAGGAGGACCTAGGGGACTTTTTAATCCCCTGCAACATTAATAGAATCATCATAGATAGGGCATTCGTAGATTTAGGCGTGAATATAAATATGATGCCCTGCACCTTCAGTCTGAAATTGGGGTTAAGAGAGTTAGTACCCACTAAGTTTATGGTAAAGACAGCCAATAGAATAATGCATAAACCAATGGACATTATAAAGGATGTGCCGGTAAAGGTTGATAAATATACCTTTCCCATAGAAGTTTACATATTGGATATTAATGAAGATATAGACACCCTGATAGTTTTGGGAAGACTGTTCTTAGCTACTGCGCGTTCAATCATTGATGTTGATGGGGGCGAATTAATTCTGCCAAAAAGAAAGGAGAAATTGAACTTCAAGGTGTCTAAAAGAGAGTACGAACCTCCCTTACCTCTATTGGATATCAAGGAACCCGAGCCTCAAGGAAGTCGGAGGACATCAAGGATCTTGGTAATGCTTTTAATAAGAAGCATTGGCGACGGAGAAGGTCAGGAAAATAGAATTGCAAGGAAACTAAGGTGGGGATTGTAGCATTGTGTCTAAAGTTCAAACTTTAAGATTAATGACGGCGCTACCATCACACCATTCATTCTGATCATCGTAAGCTTAAAGGTGTGTCGAGCTATCGACGTTAAAAGAAGAGCTGCATAGGAGGCAACCCATGGAAAAAAAGAGAAAAAATTTTAATTAATTAGTTTCGTTGTTTAATTTTGTTAGAATATTTGAAATTTTGTACTTAGGATTAGTTTTGTTTTTAATAAAGTTGAGAAAGGAATAGGATTTCAGAATTATGTGGATGATGTTCAAGTATGAAGAGAAAGGTAAAAAGGGCCACAAAACACTTTAAAAGTGAAAGTGAAAAGATTGGAAAAAGAACAAAAGAAGAAAATTAGGAAATGGTGGCAAGTCGTAGGCCACGATCGTGGCCTGCGACTATATAGTAAAGAGGGAGGGCACAAATTTTTAAAATAACTTTTACCATTTATCCTTTTTACTACCTATATATTCAGTTCTAATTTCACTTTTATTGTCACCTTCATTTACACTTTATCTCTTTAGAATTCAAGCATCTAAATACTTTTACATCTCTCTAAAAATTTTTCAACCTAAAACTTCTTCCAAATTTCTACCTAATTATTCCACGTATTAAACAATCATCTCGACGAGAGCCATATAGATGATAACAAGTTGCGGGACATGGATGAAGAAATTGCGCAGCAGACTTTGGCGTGCCCTTCCCTACCTACACAGTGGAGGAAGGTACTTGTTTCTGATCCCTTCATGCGAGACAAATTGTAGTTCCTAAGTACTTTGATTTTGACACACTTGATAGGTT
Source organism: Erythroxylum longipes (assembly GCA_027563885.1). Lineage (NCBI taxonomy): Eukaryota > Viridiplantae > Streptophyta > Magnoliopsida > Malpighiales > Erythroxylaceae > Erythroxylum > Erythroxylum longipes. The sequence continues at coordinate 8,683 of JAOQMS010006882.1, forward strand.
AGAGTTGCGTGAGCTAGTAGAAAACCTAGCTGAGAGGATCTAGCGAGCTCAATTCATACGACTTCAATTTCCTATTTATTAGGAGCTTACACTCGAATTTTTCACTTCCTTGGCCTATGACCCTATGAATCCAAAAGAATTATGGTTTAGGTTGGGAGGAAGAGCCTATGAATTAAATGTAGAAATCATGTGCGAGATGTGCGGATTTCCTAAATCCTCCATCATTGATAATCATGAAGGCTTTCATCATTCTCAATGCTGGAATGAGCTTACTAGAATTGAGCAATTTCAAGTTAAGAAAGCTCATAACAACATTATAAGGTCCCATAAACACTTGTTAATGCATAAATTTATGTGCCAGCTAGTTTTCGATAAAACCAAAACCAACAAGTGTTCCACAAAGGAACTTTTTATATTGCAGGGCATGGACCATAGTATTCTAGTATGCACATCTACACATGTGCTAAATGCCATTGTTGCAACTCTACATAAAAGGAGCAACAATCTAGGAATGGGGTATATAGTGTCTACCATTGTAGAACATTCTGGTGTGGAATGGAGGGGATTAACTGTTCATCTCCTAGAATTCCTAAACCATTACCACTTACGGCAAGTTGAGATCCTTCATTCCCACAATATGGAACTTAAGGAAATTAGTAAAAAGACACATGTTAGAATAAGGGCAAGTCAAGCGAGTTCAAGCTCAGCGCCACCTTGACAAGCAGAGGAGGACTCTACCAGTGAAGAGTCCAAGGAAGAGGAAGAAGAACATGGCTGGAAGGAGGGTTTGAAGGCAATCTTTGAAACTAACAAGACACTTGTGGAAAACACTAGAATGGTAAAGGCGATGGCTCGGACACAATGCCACCAAAGCCAGGATATCTGTCGGATCCACTGATATTTCGAGGTTCAGGGCATTCAATTGCCGCCTCTGACACCATCACCTCCTCAATCTCCATAGGATTTATGCCTAACCCATTTATTTTTATTTCTTCAAATTAGCCTTCAGTTCTAATTTTTATGTTGTTTTATTTTATTTTCTTTCTACATTAAATTTTGATTTTTCTTATCTTTTATGCGCTTGTGTGTTCCCTTAACATATTGAGGACAATGTGTTGTTCAAGTGTGGGAAGGGGTTATGTGTTTTTGTTTTGAATGTGAAAATTTCATATTGTATGATAGTTATTAGGTTGCATTGTGTGCACTGTATGAATGTGTCAATGGCTTAGATGGAGTGAAATTTATTTAATTTTGAACATGTTCTATTAGGTTGTAAATAATCATTAGCTCGCAATATTAGTGAATTACGAGTCTTTGGATAAATGTACAGCTTAACTAGGATTTAGTGTAAATTTAGTATCCTATAGGTTGTCACATTCATTCATAATTGAGGCCTTTTAACTTACGTAGCTTACCTAGTATTTTTTCATAGAAATGAGTAGCTTAAACAACAAGGTAGGTAATAATAATATAAAAAAATATTTTTTGTTAAATAAATCACTATTCCACTAACCTTTATGAATAGAGCTAGTAGCTAGTTGAAAACATGATATAGCTGAGTAACCGGATCGACGTGCATCACAAATGTTTGCCTTCGTGTCAAAAAGTTATAATGACGTTTTACCAAGATGTTTAATAAAAACATGACTTAGTTGAGTAACCTGATCGACATTCATTACCAATGTTTGCCTCCGAGTAAAAAGACTAAGCCTATGTTTAAGAATATAAATAAATAAATAAATAAATAATTTTCCTTAATAAACCTACCGGACTTGTAATAAGTTTGAATTTTCAAGAAAATATACTTAGTAATAGTTACAAAGTCTGAAGGACCAAAGAATTGTTAATATGCGTGTACAATTGAAAAAGGTAAGTAAATTAACACTTAGATCTTGATTAAATTGTATATTTAGTTCAAAGCCCCTAGACATAGATTTTGCATGTTAATGATTATATATAACTTGTATGATTATGTTTAAGATTAAATTTATTTCATGAAGTCAAAGCCATTACCTCGTTTTTGCATTATGTGTTATGTGTCTGTTTTTTTGTTTGCTTGAGGACAAGAAAATGTTTAAGTGTAGGGATGTTGATAGTTGTGATTTGCATGATGTTTTAGGGTTCAATTTGTTAGGTATTTAGTGTTAATTTGAGTGTTTAGTGTGTATTTAGGTTTCAATTGTGTTAATTTATGTGTTTAATTGTTTTTATGGGTTAGTACAAGTCTTTGAGCTTAAATGTTATACTTTTAAGGTACCTTGATGTGTTTGTTAGTGTTTCAGGGTAAACAGTAAAGGATGGAGAAGTTTTGAAGAGTTTCGAGCTAAAAACATGGCCCACAATCGTGGCACAATAGGCCAAGATCGTGACAGAAAGAGACGAGTTGATAGTACCCAGGCCAAGATCGTGACAGAGAGCTATGTGTCAGGCCATGATCATGCACTTTGGGCCACGATCATGATAAAAAGGGTTAGGCACTGGTCAAGATTGTGTCCTGTGTCGGGTTGACACAAAAACTCAAGTTTCTCAAGATTTTTCAGACTGTTTTGACCCCGAATCAATCCTAGGACTTCCAAAGTATAAATACATCATTAAGGAATAAATGAAGTAGTCTTGGACAAAATCTTTTGCATCAGTCGAAATCCGAAACCCTAGAGATTTTATCGAGAGATTGACGAAGGAGACGAAGGAACAGAGATATGAAGAAGAAGCTTGACGCGAAGTACTTCCCAGAATAGGAGGTTTCCCACTGTCACTGCATCTGCTATTCCGTTCCTGACGTATTTTTCGATTATTTCAATTTTATTGATGTACAAAGTTGAGATAGTTGTTCAGCATAGGTTGTGTTGAATGTTGAGTTATTGTCTATACTCACATTTGAGATTTTTTGTTTTTGATATTAATGAAATTCAATTTATTATGTTTTTATTAAGTTATTTGTGGTTCAATTTCTGTTCTTAATAATTCGGCAATAAACTGAAAGGGTGAACCGAGTGAATATCAACAAATTGGGCTAACAAGAGTTAGGTAGTTTGATAGATAAAGAATTGAATCAAACTGTTAAATTTGTGTAGCGAGAGATCATGCATAGGTTTTCAGTAGGTTTTAGACAATTTCAGAACTAATTTAGGTTTTTGGTCAATTATGAATCGAGAGATTACAATTCCATAATTTGAATTAGGGATTATAAATTAAGGTTAAAGATTATAACTCGAGAGAGAGTAATCCACCATAGGACTGTCTAGACCCGGTAACTCGATAAATGCATAATCAATTAGAGTTTCATTAAGATCAGATAAAACCCCCTTTCTCTCAATTGGTAGTTCCTAGGTTGATTTTTGATTCGGTTGTGCAAATTGCTATTTTATTTATATTTTTGAATTTTAATTCTTGTAATTGATTGTTTGATTGATTAATTTTTCACATTAGTTGTTTATTTTGAATTGTTACAATTTAGTTCAGCCTTAGATTTTAAGATTAAATTAACCCTCCTTGTAGGATCGTTACTTTAGGAACTACGCAAAGGACCCGTGCGCTTGCGGAAATATAGAGGTTAAAAATATTAAAACTTTTTTATAGCGTAACACTCCGATCAAGTATCTTTTAGAAAATCTTATTTTTTAATACAGTTATTGCTTAATTAATTTTTCTTATCAATTCCTTAAACCAATATCCCCTTTTCAGAGCTTTATAAGAAATATTACCTGAAATCATGGAATTTTGTGGTTAAAGGTTAAGAAAACAAATGCAGTGCATTGAGTATATGTATAAAAGGATATAATAATGGTTAAGGCAGAGATATAAAAGGAAATTTAGAGCTGTGGTACTAAGCTCTGAACTTTTACTTACTACAATAAGTCATAGTTGAAGCCATTTTTATCATTTGTTTCTGTTTGCTTGGATGTTTCTTAAAAGTAAGCTCTCTAAACTTCGAACAATCATACATTGTGGATTTGTCAAATACCCTTTTATTTCCTTTAGCCCCCACCAAGTGTTCTCTTCGCACCAATCAAACCATGCATTTCAAACTCCATAATACACCAGTTTCTCCGATTGGCTTCCCTTTGTTCAAAGACACTTTTCTTAACCTACCCACTATACTTTTCTTTTGGTGATTGGATTGGTCATGAGTTTGAAGCTTTCTTTTTTCTTTTTTCTTTTTTCTTCTACAAAATGTTGAATTATGATGGTTTATTAAAGGTGAAGTTCTTTAATCTTATATAGAGGTTAAGACATCACTCTAACTTGCATAAAAGATAAAATGACTACTTCCAATACTTAATTTATAGCATATAAGATATATAACAAGCAAGCAAATACATTGAAGACATATATACATATAGGTTTCAAGAGTTTCTATACATTTTGAGGTGAGATTATAAAACATTACTAAACTATTCGTTTTCTCTTTCCCTTGTGGTCAATTGGTAAATTAAATTATAATTTATTAATAATAGAATAATTTATTTATTGAATTGATTTAAGAAAGAGTACACGAAGAAGTGAAGAGTAGAAATATGTGCATTAATCGTAGGAAACATCTTGTTTATTACTTTGGACAAATGATGAAATTGGGAATGTCCTTTTAAACAAGTTGGAGTAAAATACGGCTGAGAAGCCAATCAAAGGAAAGGATCTAATAAAGTCAAAACCCTTTTCCTTGTCTAGTGATCAAGACGTGTGTCCACACTCCACAGTGACATTGAAAAGGTTAAGGCACTGATTTGACAGACTTAGTCAAATGAGTATAAGCGGCATCTGTACTTGTAAGAATACAGTGTATCAGATATGCTTCGGCATCTTCAAAGAACATTCTCTGACAATAGGTTTACATAATGCTTTAGACTTTGAGGATTGCAACAATAAGCTACTAGGTTAATTCCTCCTTTAGAGCTTTTACAAAAGAAGCATATGCTCCCTAGAAAAAGTTAAGAAATTAAAGTGAATGCTCACTTATTGAATGTATACATCTATGAAAATATACTTCTTGAATGTATACATCTATAGGTTAAAATGGTTGTTTGGTGTGTGAGAAATCTCTTCACTTTTAAAATACTTTATCAAATTGTTCAACATTCTTTGTTGTGATTTAAATATGCTTTTATAGTACCATAAAGAAGAAATTCTATATTTAGTTGGTGATTATATATAGGGTTTATTTGCAAATTTTGTGTTCCTTTGTTTGATTGGAGCCAAAATCGCAGAATTTGTATGGCATCTTCAAGTTTATTCTCCTTGCCCACATGTTTGATAAAAGCAACTATTGTTAATATGAATTAATAGTAACCATTATTGTTATTGTGAATAAGTAGTAATCATCTTACTAATTAGCTTGTTAATTTATTGCTTTATATATTGGTTGCCGTTTCATTTTGTTGTATATTGTTTAGGTAATTGCTGCATATGAATTGAAACAATGTTGTTGAGTGGATAGTAAACAATGCCATGGACTTTAATTACATAGGTTTTTTAACATAATATTTAATGAAAATTGCATGTAATAACATAGTTATCTTTTTTATTATATCGATAAATGGATAAGAGTTGGATGTGTCATTGAAAATGGTCAACTAAATACGTAGAAGGAGTTAAGCGTTTCATGCAATTTCTAAAAGATCAAATGGGTGATGAATGCAGTATTCGTTTTCCATGCATTGATTGCTTAAATGTTGACTTCCAAAGTCAAGATGTGGTAAATAATCACTTGCTGATCCGAGGCATAGACAAATTGTATACTTCATGTCTTTATCATAGTGAACGTAAGGAAGCAAGTTGTAGTAGAAGTGGCAGTACATGTTATGATGACAGTTACAATAATGATGTTAATGATTATAATGTGAATGATGATGGTGATGATGGGATTGACGAGATGTTAGACGATTGCCAAAATTATATGGAGACTATAAATGAAACAGGAATGCCTAATATAATTGGTAGTATTACACAAGATAATTTTGGGAAGTTATTAAAAGTTGCTTAAGAACAATTATATTCGGGATGCTCTAATTTCTCACAGCTATCATTTGTTGCAAAGTTGTTACATTTGAAGGTTTATAATAAATGGAGTAACAAGTCCTTTGACATATTAATTAAATTACTGAACGACGCATTACTTATTGGACATAAGTTGCCAAAATCTTACTATGATGCAAAGAAATTGTTAAAGGACCTTAGATTGGGTTAAATTTTAACTCATGCTTGTTTGTATGACTATGTTCCTTTTTGGAAGGAATTGAAAATAAAGATCTTCAGGAGTGTCCTATTTGTGGTAAATCAAGGTGGTAGGTGGATGATGGGAGAGGGAAAAAGATTCCGAATAAAATCCTTCGATACTTTCCTATTAAACCATGATTACAAAGACTTTTTATGTCAACAAAAACAACTATAGATATGAGGTGGCATAAAGAGAAACGCATTGATGATAACATTATGCTTCATCCAACAGACTCAATGGCATGGAAAGATCTTGATATAAAGTTTCCATGGTTTGGAAAAGAAATTATTTATTGAGCTTACGTACCTATCTTGATATAGAAGATAGAGTGATATAGGTTAAATCCAAGAATGGGTAATTCTCTAACAAAACTTCCAGGAGAATATTTTAAATTTGAGATCTTAAGATTTCATAGTACATACTAGTCTAGGATTATAGGATCCTAACAAAAGTAGTGCTTACACTCTGGCTAGTAATGCAAAAAAGCTTGGTACAATTCTATAAGCTAAGGTCTTATTAAATATACCTACCAGATAATATTTGTGTAATACTAATCAGGATGATTTGGATCACATGCAATTCGAGTCTCCTTACTCTAACAAACCATGGAGAGAGCTACCACATAGATATCATATGCTTAACCCTCTAAATGTTTGGAAAGAAATTATCACATTGAGCATCACACAAATGCAAAGACTAAATAGGACAGAGGGATGGATTTTTAAGATTTTGTTGTCTTACCTATTATAATGGATCTAAGAAGAAAGTAACGAAGGAGTTTTGAAGGAGAAGCACAGAGGCATCGATCCTCTCACTGTGATGATCTATAATCATATTAGAATGCATACCTACCAGTACTAGAGGTTAACACGATCAAAGATTGGATAAAGTGCATCTAGGATATTGTCTGAAGCCCAAAAAGCCTTGTAACATCCCGTTTCTATACTAAGGATTAGAACCATATATTTTTGTAATTAAGAAACAGCACTGAGAGATTAGAAAAAAATGCATTTCATGCTCATGCATAATGATAGCATACACACACACATGAATATTGATTTTTGCACACTAAAATGATTGTACATGCATTCATTGACATTTTTTAGGTAAAATTGAGTTATAAATATGATTATAATTGGAATTGTGAATTATATGTGTTAAAAATTGATTTTTGAGAGTATAAGCATTGATTTAGAAATTTTGGAAATTTTTTTGAGAATTTTCTGAAATTTTGGGGTATTTATGGAGTAGAAAAAATGTCAAGTGGCAGGAAAGCTGTTAAATGGTAGTAGAAATAAATATCAAATGGTAGTAGAATTATTGAAAAGTGATATTTGGATTTAATGACATAAGCCATTGAAATTTGGAGACAATTGGACCAGAAATTGGAAGTTGATTGGACTGGTTAATGAGAGAACATCTTCTAAACCAATGGAAATTGGACATGTAGTAAGTGACATGTGTCACTTGCCACACCATGCATATAACTCAAGACTCTCTTATAAGAAAGGCCCATTTAATTGTTGCCTTTCATTCTTGTTTTTCTTCTTTTCTTCGGCACTCTTCTTCTCTTCTTCTTTACTTTTCTTCACTTCCGCGATACTCTCTCCACCATCATCAAAGTTGAAGCTCACTTTCACCCTTCGTTTGCTACCATCATCTTGCTCTCTCTCTCTCTCTTATTCCTCACAAAAACACAACCCTACCACCTTGAAGGATGATGGACGTGGGTTGTATGGAGAGCTAGGGCTAAGTGAAATTTTTGAAGATTTCAAGCTAAACCAAGTAAGTTATGCTTTAAATATCATGGGTTAGTGTAAATGGTGTATGAAAGTGTATTAAAATGTGATAAATGAATGAATGAGTTTTTGCCTTGTTTTGTATTGATGATGGGTTATAGCTAACATGAACATAAAAATGGGGTTGGAAGAGTGATGATTTGTTGATAATTGATAAGTTGTTATTGAGATGATTTTTGTGGTAGAAAGGTCATTATGATGAATGTGTATATGATATGTTTTGTTTTTGGTGTATATGATCCAGCATGGGTTTTGAATTGTGTAGAGATGATATTGAACAGTAATTAGGGTATAAATGAAGAGGAAATGATGTGGATATAAGTTAGAAATGATAGACTAAGCAAAAGAGATGAATTAGGATGAA
>JAOQMS010006962.1:0-17050 GCA_027563885.1 Erythroxylum longipes
TCTTCAAAAGAAGACTTCTTGCTACTGTCAGCTCTTTTGTTCATGTAACCTTTATCAATCCACTATTCTCATTATTGTTGATCAGACATTCTTAGAAATCTCCAGGAAATTGATTTTTGTCATAACTTGCATGATAACAATATCCTTCCTGAAAAGGCTCAGCAAGGCATCAAGCAATTCATTTACTCTTATACTTTGGTATATATCATCAAGATCATTCCATCATTTCTAGAGACGTCATTTGTAACAATTCATGAATTTACAACTTATATTCAAGATATCGTCATCTCATTTGATTTAGGACAACAATTCTACTTTTTGTATTCATCCTCGATCGGGGGGACTGTGTCATAATTGTGCTCATTAATAACTTCAATTTATCTTCTATTGATCATTATAAGCACTTTCACGTCTTACTTTAACTCATCTCAGATTTTAAACTATAGGAACTACAATTAGCAATTATTCAATAAGTCACCAATCGCTTCCTATATCATCTCCACACACATAATACACATATGCTTAATATTTTCACTTATCATAGTGATCCCACTATTAGATGTGCACTCACAATGACAATTAAACCTAAACCCAACGGCTTTTTCATATATCGCTATCATCATTTCACTTTCCAATTACCATTTATCATCATGCGTACATATGTTCGCAATCAATTGTGAATCATAGATTCATACTCATCCACAAATCCTGATCTCAATTTCACAAACATATTCTTACACTTCCTCAAACCATCCATAACAGTGCATCGACATTTATATTACATTCGAGGACATATCATCAAAATAAAATACCAATTTCATAGTCAATAATACAACCACAGAACACAAATACACTGAATCTTTATCTGTTATATCTAACCATATACTATTTCTTATATTGAATTTCAAACTCTTATTACAATACTGACATAACCCTTTTGGTTCTAAATTCATCCTCTTATGGTCATAGCAATTCTATGATTTCATTTCGTTCTACCTGTACACTTTAATCTCTTCATTTCTACTCTTTTCCTCACACAATCCTGACAATATGTTCATTTCTCTATCACATTCGAAGGTGTACCATTTCAATACACTATCGATATCATGTCCATAAGATATTTATCACTATCATGGTAGTGAATCTTTATCTACTTTATCGAACCATATACTTTTACTTTCTCACATTCTATCAGTTCATCATTTTCTCAATGCCTTTAACAGTTCAGAATCTTAAGGAATGCTTATGCATGTGACTCATATTGGGGATCAGTTGCCGCTGTCTGCTATGACATGACTAAAATGCACATAACTCAATATATATTTCAGAATATGCAGAATGCCCATATAAGATAGTACTTCTGGACTCTGATACCATATATGTAACATCCCACTACCATAGGGTACGCACCTCAGCTGTTAGGCACATAACTACGATAATGGTATGTTGGAGCAATAACAAATCTAACTTGCACATGGCATCATTTAACATACTCAATATCGTTATCATTTCTCTTAAAACATTCCCTTCATTCATTGGTAAAACATACAACGTTAAGTATATAAGATGTTCCGAATTAACCATTTGGTAAAGCTAACTTATATGCCAAAGGTCCTATCCTCTCAATAATTTCATAAGGATCAACATACCTTGGACTCAACTTGCTCTTTTTACTGAATCTCAAAACTCCTCTCCAAGGTGACACTCTAAGAAATACTTTGTCTCCTACACTATATTCCATGTCCCTTCGATGTTGATCAACACAATTCTTTTGTCTATCTTGAGCCGCTTTAATTCAGCTTCGGATTAATTTCACCTTGTCCACAGTATCTTGTATCAATTATGGGCCTTCAACCATTCTCAAGCCCTCTTCATCCCAATAAAAAGGTAATTGACACTTTTTGCCATACAACGCCTCATATGGTGCCATTCCGATACTACTGTGGTAGTGATTATTATATGCAAATTCTATCAGTGGTATATACTAATCCCAAGCTCCCTGAAACTCCAATACCCACTCTCTAAGCATATCCTCAATAGTCTTAATTGTCCTCTCACTCTGTCCATCTGTTTGAGGATGAAATGCAGTACTGAAGTTCAACTTTGTACCCATAGCTAACTGCAAGGTCTTCTAGAATCTTGAAGTGAATCTGGGATCCTGTCCGATACAATGGACCAGGAATCCCATACAGTCTAACCACTTCATTCACATATTTTTAGGCCCATTGATCTAGTGAGTTATTCTCTCTCACTTAGTCAATCGGTCCACTATAACCCATATAGCATCATTCTTCGTCGGAGTCTTAGACAATCCCATAATGAAGTTCATGGTAATTCCCATTTCCACTTCGGAATAGGCAATGAATGTAACTGGAGCTAATGCTCAGCCTTAACCTGTGGTATGTCATACACTTAGAAACATACTCTGTCATTTGCTTTTTCATTCCGGGCCTCCAAAAATGCTGCTTCAGCATGTTATCCATCTTAGTAGTACCAAGATGCATAGCATAGGAAGCCATATGAGCTTCCTCTAGAATTTCTTTCCTCAAAACATCCACATTAGGCACACACAGCCTCTGTTTCAGCCACAATGTCTCATCTCTCAACTCAAACTCAGAATCTGGATTCACCTTCACTTTCTCTATAAGCTTCATCATATCAGGATCTTTCCTCTGCACTTTTCTGATTCTATCATATAACATTGGCCTTAACTTCAATATAGTAATTAATGCCTTATCGTGTTCCAGATTCAATTCCACATTCAGAGCTCTCAGGTGAATTATGCTCGGTAACCTCGATAACTAAATATGAGCTACACTGGTGTCGGACTTCCTACTCAAAGCACCAGCCACCACATTAGCTTTCCCTGGATGATACTCAATCGTTCAGTCATAGTCTTTCAACAACTGTATCCATCCTCTCTATCTCATGTTTAATTCCTTTTGACTGAACAGATACCTCAAACTCTTATGATTTGTGTATATCTAGAATGTCTCTCCATACAAATAGTGTCTCTATATCTTTAGAGCAAAGACCACTGCAACAAGCTCTAAATCATGTACCGGATAGTTAATCTCGTGAGACCTTATTTTTCTCGGTGCATAGGCGTTCACCTTGCCATACTCATCAATACACATCCCAATCCTTGATGCGAAGTATCACTATATACCACATATCCTCTGGTCCCTGATGGAATAGTCAACACCAGTGCTGTAGTCAACTGATGCTTTAGCTCCTCAAAGCTCTTCTGACATTTCTCATTCCATCGGAATACTAAATTCTTCCTCGTAAGTTTTTTCAGAGGGGCTGAGATCAAAGAAAACCCTTCGACAAACCTCCGGTAATATCTGGCCAATCCTAGGAAGCTTCAAATTTCAAACACATTCCTCAGAGCTTCCTAATTCATTACTGCCTCTATCTTCTTTGGATCCACTTATATGCCATGTACAGTCACTATATGCCCCAAAAATACTACTTGATCTAGCCAAAATTCACACTTACTAAATTTGGCATATAGTTGTTTCTCTCTTATAATCTGTAAAATCACTCTCAGATGCTCAGCCCTTCTCTGCTCTTCGAATACACCAAAATATCATTGATAAACACTATCACAAAGTGGTCCAGGTAGGGTTGAAACACCTTATTCATCAAGGCCATAAATGCTGTCGGGGCATTAGTTAACCCAAATGGCATTACTAAAAACTCAAAGTGCCCATACCTGCTCTTAAATGCACTTTTAGGTACATCATCTTCAACTGATAATACCCCGATCTCAAATCCAGCTTAGTGAATACTTGAGCTCCTTGCAACTGATCAAGCAAATAATCAATTTTAGGCAACGGGTACTTGTTCTTCACTGTCACCCGATTTAGTTGCCTATAATCGATGCATAACCTCAAAGTCCCATCTTTCCTCTTTATAAACAAAACTGGAGCTCCTCAAGGTGAAATGCTGGGTCTAATGAAACCCTTTTCTAGCAACTCTTGTAGCTGATCCTTCAACTACTTTTACAGGTGCCATCCTATATGGCGGAATAGATATAAGATCAGTACCTGGAACTAAATCAATTGTAAACTTTGTTTCTCGATCTGGAGGTAAGCCAGGTAATTTGGTGGGAAAGACATTCAGAAATTACCTAACTACAGGAATGTCCTACACATTCTGCTAAGCTTTAGTATCACTGACATGGGCTAGATAAGCCTCACATCCTCCTTGCATCAGCCTCGATGCACTATGATATCAACCTGGCTGGCACTACTTGACTAATTACTCTAAAAACTGCTCTCGGCTCACTAGGAGATTCTAGTACTACCTCCTTGGTATAGCAGTTCATGACATCCCTATGAGTAGTGAGCCAATCCATGCTAAGGATAATATCTATCTCTCTCATCTGTAATATAATCAAATCTACCTCCAATTTTGCTTAATCAATCTGAATCAAACACCTCTTATATATCTCCCTTATAACTGTAGTACTACCTATTGGTGTACTCACCTCTAATCCATACTGTAGTAACTTTCTATCACAATGTAGCCTAGATGCCAGATGCGGTGTGATGAATGAATGTGTAGATCCTGGATCTAGCAATGCAAATGCTTCATGATCATAAATAAGTAGCGCACCTGCAACGACATCCAGAGAATCCTGAGCCTCCTGCCTAGTCGTGGCATAGACTCAGGCCTGAGAGTCCAGTTGGCTGCTCCGCATCACAGTCTTGACAGAAGACTCCCTGTGCTCACTCTGCCTCTACCATGGCCTCTCTGTCCAGTCCCACTACCTCGACTCTGCTAGATTGTAGCTTTACTCACTAATCCCCCTCTCATACCTGACTGGGCTCTAGTAACAACAGGACAATCTCTAATTCTATGATCTAGAGAACCACATCAAAAACAGGCTTTTGATAATGTCCAGCACTCACCACCGTGCTTTTTCCCATAGTGCTCACAAAGGGGTAATTGACTCTGCACTGAACCTCTTCCACTGCTAGACTATACAAAACCACCCCTCTGTTTGAATCCCAACTGTCTTGATCTAGCTAGTGGTCTAAAAGCTCGGTTCTAGCGCTTACTAAATCTTCTGCTAGAACCACTCTGAACCTCACTGGACCTCTTCAATCTAGACCCTTACCTAGACTCTACTTGTCCCTCTCTCAGTAGCTGCTCAATTCTGTTCGAAGCAGCCCTCAACTCAGTGAAACTACTCAGGCTAAAGATCGTTAATCTTATCCTGATCTCCATGTTCAGCCTACCTTAGAATCTCCTACACTTATCTTCTTCGGTAGGAATCAAAACAGTAGCATACCTCATTAACTCATTGAACCGGATCTCATATCCTGCCACTGACATCCTACCCTGCTTCAAATCTAGAAACTCTTTCATCTTCCTATCCAAGTAGATCTTGGGTATGTAGTTTTCCTTGAAGACCCTCAGGAAGTCTTCCCACTTCAAGTTGCAAGGCCTGGTAGTACTGCATGGAGTAGTCTTCCACCACTGGTAAGCTAGGCCTTGTGGTAAAGAAATTGCGTAGTCGAACTTCTCATCCGACTCGCAGTCCATCCAATCAAAAACTCTCGCTGTCCTCTCTAGCCATCCTTCGTCCTCTGTAGGGTCTGTACTTCCGTAGAAGTCCACATCCCCGTGCTTCTGCAACCTATCATACCTCCTCTTCCTTCTTTCGAGAACTGTAGGAAGCATTTTCTTAGGTCGAGGTACTGAATACTCTCTATGGGCTCCTTCAGATCCTAGGTCAGTTGATTGCCCCACTTGATCACCTACGGCGGATGGCCTATAATAAATAATAACTTCAATCATTATCTGCATTTCTCACAATATTTCATGCTTAAAATTCCTATATGTTCCTGCGGATGCCAAATCATGCTTTGATACCACCCAATGTAGAGGACATTACAGTACATAACCTATGATAATGGTGCACTACGTTCAATCATAACATTCACTTAACATGGCATCATCATTCTTTATTCTTTTATAAGACATCATAAAGAAAGTCACAAATTTTTAAAACCAAAATTTCCCCATTCCATTCCATAAATCCAAACTTATTTACATTGTACCTTTTTAAACACCCATACATGTACATCATCATATCTTAATACAAAATATGCTACATAAAAGACGAAAATATACAAAAAGTCTATCTAATCTTTCCAACCCCAGCTGACCAACCTTTGAGCCATTTCTTCTTTTTCCCAAAAGTACAAGTCTACACTGCTTGTAGCATCTCTTAGTAGCTAAAGTCGTCTCTCAGTCCTGAAAAGTCAACGTTGCAATTTTGGTGAGTTTTGTGAACTCAATGAAGTAACCATCATCGATGGTTCTCAATTCATGCATCACATCAATACATGTAACATATTTTTTTCAAATCTTTGGATATTAATAAAATATCACCTTTCACTTTCAGAACAATCATAATGGTCATTTCATTCATGTAAAATACACATATCAAATATAAATGCAATGCAAGTGACTCAATTTCATTTGTTACTTTGTTATGACCAAGTTCCTTTTTACTAGCTCATATCCCTTTGTGGATACCAAGCTGTATCAATTAATGTCCCATATCCCTTAGTGGATATCGGATACATGCATAATTGAGCCAAAGGCTCTTACCATGTTCTAAGCTTTAAGCTCTTGTACTAGTGACTCAGGTCACAACTGCCATTATCTTTCATGCATTCACGTAATGAAATGCATCATACATATTCAATAATTACACTCATTCAGTCACATTCACACTCTTTCTTATTCACATTTGTCATCGGACTTTTAGTCTAACATTTAACATTATTGTTGAGAACAAATAGTCAATCATATTCATATTCAAGTAGAACTTCTAATACAGTCCCGAATATAGAACTCCTCGGACAATCAATTATCCAGAATCAACACAATCAATTTCACATTCATAAGATAATTCAAACATAATCTAACACAATCAATACCATATCACAATTTGGCATAATTATAAGTGTTTATTAATGCACAAGTATGTATGTGAAGTATGCACAATGTATATTCATGACAATCCCAGGTATCGCTCTATTATTCTTGTCATGTAAATATTCATATATCCAAACTCACATAAGTGTCATTTATACTTATGGTTCATACCTCAATAAAATCATAAAAATAGAAATTCATAACTCATTTCATCATTCCAGAATTCTCTAAAAACATACTTTCGATTCAACTTTCCATGTTCTTTTTTACCAATAAAATGAAGTAATTTGAGGACATTTTCTTCTATAAAAGTGTTCTCCGATCTCTTAAGTTTATAATGACACCAAGATCATTCAATTTAGTTTAGTATTCTATGATTTATGCTCAAAATAATACAAACTGAGAACATTTGAAACTTTGGCTTATACATGATCATGCTGTCAAATTGTACAACTTATATCTCTCAATTCCCACATTCAAAAGTTATGAACTTTATATCATTTGAATGATAAGAGAATAAAATACAACCTTTATGAGTTGCTTTAAGGAAGGATTGAGAGACTAAATGGTGATGAAGAGGGTGCTGGAAAATGGTAGTTATAACATTTCCACTGATTAAGCTTCTGTCTTTTAGCCATAACTTGTTCCATAGTTATCCAAATGAGACGATTCTTGATCTGGATTAAACTAGAGATATATGGATATATTTTTCATGAATACACCAAATTTAAAATAGAACATACATCTATTTATTACAGAATCAACGTTACACATATCTCAACTCCGCTCTCATGATCATTAAACACTAAACTATCATCATAAATGCTTCATTTAGCAAACCATGAAGATTAACAAGCTACTTACTTGATTTACCTTCAAATACTTCAAAAAAAAAGCTTTTCCATATCTCTCACAACCATCATCATTCTAGGGTGTATTTGGTTTGGTTTTTTGTGAGAAATGAAGAAGAGAGCAAGTTAAGTAGTAAGTGAAAGATTAGAGGGTTAGGTTTAACATGTATAGAAATTGGAGAGGTAAAAACGTGAAGAAGAAAAAGAGAAGAAAAAGGTGATGAAGCTTATGAAGAGAGTGAGAGAAAAGAAAAATGAAAGACACTTAATTTGGTCTTTCAAATAAAAGGTTGTACAATTCGTGAGCGAGGGATGAGTGACAAGTGTGGTGACGCTTGTCACCTTCTTATGGTCCCATTTAGACCACTTTTTAAAAACTAGTCCATTTAACTCCAATTTCTAGTCCAATTATCTCCAAATTTCAATGACATATGTCATTAAATCCATATATTATTTATAAAAATTTCCATTGCCATTTGACTCTTATTTCTACTACCATTTATCAATTATCTTGCAACTTGGCATTTTTCATAGTCCCAAAATACCCAAACTTTCAAAAAATTTCCTAAATTTCACCAAAATTCCAAAATCAACATTTATATACTCCAAAGCAACTTTCAAGTCATATAAACCATAATTCATATCAAAATCACATTTATAAATTAATTATACCCAAAAATTGTCAATGAATGCATGTACAATTATTTTCATGTGCAAAAAATTCAATATTCACATGTAGGTGCATATCATATAATGCATGAGCATGAAATACATTTTCTAATTTATTAATAATCTCTCTTATTTACTATTCTATCCTCAACATGGGTAACGGGACGTGACAATAATTGTTGTAAATTTTATTCATGTATGGTAAACTAATGGCCATACATCATGAGTAATAACATTGCATAAGTTAAATGATTCGAGCTTAAGTGATTGTTACTTTGATTAATTTGTTTTCCTACTATGTAAAGCAGTTGTCAAACTAAATTTGGAGAACTTATTTTGGATCATCTAACAAGCTAGATCTAGTTAAAGAGCTTATATTGATTAGTTACAACATAAGGAAAAACAAGACTTAACAGATCTTGTTGTTCATCTACAGTTAATATTTCCAAAGAGAGTTATAAAAACAAATGGCGATTAATTATGCACATTCGTGTAAAGGTTGAGATTTAACCGATAGCTAAATTTAAAACCCATTAATTAACCATTGTAGCTTTGTATTGTTTGATTTAATTTGTCTTCCACAGTTTAATTATATCTTATTAACTGGATTCAACCAAAGCCCCCCATCTTATACACTGATTTGTTTATTACAAAAGCTAATCACACACTCTTTATTGATACCATCCTTTCTTACCACCAATACAAATTTAGTTATACAAAATTAGGTTTTTGTTTTTGGTGTGATTGGCACACATCAACAAATTTTGGTGCTATTTCCAAGGAGTGAAGTTTTTATAGTTTTTATATTTGATATTAATGGGCATTTATATATTTATTTATTTATAATTGATTTTATATTTATTTCTTTATCTTTTTATGTTTATTAGTGTTTGTATATGACAGTCACTAGATCTCCTCATCAAAATCCTATACAATTTGATGTAATACAATTTGATATAATGATCAAAAGGACACTGTGAAGATTGCACAAGAAAAATATAATAACTCAAGGAATAGAACAAGGAGTTTATTTGGAAGAAGCTATAGCCAATCCGAGAACCTTAAGTGAGTTGACTAATTTAGACTTAACCGAAAGACCTTTATGCATTACTTTCCTAAATTTTGCTGAGCATATTACTTTTAAGCTTATTTCTAGTTTGATACATCTTTTGCCTAATTTTTATGGTCTTATAGGAGAGGATGCTCATAAGCATCTTAAGTAGCTCAATGTGGTTTGTCTTAATATGAAATCTCTAAGGTTGATAAAAGAGTAAATCATATTAAGAGTTTTTCCATTCTCACTAAAAGATGCAACAAAAGATTTTTTTTTTAAATTTTCCTATAGGGAGTGTTAGCACCATAGACTGAAATGAAAATGTTTTTTTTGCATAATTATTTTCAAGCATCCAAGATAATGAGCATAATGAAAGATATTTGTGGGATTAAAGCAACATTATGGAGAATCCCTTTCCAAGTATTGGAAGCATTTCAAGAAGTTGTGTGCCAACTGAACTTATCATAATATTATAAAGCAACTCCTTATCTAATACTTCTATGAAGTATTATTGCTTACAGATAAGAGTTTGGTAGATATAATAAGTGGTGGAATTAGGTGAAACAACTACCAAGGAGGTAAGGACTTTAATTTAGCATACGGCAGCAAAGACTCAAATATTTGGAATTCTTAATGATGTTTGTAAGGTAAATGAGGTAAATAATTCATCCATAGAACAACGTTTAGATGAACTAATATCGTTTGTTATACAATTTGTTATAGGGCAAGCATAAGTGAAAGCCTGTAGGCTATGTTCAAATATGAACCGTCCGATAGATGGTTGCTTACCCTATAATCTAGAAACATGGAGTACGTTAATGTTGTAAGAGCAAACTTTACCCAATAGTACAATCTATATTACTAAACCTATAACCCAGGTTGGAGAGATCAATTAAACTTGAGTAATAAAAGGAATAGGTAGTAGATTTACTTCCCAAATGGGCAATAAAGTGCACAACAATTTCAATCCAAACCACAAGTCTCCTTCTCTAACTTAGGTATATAATTAAAGGATATAATGAGGTCTCTTGCTACTAATACTCTACAATTCTAGCAAGATGTGAAACAAATTTTGAATTAAACAAGATATCAATTTCAAAAGGCATTTTTTAGCATTTAGAATTTAAAAACCTAGGTGAGTCATATGGTAGTTGCAATCAACCATTTATAATCACAAAGTGGAGGAAAATTTTCATCTCAAGCTGACATAAATCTAGAAAATGTCAGTATGATGTCCCCTAAAGACTTGGAGGAAGCTTAAACGTCCTAACAAGATATCATATGTGATCCCCAATAAATAGGAAAATGAAAAGGAGTGAGGAGAAGAAGAAAATCCCTTATCTAGTTCAAAGGTAAATTTTAATTTGCCCAATATGGTTAAGAATAGTCCCCCACCTTTTCCTAACATGTTAGCAAAGTTAAACAAGGAGGAAAAGGATATAGAGTTCTTGAAGACTTTTCAAATGGTAGAAGTAAATATAACTTTTCTAGATGTAATCAAGCAGTTTCTAAAGTATGTAAAATTCCTTAAGGAATTGTGTACTAATAAGATAAATAAGAGGTAATGAGAAGGTCATAATAGGTGAGAATGTTTCTTTTGTCTTTAAAAGGATATTACCTCCTAAAGTGTTGGATCCAATTATGTTTACTATTGTCTATAAGATTGGTAACACTATAATTAAGAGAGTCATGTGATTTTAGGAGCATCAATAGATGTTATGTGTCATTCTATTTACGCTTCTTTAAACTTAGGCCTTTTGAAACTAGTGCCATTATATAGTTGACTACTTCTACTAATGCTTACCTAGTTAGAGTGGTTGAGGATGTCATAGTGCAAGACAATGAATTAATGTTTCTTGTATATTTCTATATAGTAAATAAAAAGATGACGACATTTCCCCCAACTCCATGCCGACCTTAGTAAGGAGACCGCTCCTTGACACTACCCAACTAAGATACACATTTATGAGGTACCTTTATAATATAATTTTATGAGGGGACTAATTCATTTTAATTTTTTTTAATGCTTTGAAACATCCTTAACATTATCATTATATTTTTATATTAATTTGATTGATCCCATAGCGCAGGAAGTTTTCAAGTTAAATTGAAGGATAAATTGAATCAGTTTTAACTAAGCATCTAGAGTTGGAAGACATTAACAATGTTAAGTTAAGAGAGGAGCTAATTAAAATGGTGGTCGCATTTCATTCATAAGAACCAACTCCTACAAGGTATGTACTTGCTTACATAAAATTACCAAAATCTTACTAGCAGTTATTGCTTTTTGATGTACCAGATGTGGTGTTCAAACCACTACCCTCTCACTTGAAATATGCATACTTGGGAGACAATCAAACTTTTCCAGTGATTATTTTAGTGGAGTTAACTCTTGATTAAGAAGATAAATTAATTCATATATTATGGGAGCACAAGAAGGTCATTGGGTGGAAAATTGTAGGTACCAGAGGAATAATCCCTTTTATGTTCATGCATTGTATTTTGCTTAAAGAGCATGCCAAGTTAACTAGATAAACACAACATAGGCTAAATAATCCAATGTGGAAGTTGTGAAAAAAAAAGTAATGAAGCATCCTGATACTAGAATAATTTATCATATTTTTGACAGTAGGTGGGTAAGTTTAGTCCAGGTGGTTACAAAGAAATTTATAATCACAGTGGTAAAAAAAATTATAATGGTCACAGTGGTAAAAAAAATCATGATGGTGATTTGGTTCCAACTCATATGCAAACTAAGTGGTGAGTTTGTATTAATTATAGGAACTTGAATCTTATAATAAGTAAAGACCACTTTCTCCTTCCATTTATTGATAAATGCTTCAGAGACATACTAGACATGAATATTACAATTTTCTATATGCTTTTCAGGTTATTTTTAGATTACTATTGCACTAGAGGATCAAGAAAAGATGACCTTCACCTACCTATTTGGTACATTTGTTTACTAAAGGATGCCATTTGACTTAGACATTGCACTCGCAACTTTCTAAAGGCGCATGGTAAGCATATTTTCTGAGTATGTTAAGAAGATCATGGAGGTATTTATAGACTATTTTAGTGTTTATGGTTCTTTTTTTAATAATTACTTAGAAACTTCTACACTCATTTTGGAAAGATGCATCAAAACTAGCCTTGTACTTAATTGACAAGTCCATATGTGATCTTATTTTTTCTTTGCCTTACCTCTTTAATGTGTAAAAGGTTCATTCTTTTCTTAGCCATATAGGTTTTACCACAGGTTTCTTAAGGATTTTTATAAGATAACCTCTCTTTTATGCAAACTGTTATAAAAAGATGTTCCTTTTGAGTTTAATGACAAATGAAGGAGACATTTGAAAAACTTAAGGAACTCTTAGCATCCCATTAGTGATTCAACCTCAAAATTGTGATTCAACCTTAAAATTGGAACCTTTCTTTTGATATTTTGTATGATATAAATGATTACAAAATCAGGGTGGTTATAAGACAACGAGTGGCAAAGACTACTATTGTCATTTTTATATAAAAAAACTTTTATATTACAAGTACACAGATTGTAACTCATAGTATAAAAGGTATCATTCCCATAAGGATTGATCAGTCACCTAACAACTTGAATGCACTTTGTCTAAGGTAATAAAAGATTGAATGAATTGAATTAAAATAAAGTAACTGAAATTGAAATAAACTAATAAAACTAAAGAATTAAGTGATTGAAGCTAGTAATAAGGAAAAAGTTTATCAATAATGGAAAGGGTTATTATATCTTTTTTTTACTCACGTTTTCTTGTTAATTAAATTATGTTTGATCCTAGATATCCTAACATTTTGATTACCCTCTTTTGAGATCCAATTAATTAATCCTAATTGAAATAGTAAACAATAGAATTGCAACCTTTCAATTCACAAAACTACTCCTAACTAGTCAATTGGATTTGAAACAATCGTTAGGATAATTAACTCATAATTAAGACCTCTCTTCAATTATTTATTAATTTGATATTTACAGGTCTATTAATTTACTAACTCTCGTTATGCATCTTAAACATATGAATTAATTCAATCTCTTGATTTATTATCAAGTATAAGCATAACATATATCACAAAGCATTGATATATTTATTGAATTCAACACGAATAAGGTTAAACAAAACAATTCAGGAATAGACCCTAATATGGATTTAAAAATCCTTAATCATTTTCAAAATCCCACTAATCAGAATTAACATCCAATGAAATGGAATATAAGAAAGAAAATAGTTTTATGTCTTGATATGGAAATTCTAAAAATTATGGAGTTGTTCTTGATGTCCCTACTTTGATCTACTTATTTTTTATATGCAGCCTCCTTTTGGTGTTTTTCTTATTCTTACATATTTTTTTAGGTTCCTAAGGTGCTTTCTAGGATTTTTTCCCTTAATTTGATTCCAAAAATATTCTCAAAATGTCAAGAATACAAAAATTTTAGATTTTAGAAAACACTATGCATGATCGTGCATGTATGCACATGATATAGAGTACAACCATATAGCTACTTCAATGCATGATAGATTTTGCACAATCATGTTTTTCTTCAAATTTTCATGTTTCTACTCACTAACAAACACTTCAAACAATACTTGAAATATAAATTAAGATCAAATCCTTACTCAAAAACAATCTACTTGTTTTTTTATGTGTAGCCTCCTTTTTGGTTTTTTTTCCTATCCTTAAATACTTCCTAAGGATTCTATAGTTTTTTCTACAGTTTCTCCACTTAATTTGGTTCCTAAAATAGCCCTAAAACATCAACACTTAATGTGGTTATTGATCACCTTAGACATTTTATCTAAAATTAAGATGTTGTCCCTTTGAGAAAAACATTTCCAAATGAATAATTATTTTCTACTAATTTGACACCTCCATGCTATGCAAATATCGTGAAGTGTTTAGTTGCTAATAAGTACCTAAAGGTTCGTCAAAAACTCAAAGGTACAAGTTAAAGAGTGAAGTTAAGTACTATCTGTCAAATGACCCCTATCTTTAGAGGCATTATATGCACCAAGTAATAAAAAGGCAAGTTCCTAAGAGTGAGATGCTTCTTATTTTGACCTCTGTCATTCTTACACTTACGGAGGGTACTTTGGTCTAGAAAGGACTACTTATAAGGTTTTAGAGATTAGTTTTAATTGGCCATCTTTGTTTAGGGAAGGATATGTTTTTGCAAGTGAAGCGATAAGTGATAACAGATAGGTAACTTATCCTATAAAAATCAAATGCCATAAACCCCCATTCTTTTTTGTGAAATATTTAATGTTTAGGGCATTAATTTCATGGGACCATTTCTCTTTCTTCTAGTTTTCATTATAATTTACTTATATTTGATTTTTTTCTAAGTGAGTGGAAGCTAAAGCTATCAAAGCTAATGATGCTAAAGTAGTTGTAGTTTCTATTAAGTCTAATGTCCTTTTTAAGTTTGGGATGTTGATAAGTATAAATAGTATCATGTTTTAGGGTATATTTTGATATATCTTTAGCCATTAATTGGATCATTTAATATGTTTTGAGTTTATAATTGTGTTGTTATTTTAATTATTTGTGTTTTAAGTGTTTCATGGGTTAGTAAAAGCTTTTGAGCTTAAATATTATGTTTTTGAGGTACCGTAATGTGTTTGCTAGTGTTTCAGGGTCAATATCAAAAAACAGAGCAATTTTGGAAGACATTTGAGCTTAAACAATTGCCCATGATCATGATAGAAGGCTCAAATGTAGGCCACGATCATGGCCTTTGTTAGGCAGACACGCAATCACTTACGAACTTCACATTTTGAGGGACTTTTTGGACTTTTCAAACCCCAGAAAGACCCGAGGGTAACCTAAAACATAAAATACTATTTAAAGAACATTAAGAGGAGCACAAAGGAGCTTTTTGCATCAGCCACACTTGAAACCCTAAAGAGAGAATATTGGGAGAGAGAAAGAAGATGAACGATGAGGAAGAAGATGAAGACGAAGCTGACTTGACGTGCTTCCCGAATTAGGAGGTTTCCTAATGTAGCTACCTTTCATCGTCTATTCTACGTCATTATTTCCTTTTTGTTTTGATTTTACTTATGCATAGAATTGAGATGGATAGTATGATGATAGGATTTGGAATATTGATGATGTTCTAAACTGTCCTTCAGGATTTTATTTTGATTTAATGATAATTTAGTCAATTGTGTTTATTGGATGAATGTCGTTATTTGATATCATTTAGTCAATTGTGTTTATTGGATGAATGTCGTTATTTGATTGCTTTCTTGTATAATTTGGTAATAAACTGAGAGGGTGAACTGAATAAATAATTAAATCAGATTAATGAGAGTTAGACAATTCAATAGAAATCGTGTCAAATCATAATGGCAAATGTGCGAAGAGAGATCATGTGTGATGTTTCGGTAGTTTATTAGAGTGCTTCAAATCTAATTAGGGTTTTGGATAATTTGTGAATTTGGAGATTGCAAATTCCATAATCTTATTAGCATTTATAATTTAGGGTTTA
Source organism: Erythroxylum longipes (assembly GCA_027563885.1). Lineage (NCBI taxonomy): Eukaryota > Viridiplantae > Streptophyta > Magnoliopsida > Malpighiales > Erythroxylaceae > Erythroxylum > Erythroxylum longipes. The sequence goes on from JAOQMS010006962.1 coordinate 16,058, forward strand.
ATGGTTATAACTTGAGAGAGAGTAATCAACCCTAGGATAGTCTGGAACCGAAACTCCATTGACACATAATTGGCTAGGTTAGCATTAATGATAATTAAAATCCCCTTTCTCATAAATTGGTAAATTCCTTAGGTTGATTTCTATTATGATTACATATTGCTCACTTGCTAATCCTTTTGTGTTCAATTTCTGATTTGATCGGTTGAACTCAATTCTCATAATTAATTTCTGTTGTATCTTTTATTTTCAATTTTATAGTTTTATAGCCTTATATTTTAGGATTAGATTACTCTCCTTACTCGTGGGATCGACACCTTTAATATTATGCTACCAATCATGCTCTTACAGAATATTGATGGTTTATAAGATTAAAACTAAACTCGATCAAGTTTTTGGTGTCACTTTTAGGGAGGTGTAACATTACTTTAATTCTTGTTGTCTAAGGCATTTTCCTATTTTTTGTGATTGTGGTACCCAATCATAAGAAGGAAAAAAGTGTAAGAAGTTTGGGCGAAAAGTAAATAATACATTGATTTGGAGATCATAAGGTAGTGATGAAGAATTCAAAAAATTAGATATCAAGAAGAGATAAAAACAACAATCACGGAGGATATATATTATAGGGTGCAAATGACTCTTACGGATTTCAATGAGCCCCATTTTAGTTGGGGAAATCATCATTCTTATATGAACAAGTAAACTTCAGGGTGTCAAAACCTCTTAGATTTCTATTGGTCTAACAATGTAACTACTCATATGGGACATCAAAACCTATTAGGATTTCAGCAAGATGAGTCCAATTCGTGGGATTTTAAACTGGAAAAAAACACAGATAAGCTAACAGCCATAGAAGAGACCTAGAAGAGATTGGAAGAATAATTTGATCAAGTAATGGAAAATCATGCCTCTTCTATTCATGGTGATGCTGTCGCCTGCAACCAAATATAAAAGAATTCACTTCCGTTAAAACAAATTAATGTAGTAGCGGTAAGC
>JAOQMS010007117.1:0-17035 GCA_027563885.1 Erythroxylum longipes
ACACTTAAAATAAATATTGATACAATTATAAAATAATCAATAAATTACATATTTCCAATCATATTATACTGTAGGGGTATTTTCGTCATAGCTACTGCTTTTATGTTCTGTCCCCTGCAACCAAACACATTTTTGTCCTCGAGACAGAGACAATTGTTTCTGTTCTGTCCATCACAACCAAACAGCTCACTGTCTCCAATTTTTATTATGTTCCGTCTCTAAATTTACGTCTCGTTCCGTCTTTGCATATTGGAGACAGTAAACAAACAGACTGTCAGTGCTACCACATCGATAACATGCACCTTAGCTCTCCAATAAGTACCCTAATGATGTCTGGAGTAATTAGGGCACTCTGGAGCACCAAAAACTCGACCCACAGAAGAACCCTCACCAGAAGTAGTCGATGAGGGAAAATTTTGTCGTCTTCCCCATGCTATAAATCTCTGAGTAAATTCTAGCGCAGAGGAAACACCTTCATCACTCTGCTTGCCCGAGGACTGTCCTCCTCTAGCAAAGCCCCTTTGCTGAGCCCTTTCTCTCTTCACCATCTCTTGCTTCTCTATCTTAATAGTAGCTTGCACCAGCTGATGATAGCTCACTTTCTGCAAGAGAGTAATTGCCACCAGATGCTCTTTGATCAAATCATTCAAACCATCCCCAAACTAATGACATCAAAACTCCTCAGTAAATACCCATTCATGTGCATACTTGTTGAGTCGATTAAACTCTCTATCATACTCAAGAAAAGACAGGTTTCTTTACTTCAGGTTTATAAATTGCTTCCACTTCTCCTTTCTATAAGCTTCCATCACATACTTGGCTTTAAATTCATATGAAAAGAAATCCCAAGTTAGAAGCTTCGGTAATTGAGGATTTCTCATAACAAACTTCCACCATTCATAGGTTGGTCCTTGAAGAAGAGAAACAGCACAGTGCACCATCTGATCTGGTTGGCAACTAATTTCATCTAACACCCTCTTCACCATCTCTAACCAAAATTCAGCTCTTTCAAACTCCTCTAGAAATGTTCCAATAAATTCCTCAGCTCCATACTTCCATAACTGATCAATCAAAGCCTTAGATGTCGTCATACGGTGTAGCAAAGCCATCATGTCTTGCGACAACTTAACAAAAGCCTCCCCCTGAGTTAAAGGTGGAGGTGGTGGCATTTCATCTCGATTCACCCTAAAGGGTCTACATATAAATGGATGAGTTCGCTCAGGATTATTACTCTTTGCAAGCTCGTCAACAGTTTCATGAGATCTTTCCATATTTAATTCTATAATCAAAACATAGGACAAACCACATTAGGCCAAACACAACTCTTATATCCACGTATAAGCTATAGTTAAGTGCTAGTTAAACCAGAATAGCCTTAACCATGATTTGATACTAAACAATGTAACACCCACATACCCCCTAGGACGATATGCAGATGCTACACAAAACAAAAGCAAAATAATCCCACTAAAGCATTTCCAAAAACTCAAGGAACATATATTTCATTTATCAATGGTTGGGTCATATTTAGAACATAACATAAACATGGTACTTATTACATACAAGCCTTCAATACAAATCCAAACTATATTAAGGTTATTAGAAACCATTTATATCAAAATACAATATGTTTCATTACATTAAAAAACAATTAAAAAACAAACTGAACATTTCTAAAATAAAACACAATCTTCTTAGCCACTGTGGTTGTCTTTGTCATTGTCCTTAAATCTTCTTATCAAAAACTACACAGAGGCAAAACCATCGTGCTAAGCACTTACTGGGCAATAACTAAACAAGATATAAACTGGCGACTATCTCTAACAGTCGTCTAGCATTCACATATGCAGAATCAAATCATATCACCAACAATCTTTAATTGTTCATATTATGGAGCAATCCAAACATTGTGTGTCTCAAAACAGATTACGATTTATTAATACAGAACATTCTTGTATCAAAAGAAAACTTATAAATATCTGAACAAAACGTACAGGTATCAAAATTGAATATCAGAATAGGATATAATCCTTTTCAGATCAAATATTGACTTGCATCAGATCAGAATATGTTTTATATCAAATCAGAGCTTATCTTGTATTAGATTAGAAATTGTTTATATCAAAACTGAACAATTTTCAAAATAAAAACATGTTAGCCTACTAATCCTTTTTATAGAAGTGGGTAATGAGACCAGAATAGGAGAGACTTATGTCTTATACCCCAAAGTGTCTTTATCAGGAGACACCAAAGTGTCAATATCAAGAGACACCAAAGTGTCAATAACAAGAGACACTAAAGTGTCAATATTAGGAGACACCAAAGTGTTGACACTGAAGTGTCACAGGAGCAGCTGCAGACCCTTCTAGGCATGCCTATTTACCCATGACTAGGACTTAACAGTTTTAAAAACTTATCATTTTAGATTTTATAATCTCAAGCAAATAATATATGTCTTGATTATGTTTTTCTCATATAGAACATATTCACTCCCTTTCATTACACTCAATATGCCTTTCAAACATAAGCATTTTCGTTAATATATCAATGAAACATTAATTCATTACCTATTATATAACATTATAGAAATTCCCAATTCTCAAATATCTATATCTAATTCACATCACATAAAACTCTTGGAAACATTTATATTCTTAAGAAAAACACATTCATCCTAAACATACCATACATTTAAACATTAGTCACATTATTAATTAATCAAACATTGTTTAACTTATTACATCAATTAATAGTCCATAAATAGATCAACTTGCACTCAATTAATTTAGCATCATCTAGGCTCATTTTCAACCTCAATTAAGTTCAATTAAACCACTCTTAAGCACCTTAACCTTATATAGTCCAACAATCATCTCAAACCAACATTTCCCTTCCTAAGTACTGCCCACGATCTTGATAGAAGCTAATCTCCCATTTTTCCTGTAATTTTCCACTTTTTTTCTCAATATAACTTTTTTGGTCAGTTTTGTAAGGTCATTCTGACATAGAAACTGAGGTTTTTAGGCAATATGCTCTTCTAAACAAATATTCCTCTATGTCTCAAGTTTCTAATGAACTACATTTATTACAGTTTAGTTCATTATTCCTAGAGCTATACCAAAAATAATACAGATTGTTCTCAATCAGTGATAATAACCAAAACTCAACTTCAAGCCAAATTTCAAAATCTTTAGAGATAGAACTAAAATTCTATTCCTTCATGAAAATTGTAGAAATATGTATTTTTTTTAATCTACAATTAAAATCACCCAATTTGGATATCTACAGGTCAAGTTATGGCTAAAATACCAAGCTCTATTCAATGGATTCAACAGCCCTTCACCATAGTTCATCAATTCCACTTTAGTTCCACCTTATTCATGCATCAATTCCATATCAATTTCATGTCCAGTACCAATTCAAAAGTCATGCATTAAATAACTTACAAATCAATATCTTCCACACATTAAAACAAAACTAGAAATTATCATACAAAGATCAATTTTCCAGCATACATTTCTCATCATCTTAACATATATTTCATGCTAATTCCAATAACATAACACTTATATCAATACCTGCTGTCAAGTTTAGAATTCCCTTACCTATTTAACTACAAATTCTTACTTCAAAGAATCAGGTAATCTAGCAAAAATAGAAACAACATTGCATTTGTCAAACTAGAATTATTTTTCTAGGACTTCTAAGCCACCTACAAACACCTAGGATGAAGGTGTAAATTTCAGCACTGACAAACACAATAGTACCAAAAATAGCAGGTTCTACTTCTTGATGCAGTAACTTACAAAGATCTAAGTGAATATGATCCAAAATTAAGAAAAATTATAATATTTGAGAGGGAGTGAGTGGTTTATGTAGAGAGGAGCAAGAAAGAGAGTGACAAAAATTCCAGCAGAAAATTTGCCACCTTTGGATGCTGGGTGTCATCAAACTCCTTAAGCATGAGTAAATTAACATTTCATGCCATCTAACACTTGATTATGCTTCCATTTGTCACCTTAAGACACTGCCATTAGTCACCTAAAAATCAATCCACATGTCACTCCAAAATTGTCCCACTCATCACATAATCATTAGTCCATTTGTCAATCAACCATTGGAATCAAATGTCATTCAAAGTATAGGTTTAGTTATACTAATTTTGATGTACCAACTTGTCTTGCCACTTAAGAATTTTCCTACTCAAAATAATTTTAATACCTCAATTCTCTAATGGTATTAATTAATCCCAACTCACTAAGTATGATCCATTAACCAAAATTCAAAACATATGCAATTTACATTCATATCACAATTTCTAGTACATATACTTTCATGCATATGTAACACTTCAACTAGGGTACAATTTTGGGCCTTACTTTATATTAATCTCTAACCTATATCAGAAAGACCAAATATATAAACATATGTTTTAAGAATAAATATGATAAAAATTTTGATTATTTTCGCATCAAGTTCAGTGATAAGTATTTCCTATTCCTAACCTCAGGAATTTAACTTTGTTGAGCAAAAACATCAAGAATAAATAACATAATAAGATAAAAATAAAGAAATGACAAGACGTTAACATCTCTAGAAGGGTTATTCAAGGAACACAATGTCAAACTATCAGTCACTACAGTACTGAAACAAAGGTGGTCGCCTTATATTATATTCCTGTGAGCTGATCACTGATCAACACAGTCAAACATCAACTCTAAGTCCTGTAGCATTCCAAGGTACCTCCTCAAAAGCTGCAAAATGCCCCATATGCTGAATTTATCTTTCGTTTGTATATATTTTTGTACTTCTCCACATAAGCCTTTCCAGTCATTATAATCAGATGAAAATGTGTAGTTCCTCTTGCTCTCTCTACCATGTCCCATATTATGCCTGTATTTCATTCCATGGACTTAAGTCCTTGTGGATCCATCGGAAATGGTTTGGACATGATTTTTTTGATGAAAAGTCTTGATAGTGGTATGTGAATTTTAAAGTGTAAGGGTAGTTTATTTGATAGGTCTAGTTTTTTTTCTAGTAAAATTCAGTGGGAACTGAGATACTTTAGGAAAAGTTTGGTTCTTTCACAAAGCTATGTGTTTTTTGTTAGATAGTTAGAAAAGGTTATCTTTTGGTGTTCTGAGGAGATAATTAATATGTAATTAGAGTACAAGGCAAAGGAGAAGAAAAAGTGTAATCTATGTTTCTTAAAACCAAATTCTATATAGAACCTTACAACATAAATAAAAAAATGAATACATGCCTCACATTGTCATTTAACAAGACAAATATAAAGGCAACAATGCAAAAGATTAAAATGAAGAGGAGAAATCTAATGGGAATTGATCCTTTCTTGAATAGTGGTCGGCAAATTAGCTCCTTCAAGAACTGTTTTCCAGTCCCAGAACCTTCCAACATTGAATTAGCTATTTTACTTTCCTCTTCAATCTACTGTTTGGTCTTTTTTTGGACTGAAGCAATGTTAAACCTTTCTACTTGATTTTACTCAATTGAAAACTTGAAAATTGTAGTAGCTTGCTTTATGAACTCCCTGACGGATTGAAAAAAAACAACACAAAATTCATATGGTTAAACTGGGTGGGACTAAATCCAATTCTTTTTTCAGTACAACGAAATATTTGTCTAACTATTTCCAAATGAAGCTGGAAATAGACCCATGAAATAAATGCCCTAAATATCAAGTACTTCACAAAGAAGAATAAAATCTTGTTACATCTCATCCTGGTTAGAGATATTATCTGATTGTTGGCATCTATTATATAGATCTACAGACCTTTGGGCATCCTAAAAAATTGAAGGCCAATAAAAACTCAACTCAGGGATCTTCTGAGTCATCTGTTCACACTATGGTGCCCTGCAGTAGGTCTGGCATGGCAATGTTTTAGGATCTTTCACTCCTCAGAATGAGAGACATATCTTCTCACTATTTCATCTACATAGATATAAAACAAATCCTAATCTTCCCAAAAATAGTCCTTCAAATGAGTAAAGAACTCTTCTTTTGCTGATATGAAAGACCTTTTAGTAAGCTCTTAGCCACTAAATAGTTCACAATATCTACAAACTAGGGGGTTTCAAGCTCACTTACCCCCTATAAGTTATAGAGGCACTCTTCTGAGAATGAATTATCAATGCCTTCTTCGTCATCTCCTCCAAATTTACATTTTCAAGGGGAGGTAGATGGTTTGCTAAGGCTTTACCTCCTTTCTTATCCTTAATCTCTAAATCAAATTCTTGCAATAACAACATCCATCTAATTACTAGGCTTAGTCTCTTACTTATTTAGCAAGTGCCTTGATGTAGAGTGGCCAGTATAAACTATAACTTCAGACATGATTACATAAGGTCTAAATTTTTTGAATACAAAAACCAGTACTAGTATTTCTTTCTCTGTCATATTATAATTCTCCTAGATGTCTATCAAAGTCCTACTAGTATAGTAATTTAGGTAGAAATGTTTTTTCTTTTGGTGTCCAACTACTACACTTACTGTAAAATCACTTACATCACGTATTAGCTTAAAAGGTAAATTACAATCTGGTGCAACCACAATCAAGGCATTAATTAAATTTTCTGTAAGAATGTTAAAGGCATCAAAACAATCTTAAATAAAGTTAAAAAGGCATATCTTTTTCCAAAAACTTGGTTAAAGGCTTAACAATTTTAGAGAAATCCTTAATAAACCTTTTATAAAGCCAACATGAACTAAAAAATTCTAACCTTATATGAAGCCTACATAACCTAAAAACTTCAAATAACCTCGTCCAAAATAAATGGTGGTAGCTTCTCTATAGTTTCAATTTTTGCTTTATCTACTTTAATACCCCGATGAAAGATTTTATGGCCTAAAACTTTGCCCTTTTATACCATAGTGACATTTTTTTTTCCAATTAGCACCAAATTACTTTCCTTACACATCTCTAGCACTCTTTCTAAAATATAGAGGCACAAACCAAAAGAATCACCAAAAATAGAAAATCATCCATAAATACTTACATTATATCCTTTATTATATAATCAAATATGGCCATCATTGTAATAGTCGATTTTCAAAACTTATTGAGGGTTAGAATGTTGGACTTTTCAGTTATATCATTTTAGAATTTAAGAGTTGCATTTCATTCACATACATAACATAAGCATATACATACATGAATGTTGATTTAGAAAACATGGAAAAGATAGTATACGCACTCAATTGACATGTTCTGAGGTGTGAAAGGTTTAAAATGATGATGATTTGTTTGTGTATTACTTATGTCTTAAATTTTGGTTTGATGGAATATAATTAGTAATTTAGAGTTAATTGTTGAAGTTGGGAAATTGATAAATAAAATGTACATTTAGTCTATGAAAAATGTCAAGTGGCAAGACAAGTTGACATATGGAAATTTAGGATGGCTAGGCCTATAAAATAAGTTACATAGTGCAGTAGAATTTAATGACAAATGGCTTGGAGAATTGAGTGACAAATGGCCTAGGATCAGCTTATATAGAGGACAAGTGGATTGCATGGATATATGAGAAATGTCATTGTAAAATAGTGACACCCAGCACTTAATGAATTAAGCTAATGTAGAAATTGTTTCTAATACCTTCTTTCTTCTCTTTCTCTCTCACCACTAAAAACACACACGCCCTCAAAGCTTCTGAATTTTTTCATCAATTATGTTTATCATCATTCAAAATCTTTACAAAATTCTACATCAAGAAAGCTATATTCTGTTGGTTTGTTCTTGTTGCTAAAAAAAATTCTACTTCCATCTTGTTCTTACAATTGTGCTTGCATGCATGGAATGCTAGACTAGTTTTATAATTAAGGAGGCAATTGAGCTGATTAAGTAAGTGAAAGACTGATCTCTTGTGATATATGTTAATATAACTTAATGATGACTGAATTAGGGATGGATTGATTATGATATTGGTGTTAAATGAGTGTTGGAAAATGATGCATGAATGGTAGCTTCTGTTCTATTTAGCATGCATGAAAAATAATAGTTTATGAGATGTTAAATGAATGATTTTAAGCTAGAAATTGAGATGAAATTGATAAGGAATTAAGGTATAATTAAGGTAGAATTGAGGTATAATTAATGGATTGTTATGAAGGTGTTTTGAATTTGATATAAAAGAGTTTTCTTTTGAATCTGGAAAAAAATTGGGGATGTTAGTGTATGTGTAAGAATGATTGTTAGTGACATAAATGAATAGAATTTAGATAGCTTTAACGTAACCAAGATGAAAGCTAAATTAACATCAATTGAAGTAGTTTTTGAGAGTATGAATTTTGGAAAAATAGAAGTGTTAATGATAATCCTAATTAGATGAAATTCGTGGAGAATTGAGGGAAATCAGATAGTGCACAATTAGGGCACTCATCCCACGATCGTAGGAAGGTCCCCCACGATCGTGGCCAAAGCTTTTAGATGATAATTTTAGTCTTGTGAATTTGTTGAACTAGATGAGGATAATTCACTCTACATTGGTGTATTTGAACTTGATTAAGGCTTAAAATGAACCTAGATTGTTGCTTGATTAATTGGTTAAGGGTTCGATAAGTTTAGGTTATTAATTGATGTCATTACTTAAGGAACGAATTGTCTTGAAATCAGTGTATTTAAATCTAGAAATTATGAGTTGTTAAAGGAATAAAGGTTTACTTGTGAATGCAAATATGATCCAAAGGACATGAGCTAGGTGTATTAGGTATGAATGAATGAGAATTAGGAAATTGTGTAAATGTATATTACTAGAAAAGGTTGATGAATGTATGATAGATGAATTTAGAGTAATTAAACTTACTCAAGGTATAAACTTGAATGCAAAGTGGTAATATACAAGCCATAATAATTGAACAGACAAGATTTGTGATTAAGAATACATGCCCAAAAAGGTCAATTGAGCATGCATTGAACATGACACATATACATGTGCATGATTGTATATTCATATGGTTTAACAACTTATTGATGTGTAAATTATGTGCGTATTGCATGACTTTAGATGCACAAGTTGATCGTCAGCATCCAGACATTGTTGGATCGTCACGGCAATAACTTTTCTTGAATGTACTATGAGTTAACCTAGATGTGTAAATTCAATTATATGTGATTTCGTTTAAATTGTATATGTATTGTGGAATTTATGAATAACGGAATGATGAATACTATACTTAGATCAGAAGAATTTGATATATGACATGAGCACATTGAATAAAAAGTACTGAAAGCATGATATGTGAATTGATGCATCTCATAACATTGAAATGCATGATCAAATAAAGGAGTTGTGATCGGAGTAGCCAATGTGTGAAAAAGATCTTAAAGCTCAGGATTGTGTATAAAGAGCCAAAACCTCAGATAACAATGAGCCTGGTATCTGCAATGGATACGAGACAATATATGAAATGAGCCTGGTATCCACAAGAAATACGAGATAGTAAATTAGGTTGATAGGTGCTTGGTCACAACAAAGCAAAATAAAAAAAGAAATTACATGTGCATTTGCATATACAATTATACATGTATCGTATGAAGGATTGTGATGAAATTTATTGAATTGTTCTGAAATTGTGATATGTAATATTGGTATACAATACTTGTTGAAATATGACAAAATGTGATGTGGTATTTAATACTAGATTTTGTAATACTTGCTGAATTGAGTTATGTAATTTATTTTGGTTTTCTAACTTGAGTGAGCACATCAATGATGGTTCACTCACTGAGTTTGCAAACTTGTTAAAATTGCAACGTTGATTTTCAGGTTCAAGGGAAATCAAACTTCTAAAGTGATCTAATAGAATTCTAATATTGTTATTTCAGGAACAAGAATGGCTCAAAGGTCTAGTCAGATGATATCTGTGAATAGATAGATGTCTTTTTTATTAGCATTCTATGTTATGACACACGTTGTCTTTAATGTGTAATTTTTGTACTGTATGATGTACTGGGATTGAGTTCAAAACTATTCTGTATTGTCTACTTGAATTTTGAATGTTAATGACATATATGACTTATTATGATTGTGAAGGAAATAAGTGCTTGGAATGCTTACGTTATATTGATGCCTCAGACTATATTTATGTGATTGTTTTAACGTACCATTTCTGAAGAGTATAGTCTCGACTATTCGTGGATATGTTCGTGCATATGTGCTATGGGCATGGTATGTTACAATTTTGGTATGAGAGAATGGTTTTGCATCCTTAGGGATACATATATAAGCATTTAAACATGACATATAGTAAGAGACTCATATAGTGACCATAATTATTATTTGTTATAGGTCATCCATTATAGGAGATCGAGTCATAAAATCAGCTGACCTTGAGTCTATAGGAGCCAATAGAGAGTCCGCAATACCTCAGTCTAACCAAATTTCTTAGAGAATTCCTGAGAGGAGAGAAAGTAGGTATGATAAACTTAGGAAGCAGGGGGTTGTGAACTTCTATGGAAGTAGAAAACCTGCTGAGGCAGAAGGTTGGTTGGAAAGAACATAAAAGGTGTTTGATTAGATGGACTATGAGTCAGATGAAAGGTTTGACTATGCAGTCACCTTACTTTAGGGTTTAGCTTATTAGTGATGGCAAACTACCCCAGGTAGTTACGCTCGACCTTGTAGACTGATATAGGAAGACTTCTTGAAGATATTTAAGGATAATTATGTGCCAAAGATCTATTTAGATAGGAAGATGAAAGAGTTTCTCGATCTAAAACAAGAAAATCTTACTTTAGCTGAGTATGAGGTGTGACTTAATGAATTAATGGGACATGCTACTACTATGATTGCCACTGAGGAAGATAAGTGTAGGCGGTTTGAGGATGGACTGAATATGGAAATCAGGACAAGGTTTCTATTACTAATTTGAATAGTTTCACTGAGTTGAGGGCTTCTTCGATTCAAATTGAGCAATTATTGAAGGATAAACAAGGAGAGTATAGGCAAGAGTTTAAAATTAAGAGGCATGGTGAGTTTCAAGCTGACTCTGGCAGAAGAATTAGTAAACGCTAGAATAGATCATCACGATCACAATCTAGATCAAGGTAGTTAGGGTTTAGACTGAGAGGCAGTTTTGTTCATGCTAGTAGTGGTAGAGGTCAGGCATCTAGAGGATAGACATATAGAGGGCAAGCACAACAGATGCCTAGTTGTGAGTATTATGAAAAGAAATATGGTGGAGAATGTTGGGAGATATCGGGAGCTTGGTTATGTTATGGCTCTTTTGAGCATCAGGTTAGAAACTATCTCGTAATATTAGGAACACAGTTTGGAGTGAAAGAAGGATCAGTGACTGAAATGACTGTCTAGCAGAGCAGAGCCAATGGAGCATGACAAAGAGACAGAGGTAGGTGTAAAACAAGTTCAGTAAGTCCTAGTGTTAGGGCTGAAGTATGGAGTAACCAACCATAATCCCAGGCCAGGATCTTTGCTATTACGAGGTAAGAGGCACCCCAGATGTTATTGTAGGTGTGTTATATGTCTTTCAATTTGAGGCATTTGTATTGTTAGATCCAGGATCTTCACATTCATTTATCACAATACATTTGGCATCTAAATTGTACTGTTAGAGAGAGATGTTAAAATGTGGCTTAGAGGTGAGTACACAAGTAGGTAGTACTACAGTGATTGGGGAAGTGTGTAAAGGGTGCATGATTTGGGTTGATCAGGCTGAGTTGAAAGCTGATTTGATAGTACTGCAGTTGAAAGAGATAGACCTCATTTTGGGCGCAGACTGTCTTACTGATCTTGGGTCTATGATGAATTGTTATACTAAAGAAATTATTGAATCTCCTAATCAACCAAGGGTTATATTTCGAGGTGTTAATCAAGCAGTGCCAGCCATATTGACTTCATTAATGAGTGCCTTTAGGCTGATTCGAAATGGATGTGTGGCTTATTTAGCCTATATGACTGATACCTGAATAGAGCAGACAGTACAGGATATTCCTATTGTTAAGGATTTCTTAGATGTATTTCCTACTAAATGACCAGGATTACCCCCAGATAGGGAAAGGGAGTTCACTATTAACTTAGTTCCAAGAACTGCTCCTATATCTATTCCTCCGTATAGGATGGCACCTATGGAACTTAAGACTTAGTTGTAGGAGTTGTTGGATAAGGGTTTTATCAGACCCAATGTATCACCTTGGGGAGCTCCAGTTTTGTTTGTAAAGAAAACGAATACGGCCTTGAGATTATGTATTGATTGTAGGAAATTGAATCAGGTGACAGTGAAGAACAAGTATCCCTTACCAAGAATAAATGATTTACTGGATCAGTTATAGGGAGCTCAGGAGTTTACTAAACTGAATTTGAGGTCAGGGTATTATCAATTGAAGATAGCATAAGTTGAAGTATCTAAGAGTGCATTCAGAACCAGATATGGACACTTTGAGTTTTTGGTGATGCTTTTTGAATTGTCGAATGCTCAAACGACCTTTATGGCATTGATGAATAAAGTATTCCAAACTTACTTAAATCATTTTGTGATTGTATTCATAAATGATATTTTGGTGTACTCGAGGAGTAGAGAGGAACATTCTAAGCATTTGAGGTTAGTCCTACAGATAATGAGAGAGAAGCAATTGTATACCAAGTTTAGTAAGTGTGAATTTTGTCTTAATCAAATGGTATTCTTGGGTCATATAGTATCTAAACAGGGTATACAGGTAGACCCAAAGAATGTTGAGGTAGTGATTAAGTGGGAAACGCCTAGAAATTTGTCTGAGATTTGGAGTTTTATTGGGGTTAGCAGGTTATTACAGGAGGTTGGTTGAGGGGTTTTCATTGATCTCAGCCCCTTTGACAAAGCTTCTAAGAAAGAATGTACGTTTTCGATAGACTAATAAGTGTCAGAGGAGTTTTGACAAGTTGAAACATCTATTAACTACTGTACCTGTGTTAGCTATACCATCTGGATCTAGAGGATATGTTGTATATAGTGATGCTTCACACCAAGGATTAGGATATGTTTTGATGCAGTATGGTAAAGTGATTGGTTATGCTTCGAAATAGTTAATGTCTCATGAGTTTAACTATCCAATTCATAATTTAGAAATTGCTACAGTGGTGTTTGCTTTGAAATTTTGGAGACATTATTTATATGGTGAGACATTTCAGATATTTACATATCATAGAAGTTTGAGATATTTGTTGAGTCAAAAAGAACTGAATATGAGATAAAGGAGGTGGATTAAGTTACTTAAAGATTATGATTGCATAATTGAATACCATTAAGGTAAAGATAATGATGTAGCTGATGGATTAAGTAGGAAAACTAATAACAGTGTGGCACAAATTCAAACATTGAGATTACTAAACCTAGTTCAACTGAGAGCCCTAAATGTTGAGTAAAGTTTGGGGAATAATGAAGCATTGTTAGCTATGTTTAAGCTTAGACCAGTATTGCATGAAAGGATTAGGAAAGCTTAAAGCAATAACCCAAAATTGGTGAAGATTATAGAGAATTTAAAACAAAATTCGAGTTCTGAGTTTGAGTTGAGAGATGATACATTGTGGTTAAAGTAGAGATTATGTGTACCAGATGTTGATAGTCTAAGAGAAGAAATTATGGAGGAAGCACACATAGCAACCTATACTATGCAACCTTGTACTACCAAGATGTATAATACTCTGAAACAACATTTTTGGTAGCTAAGGATGAACAGGCAAGTGGCTGAATATGTTGTGAGGTGTTTGACATGCCAATAGATTAAGGCGGAGCATTAGGATCCAATTAGGAAACTATAGTCATTACCTATTCCAAAGTGGAAGTGGGAAAGGATTACAATGGATTTTATTATGGGCTTACCGAGGACTCCAAGACAACATGATACCATATGGGTCATTATTGACAGATTAACAAAATCAACTCATTTCTTACAAGTAAGAGAAAGTAACACACTGGATCAGTTAACTCGGAGGTATGTAAATGAGATAGTGAGGTTACATGTAGTCTCAATGTCTATTGTATCAAACCAAGATCCTAGATTTACAAATAGATTTTGGGGCAATTTACTGTCACCAATGAGTACAAAGTTGAACTTTAGTACAACATTTCATCCTCAGATAGACGAATAGAATGAAAGGACTATTAATACTTTTGAGGATATGCTCAAAGCTTGTGTTTTATAGTTTCAAGAAGCATGGGATGAACATATAGTTCTCATTAAATTTACATACAATAATCATTATCACAGTAGTATTGGTATGGCTTCATATGAGGCATTATATGGTAGAAAGTGTCGATTGCCTTTGTATTAGGATGAAGAGGACCTAAGGATTATTGAAGGCCCAAATTTAATTCAAGATACCATTGATAAGGTAAAATTGATCCGTAGTAGGATTAAGGCAGCTCAAGACAAGCAAAAGAGTAATGCATATCAGCACCGGAGGGATATGGACTATTAAGTGAGAGATAAGGTGTTTTTTAGTGTGTCGCGTGGCGAGGAGTGCTAAGGTTTGGTAAAAAGGGAAAGTTGAGCCCTAAATACATTGGTCCTATGAGATTATTGAGAGAGCAGGACCATTAGCTTATAAATTAGCATTACCGCTAAAAATGTCTCAAATTCATAATGTGTTTCATGTTAGTATGCTCAGGAGATATCAATTACATCCAACACATGTATTACCAGCACAGGAGTTTGAGATTGCAATGAATTTTGAGTTATGTTGAAGAACTTGTCAAAATAGTTGGATACCAAATGAAACAGTTGAGAAATTGTGTAATTCCTTTAGTTAAAGTCCATTGAAGGAATAATTCAATAGAAGAAGCTACATGGGAGACTGAGGAACACATAAGGAAACAGTACCCCATCTATTTGGTCAATCATGTAAGAATTTTGAGGATGAAATTCCTTAAGGGAAAGAATTGTAATAGCCTATTTCCAAAACTTACTGAGGGTTAGAATGTTAGACTTTTAAGTCAATCGTTTTAGAATTTATGATGTGCATTTCATTCACATACATAACATGAGCATATACACACATGAATGTTGATTTAGAAAACATTGCAAAGATAGGATATGCACTCAATTGACATGTTCTGGGGTATGAAAGGTTTAACATGATGACGATTTGATTGTGTATTGCTTATATCTTAAATTTTGGTTTGATGGATTATAATTAGTAATTTGGTGTTAATTGTTACAATTGGGAAATTGATGAATTAAAATGTACATTTAGTATAGGAAAAACGTCAAGTAGCAAGACAAGTTAGCACATGGAAATTTAGGATGACTAGTCCTATAAAATACATGACACATGGCAGTATAACTTAATGACAAATGGCTTGGAGAATTGAGTGACAAATGGCCTAGGATTTGAACGACATTTGGTAGCTTATATAGAGGATAACTGGATTGCATACATATGTGACAAATGTCGTAAAATAGTGACACCCAGCACCTAATGAATTAAGCTAATGCATAAATTGTTTCTACTGCCTTCTTTCTTCTCTTTCCCTCTCACCACTGAAACACACACACACACTCATAGCTTCTAAATTTTTGCTTCAATTATGTTCATCACCACTCAAAATATTTACAAAATTCTGCATAAAAAAAGCTATACTATGCTGATTTCTTCTTGTTGCTAAAAAAAATTATACTTCCATTTTGTTCTTGGAATTGTGCTTGGATGCATGGAAGGCTAGGTTAGCTTGATAATTGAGGAGGCAATTAAGTTGATCAAGTAAGTGAAAGACTAATCTCTTGTGATATATGTTAATATAACTTAATGATGACTGAATTGGGGATGGATTGATTGTGATATTAGTGTTAAATGAGTGCTGGAAAATGACGCATGAATGGTAGTTTATGTTCTATTTAGCATACATGAAAAACAATTGTTTATGAGTAATTCAACCTGTTCGTTAATTTCTTGGAGGTTGAATCAAAGTATTCCAAGAAATACACTATAGGGTGTAACCCCGGGTTGTTCACTTAATCGGAACCTAAAATGATTGAACCTAAGTTAATCTACATGCCATGCTATGCAAACTAATTTGGACAAAAGGTTTTTTTATTTTAAACTCATTAATAGAACTAATTTGAATGTAAAACAAATGTTTTTGGATTTTAGGGGTAAAGAAAACTGAAGGACGAAAAACGCAAAAGACTAAATAGTGATAAAGTCCCCTTGATGGTGAGTTTTGGCCATCATAGTTCGAAATTGATTTAAGTGAGAGTAGAAGTCACTGAGCTTCAAAATGGTAAACCTTGAAAGACTCTTCAAGTCCAGGATCTTAATCAATGAGACTCTTTTTTTTTAAATCCCATTAAGTGCTTTTAGTGTACTGGATTAGCCAATACAATGGGTCAAATGGAATCTAAAATCATCTCAACATCAAACATAACCATTCAAGATAAGAGAGAATCAGGAAGATTTCAAATAGGCATATATGAAACTTCATACATTTAAGCCCAGAGTTCTACATAAACCAATCCATCCTACACATAATGAATAGCTAACATTTGATTAAAACCATAATCAAATAGCTCAACTAAAAACCATAAATCCTAGACCTAGGATGTTATAAATTCATAGTTGAACCACGGATTAAACTACTCCCCTTTTTCAGCCCATTGAACTCCATCCATTATTGCACCTTCAAGAGGAAAAGAAGCACCTACCCACTCATTGCACTCAGAAACTTCACAACTTGGAATGAATTTGAATCACCCATGGTGGAGGTTTTACAATGGAAAGAAAAATATGGAAGAGGTTAGAGTTTTTTTTCTTTTTTCTTTAGAAGGTATAAATGAAGGAAAGTCAATAATAATGTGTCTCTGCTGCCTCGTGAGACAGCCAGATAGGTATCTGGGTCTAGGAGAAGGCTTAATTGCCATATCAAACCAAGAAGAAATAGATCCCATTGCGTATACACAGGCTATTAATGATGTTGATGCAGGAAAATGGATCAAGGTGATGGAATTGGAAATAGATTCCATGTATACTAATGAAGTCTGGGTCCTTGTAGATCTACCACCAGGTCTAAAAGCCATAGGGTGTA
>JAOQMS010007127.1:0-17034 GCA_027563885.1 Erythroxylum longipes
ATCTTGTATCTTTCCAATGGTATCAAGATCAAAATTTTTGGACTTCAGGTGTAAAAGTTATGGCCTTTATAAGATAGTAAAAATTGTATAGGAGTACCAATTTTTAGCAGAAATGGAAATTTTCACTGAAACAATTATTCTGTATCTATACAGGCTGAATTAGACAAAATTGTCTTCATGAAAGTTGTAGATATTTTTCTTAGCTTTCCAACAATATATAGTTTGTAATTTTTGGATTTCTGGATTAAAAGTTATGTTGTTTAGAAGTAAGGTTATAATAATGGGGCAATCGCGATCGTGACACAATACGATCGCGACAGTCCCAGAATTTCGGAAAGTCACGATCGTGATCCATCCCGAAATTTTTCAAAAAATTGTAATTGCGATGAAGCGCGATCGCGACAGTCCTAATATTTTGCAAGGTCGCGATCGTGACACGGAACGATCGCGACTCCCCTCGTTTTCCTGCTACTGTTCATTAAAAGTCGCAATCGTAACACGGTACGGTCACGACTTTCCTGTTTTCTGTGCCTTCTCACAGGCATGAGAAATGAAAGTCACACCCGTGACTATTCTGCTTATGAATTAAGATTTGTCGTTTCTAAATCTAAATTGCTATAAATTCTTTTTACACCTAAATCAATTATTCTTTGTTCATTTTTGCTATGGAAAATTTTTCATTAAATTGTTGGGTATTATTTTTACTTCTCCTATGAATTTTATTTATTTAAAATCATTATTATCTATTTCTTTTATATTGATATTATCTATTAATTGTGTATTAATTGTTTTTATTAAATCATTTGTTTTTTGAATAATTTAATTTTATGTCTAAAAATCATTCTATGATCCCACCACAAATCTTCCTTGTCTAAACACAATTAAATTTAAATGTCATATGCTATTTTATTTTTTTATGTTCCCAAATTTATTTATTTTTATTATTTCAAAAAAATTTCAATGGTGACACGTAGTCACCATAAAATTCATATGGAGACCCGAGGCCAACAATTACCCTTCATTGAAATTATCGAATTAGACAATTCAATCAGAGAATCCTCTGTCTCTAAGTATCTTCATCCATGAAGTAAAAAGCTACAAGACTCTACCGATAATTTGGAGTGCTTGAATAATTTCATCACCTGGACTAAAGCTAGTCAAAAGCAGAAGGAAGAACATGATGCCTTAGCTAAACATATTCAGGAAATTGATACTAAGGTTGATGAACTAAGTGACTCAGTAGGTTATCTTCATGAGGAAGTCGCACTTCTACTTGTGACTATAGAAGAAGAACTCAAGACGATCTGCACTGATATCAAACATTTATTCTTTGAAATATTGAAGCATTTGAAATGATTCTTTTTTATTTATAACAAATAGGGGGAGAATAGTAGAAAGTAAAGGAGAAGAAGAAGATTTTATTTTAGAGATTTTATTTTAGCTTTTTTATGCATTGTATATCTTGCATTATTCGTCTAAATAAATAAATAAATTTTATCTAAAAATTATTCATCTAAATATCCTCTCGTTGATCTTCTAATATTATGATTATTTGTTATCATCAAAAAGGGGGAGATTGTTAAGTCAAGGAGACTTCACTTATCTAGTGATTTTGATGAAAGTCAAATAATAATAATAATAGAAGAGTGTGTGGACTGTTTTCATGACTTTGTTAAGTGTGCAGATAAATGTAAGAGGCACAAATCATAAAGTCATCAGATGTCATTAGAGGAAGCAATGTCATCGGACGAAGGGAAGTCATGAGACGAATCGAAGTCATGAGACGAAGCGAAGTCATTAGACAAAACAAAGTCATCAGACGAAGCGAAGTCATTAGATGAAAAGAAGACATTAGATGAAGCAAAGACATAAGACGAATTATACAAAACAAATCAAGACGTTATAATTAAAGAACAACTTACAACATCAGTTAGTTAGTTGGTTGGAGTTGATTACATGAGTCAACTAACAACTGATCTCTGAAGATTCTACAAGTAGTTTTCAAGAAGACTGTTGGAGATTTAGACTATAAATATCACTTATAGTCATAAATCATAAAAAATATATACAATATACACAAGACACAACCTTACAACTTTGAACCTTCAACTCTCAATTCTTTACTTACGAATACTGTAAAAATAGCTTGAGTGAAAAGAAGAAAGAAGAGAGATCAAGTTGACCTATAATGTGAGTTTAGAAAACTCAAAATCTTTTCAGTGAAAGGGAAGGCTACAGCCTGAAGAGGCTAAGATAGCAGATAAAGAATACTTTGTGAAAGAGACTTGAAGAGGCTTTGGAAGTGTGAAATAATACTTGTAAAAGTTGAAAGAGATAGTGAAATCTCATATATACTCTGAGGGCTGGACGTAACCCTAAGGTTAAGGGTGAACTAATATAAATCGCGGTGTCATATTTTCTAACCCTTATCTCTTTAATTTTATGTTGTTAGAAGAATAGATACTATTTCCGCTGTTGCATTACTCAAACAAATTAAGTGCGTTGTTGTAAATTGTTTGAATCTTTCAAGAAAATTAAGAAGTTTTTTTAAAAGATTTCAATCTTAGACAATTTATCACAATTCAACCCCCCTTCTTATGTATTCTTACATATTACGTGATTTCTATAATAACAAGTGATTTACTTCAATTAAGACTAATCCTCCACCTTTTTCTAGCAGATTTACAGAACCGAATAAGGAGGAGAAGGATAAAGAGATATTGGAGACTTTTCAAAAATTGAGGCAGTTAAGCAAGTACTAAGTTATGCCAAATTTCTTAAAGAGTTGTGTACAAACAAGAGGAAATTGCAAGGTGATGAAAAAGTAATGATGGGTGAGAATGTGTCTATGGTATTTAGAAAGAAGATGCCTCCGATATGTCAGGGTCCATTTATGTTTACCATTCCTTGCAAAATTGGGAATACTATGATCAATAGAGCTATATTAGATTTGGATGCTTCTATTAATGTGATGCCTTGTTCAATTTATGCTTCTTTGAATTTGGGTCC
Organism: Erythroxylum longipes; assembly: GCA_027563885.1. Classification (NCBI taxonomy): domain Eukaryota; kingdom Viridiplantae; phylum Streptophyta; class Magnoliopsida; order Malpighiales; family Erythroxylaceae; genus Erythroxylum; species Erythroxylum longipes. Next base: position 3,010 of record JAOQMS010007127.1, read on the forward strand.
ATTGAAAGAAACTAGTGTAATTATACAATTGGCTAACTGCACTAATGCTTATCCTGATGGTGTGGTTGAGGATGTTTTGGTTTAGGTGAATAAGTTAGTGTTTCTTGCAAATTTCCATTTTGGTTTAGGTGAATAAGGTAGTGTTTCTTACAGATTTCTGTGTTGTGGATATGAATGATGACACTTCATATAATCTGATACCTATCTTGTTGGGGGGACCATTTCTTAATACGACTCAAACTAAGATAGATGTTCGTAAGGGAACCCTTACGATGGAATTTGATGGGGAAGTGATTCATTTCAATATTTTTGATGCCATGAAACATCCTCCTGATGATAATTGTGTTTTTCTATTGATGTGATTGATTCTTTAGTACAAGAAATGTTTAAATTAAGTTGCAAGGATCATTTGGAAATGATTTTGATTGAGTATGTGGAAGTAGTAGCCAACACTGATGTTGAGATGGGAGAAGAGCTTATGGAAATGATAGCCACATTGGAATCATTGGAAAACTCTCTAAAAAGATATGATTTGGCTTCTATAAAACTATTTGAATCTTACCAAAAGTTGTTAGCTTTTGATGTGCAGGCACCAGAATTGGAATTAAAGCCACTCCCTACACACCTGAAGTATACCTATTTGGGGAATAAGCACACTCTCCCAGTTATCATTTGAGTTGACTTCAAATCAAGAGGAAAGGTGGTTCGAATATTATGCGAACATAAGAAGGCCATCGAGTGGACTATTATGAATATCTAAGGGATAAGCCCATCAATTTGTATGCATCGCATTTTGTTAGAGGAGATGCAAAATCTACAAGGCAAGCTTAGTATAGGCTGAATCCTCTAGTGATGGAAGTTGTGAAGAAAGAGGTACTGAAGCTTCTCGATGCTGGGGTAATTTACCCGATCTCTAATAGTAAGTATGTAAGTCTAGTACAGGTGGTTCCAAAGAAGTATGGAATCGCCGTACTTACAAATTAGGAAGGTGAGTAGGTCCCCACTCGAGTGTAAATTAGGTGGCGAGTATGTACTGATTATAGAAAGTTAAATTCTGCTACTCGTAAAGACCACTTTTCCCTTCCTTTCATTGATTAGATGCTTGAGAGATTGGCTGGCTATAACTATTATTACTTTTTAAATGGATTTTCAGGTTATCTTCAGATCCCGATTGCACTGGAAGATCAGTAAAAGACCACATTTACATGCCCATTCGATACTTTCACTTACTAAAGAACGTCATTTGGATTATGTAATGCACTATCCACACTCTAAAGGTGTATGGTAAGCATTTTTTATGAATATGTTAAGAAGATTATTGAGGTATTTGTGGATGATTTTAGTGTATATGGATCTTCTTTTGATGAATGTCTTAAAAATCTTGCCATTATCTTGAAACGATGCATAAAAACTAACCTTGTGTTTAACTGGGAAAAATGTCATTTTATGGTGGATCAAGGTATAGTTTTAGTCCATGTTATATCTGCTAGGGGTATTAAAGTAGATAAATCTAAAGTTTATCTTATTTCTTCTTTACCTTAACCCTCTATTGTGAGGGAAGTGTGTTATTTTCTTAGGCATGCAGGTTTTTATCGAAGGTTCATTAGGGACTTTTTGAAGATAGACGCACCACTATGTAAACTTCTAAAACATGATGTCTCCTTTGAGTTCGACGAGAAGTAGAAGGAAGCATTCAACAAACTTAAGGAGCTTCTGACATCGCTTTAGGTGATTCAATAGCCATATTGGAACCTCCCATTCAAGATCATGTGTGATGCAAGTGATTATGTATTAGGGGCAATTCTAGGACAAAAAGTGGGATAAGCTTTGCATGCCATCTACTATGCTTCCAAGACTCTAAACCCAGCCCAATTGAATTATTCAACTACTAAAAAAGAACTATTATTTGTGGTTTTTGCTTTGGAAAAATTTGGATCGTATTTGCTTGGTGCTAAAGTGATTGTTTATTCTGACCATGCAACTTTACGATACTTACTCATAAAGAAGGAAGCAAAACTGAGGCTGATCTGATGGATTCTCCTCCTTTCAAAATTGGACTTGGAGATTAGATATAAGAAGGGGGTAGAAAACGTGGTGGCAGACTATATTAGCTGTTTAATAAAGGAATAAGATGATATCCCTCTTCGAGAAACCTTTCTGGATGAGCAATTATTCTCTACTGATGCAACACCACCATGGTATACAGACATTGTCAATTTTTTAATTACTAATGAGTTACTTGTTGGTTTGTCAATGGTTCAGAGGGGTAAGCTATGGAGCGAAGCGAAGTATTATATATGGGATGACCCATATCTTTGGAGGCACTATGCAGATCAAGTTATCAAAAGGTGTGTACCAAAAAATGAAACATCATCAATCTTAGCCTTCTATCATTCGTATATATATAGAGGCCATTTTGGAGTGAAAAGGATAACTAGTAAAGTTCTAGAGTGTGGCTTCTATTGGACAACATTGTTCAAAGATGCCTATACCTTCTATAAATCCTGTGATATATGCTAATGGTTAGGTCACTTGTCCTGTAAAGATCAATTGCCACAAATTCCTTTCCTTTTCTATGAAATTTTTGACGTTTGGGGCATTGATTTTATGGGATCCCTTCGTCTTTTGACTTTACTTATATATTGCTTGTGGTTGATTATGTTTCTAAATAGGTGGAAGCCAAAGACACTAGGACTAATAATATAAAGAATGTTATAGATTTTGTTAAAGCTAACAATTTTGTTAAAGCTAACATTCTTTCTAGGTTTGAGTTACCGAAAGCAATCGTTAGCGACAGAGGAACCCACTTTTATAACAGGGTGATGGAAGTGATGTTTAGAAAATATCATATTACGCACAAAGTTTCCACTACTTACCATCCCCAAACCAACCGGCAAGCTAAAGTCTCAAATCAAGAAATCAAGTTAATCCTAGAGAAAATTGTGCAGCTTAATAGGAAGGATTTGGAGTGTAAGACTGGAAGACACATTATGGGCCTATAGGATGGCTTATAAAACACCAATTGGGATGTCACCGTATAGGCTAATGTTTGGGAAGCCATGTCATCTTCCAGTGGAATTACAACATAAAGCATATTGGGCTATCAGAAGATGCAACATGAATTTGGATGATGCAAGAGTGTATAGGAAGTTGCAGCTTCAAGAGTTAGAAGAGATAAGGAATGAGTCATATCAAAATGCAGTGATATATAAGGAGAGGACGAAGGCTTTTCATGATAAGATGATTCAGAGGACAAGCCTCTCAGTGGGCCAGAAAGTGTTATTATATCATTCCAAACTCAAACTATTTCCAGGTAAGTTATGTTCCTATTGGGTTGGCTTGTTTGTTATCACTCATATCTTTCCTTTTGGTGCAGTAGAGATATAGAGTGATACAGAGTCTCAAAATTGACAAGACATTCAAAGTGAATGGTTATTGATTAAAGCCATATTATGAAGGCTTCCAAATGGAGGATTTGCAGGTGTTGATGCTGGAGGATGTAACTGATGTCACTTGATGCACGCAATTAGAGGTTGAGCCAATGAAGATAAACAAATGTGCTACTTAGGAGGCAACCCAAGGGAAGTCAAATTCCAATTCTTTACATTTTCACAATTGCTATTTTTGTTCAATGCTCCATTTCTTGTATTTGATGTTACATTGGGGATAATGTAAGTTTTAAGTTGGGGGGTAAGGATATTAGTTTTTGTTCATGTTTTTGAGCTTAATTGTTGCTTATATGACTTAGGCAGTTTTCAAAATAAAACAAACAAAATAAAAAATTATTGTTTTCTATTACTTTAAAGATTATATAGTCATAATTAGACTGTGAATTAACTAGAAAACCCATGGCAATCTTAGCATGTACTTTTGCTCTTATGATTGGTTAATGTACATTATTCTTAGAAGAGTAGTGACTAGTGCTAGACAACAAATAGTGAGGTTTTGAGCCATATCAGACTGACACATTCATATTAGTCTCACTATCTTTTGTTATGTGTGACCTTTATGATATTTACATCCTTACTTTTATTGATTTTCTATTCAAGACCACATTTTTATCACATGCATTTTTATGAAAATGATTAAGCATTCTTTATTGATTACGAGATACATTAGCCAAATAGCCTACCTATTTATGTGAATTTTCCTTGCTAACCCCCTTTGAGCTTTATTAGCCTTTTCTTTTGTATAAACCAGATTATATGCACCTAACCAAATGCTTTACCCAAGCCTTAAAGATAGTGGAGCATTTGTTAATTCTTGATGAATGTGATTGTACAAAAGCCTAAGTGTGGGGGTATGCATATAGATGGGTTAGTTTCATTTGTTAAAATGCCATATTATGACATTTATCACCTTTATATTTGAACAAAAAGAAAGAAAAGAAAAAGAAAAAAATGTGGAGTTTGAATAAACGTATCAAGGAGGAAATACAATCATTGTTAAAAGTTGTTAATTAATAGTTTATCCTCTTTGAGTTGTATTGATTGGGTGTTTGAATATTGCATATGAGGACAGATGTTGTTTTGGATGGAGCACTTTTTGTGTTATGTTCATATGGCTTATGGTGTGAGAGCTAAATTGAGTTATGAAACATAGTTGTTACATTTTTCATGTCTAACAGTACCCAATTTTGAATGAATTTCAACTTGTGCGTTTGATATCTCATTGAGTGTTACTTTTGCTTCACTAGATTGATGGATTTTATGCTAAATTACCCAAAATACATCCCATCCTACCCTTACCTACATTATAACCTTAGAAAAGGCCTTTGATTCATGATTATGAATGTGACTTTTAGTGGTGGAGAAATGAAATGTTATGCAAAGTTATGGATTGTTGTGATCATGAATGGTGTTTGAGTGTACCCATGGAAATATCTTATTTAAACACTTTTTATCTAAGTCTAACTCTATATTACTCAGTCTCTAAGGGTCATGAATGTTTAATGATCATGTGTAGAAGCTTTGAATGTTGAGTTTTTGACATAGGTTTTAAAAGTCATTCGTCTTTACTTATGATTATCTATTTTTAGGAAATGTTGGAAATGAGTAAAAGTTTTAGATTGTGATTTTGATTTTGATGATTTGTTTGAGGGCCGTCAAGAGCTAAGTATGGGGGAACTGGATATCTATTGAAATATTGATTCAATTGATATACTACACTTAGAGATTAATGCCTTAGAAATACTTAGGATACTCACTTTTGCTCATATTTGATTCTAGGTATATCTCGGAAGTAAAGAAGCTAAAGTGAGGAGAAAGCATATTCATTGAAGCCATCTTATTAATTTGTATACTCTATAGATTCATGAATAAAGAAGAAGAAGATTAGAGCAAAACAATGGGATAAAATATAAAAGAATGGAGGGTTATAACCTACTGGAATTTTTGCATAGCCATGAGCATCACTCACGACTATGTATGGATTTGTATAGGCGTGAGACACTCTCACGCCCATGCAAGGTGACCAGCTACCATTCCACTAGTATTTAATTGGATAATAAAACAAATTTGGATAGCTACAAGTGAGTGGGGGCTGAAGGAAAGAATGGGAAGATGAATACACCTAACGTGAATGCATGGGACTGGTGGAAACCACACACACCACCTGTCCATTTACTATAGCTTTTTAAATGTAGATCAAAGGTGTGTTAAGTAGCTGATGGAGAGGAGAACCAATTGTCCATTTAACCACATTTTCCCACTAATGTTTAATGTATAAAGAAGACAAAGGTAGATGGCTGCACTAGTAATAAAGAAATGAAAATGCATTTGAAGGGTGGAATGCTTCTCATGGCCTTGAGAAGCTAGTTACAGGTGTGACTTGTTAAGTCACACCTGTGAGGCCTCCTCACACCCATAAGAGGCCACTCATGGGTGTGAGAAGAGCCAAGTGTCCCTAGCCACTCACAAGTGTGAGAAGAGCCAAGTGTCCCTCTAATAGCCAAATGTCCATCAGTTTTAAACCTAGTCTTTACTACATAAGGAATGGTTATGACAGCACAAAGGAAGAACATACGGGACATAACTTAGCTGACATTTTTCTCTCATTTTCTCTTCAGTTTTTCTTCATTCTTCAACACCAACAGTGGTGATGGAGAGGATGGCAAATGGTGAGAGCTTGAATATGGAGATGGAAGGCTTACCTCCCATTATCGATTCAACAGGGATATCAAAGCTAATTCACAGTTAGGCTATTTCATTCTTTTAACATTGTAATCTCTTTTTGGATTGTTGTGTTGTTTGTGTTGACTGCCTTAGGTTTTGGATAGATGATCTTAATACATTATTTTGATTTTTCTATTTCAAACTTATTACTATAATGTTGAATGTAATCTGTAATTGTTACATTTGATGTCTGTTAGTAGCATTAAATCATCGTGAATCGTTAAGAACAACATAACTTAGGTTAGATAACCCAAACATGTGAGGTTACTACCTATATTGGTCATTTTCCACTTTATAATGCTATTGCTAAATTGAATCTAGAGATCATATCCTAAGTTATTCGGTATTTAGGTTTAATTAACGATCGTATCTTAATTAAATAAAACTTAAGGGGAAATCAAGATTAGTAGAGTGTTCTATTAGTCTCAGATCAATAGTCCGAAGGATGTAAAGACGTTAGGATGAAGGAATACGCTTGATCATGTTTAGGATGAGATTGACCCTAGAACCGGATTTTACTCATATTTAACACTTTAATTGTTTTTTATTTCTTGTTTTAATTTGTTTTTGATTTTTTACTTCTATTTTATTCTCTAAATTATTAAAAATCTAAAAAGCCCCCTTTTATATTGCCTTGCATCAATTAATTCGATTACAGAAATTAACTAAACATTCCCTGTAGATTCGATCTCGACTCACTATAACTACGAATTTTAGTGGGCAGAGTCAGGTAAATTTTACAGTGCACTCGACACTTGTTTTCATTGTAAAAGTGACTTCTTTGATCATAAATAATATCACGTGGGATTCGAAATGTATTCAAAATATTAGAATTTATAAATCCTAAAATAGTAGTAGAATCAGTAAGTTTTCTAGCTTTTGCTACCACCTATTTGGAAACGTAATCAAAAGCTAAAATTGTATAAGAAAAAACACAAGATGAAGGAAAAGGGCCTTATAAAATCAATACCATATACATAAAATATCTCAACTATAAGAATTGGGGTTTGAGGCATTTCATTTTAATAAGATAACATACCTATCTTTTGACATATGTCACAACTTTTACAAAACACATAAGCATCTCTAAATGAAGTCTCCCAATATAATCCACTATCCAAAACTTTTTTAGCAATTCGTTTGGGACCAAGTGACCACCATATGCATAATTGTGAAAAAAAGCTAAGATAGAATTTTGTTCATTCTCTGGCACAGAAACCCTTATAATTGATCAGAATCGAGCTTTCATAAGTATGGTTCTTCCTAAAAATAATATTTTTACTCATTTCTTATCTTTTCCTTCCTAAACTTACTAATGTAATTAGGTAAAGTTCTAGTAACTGAACGATTAATAAGGTCAACGTACCATCGAACCATACCTTTCATTTGGAACAATTTCTTAACAGGAAAAGTTTCAGAAATAGGTAAACTATGTTTAGCTCTAACCATCATACCCAAATGATCTGCTACTAAATTTTCTGCACCTTTCCGATCCTTTTTTTCAAACCAAGCTCTTGAAGTAGTAATATTCATTATATTAGCCTAGGCTTGGACTCCTTCTTTGCCAAAATGTATTTCAACACCTGGTCAAAATACATAATAACTTTATATCCAAGCAAATATGATCTAAATTTATCTAAAGAAAAAAATAAAATTTAAAAGCTCTTTCTTAGTTATAAAATAATTGCATCGTATGGAATCCAATGTTCTCAAATCATAAAAAATAATATAACTTTGTTTCTCAATCCTTTGGCCTAAAATAACTCCCACTACATAACTCCTAGTATCGAACATGATCTCAAATGGAAGATACCAATTTGGTGGCTGAATAACATCATACTTATTAATAATGCCTTAAGTTTGTCAAAAGCTTCCTTGTAGTCCTTTCTAAAGTAAAATGGAATTTCTTTTTATAATAACTTTGATAATGTTATGGAAATCTTGGAAAAATCTTTAATGAACCTGTGGTAAAATCCTACATGTCCAAGAAAAGATCGAACTTACCTAACATTTTTTTGGGTAAGGCAAGTTTACAATTAAATCCAATTTTACCTTATTAACTTCTATGCCCTTGGATGAAATCACATGTGCCCCTGGATGCATTGGGCTCATCCATACACTATCAGAGATTGGATAGATTATACCTACGTCCAAAAGTTTTTAAAATTTCTTTTATTAACAAATCTTTAATTGTTGGATTGAGTCTTATTTAGGTTCTGTTTTGATTTACCATGCTTGTCTAAAAGAATTCTATGTATGCAAATCATTAGGCTAATTCCTGTTACGTCTACTAAAGTCTAACCAATTGAAGTTTTGTATTCCAGTTAGTATTTAGGTTAGATGAAACTTATGTTAATACTTTGATATGATTTGATTCCTTTACTAATGTAATTGGTTCAATTGATTATTCTGATCTAATTATGTGTGTTCTTGATAATCTGATTCATATATAGAGATTGAGAAATCCTAGGTTGAATAGATCTATCGTGATTAGAATGAGTTGATCGCAACACTAAAGATAGGTTGACATAAATCCTCTGGATTAAGGTGAAACCTAATAAAGGGACTCATAAATCGATAACGCAATCCTATAAGATTTAACTATATTAATTTGGTTAAAGACCTTAGGATTGGTTGTTAGTAAACTTAAGGTCAGTTACTAGCATACAATAGGAGTCTCCACGGTCTAGTTAATCAGCAAAAAATTACATGATAAGTGATCAATATGTTAAGGTTTTAGGGGGATTGGATCCTAGATACAAATTTCTAATAACAATAATTTTCTAATTGAATTCCACTATCTCTATGTTCATTATTGTTTCCTATTTTATTTTAATAGTTTTAGTTTCAATTACTTTTAATTAAAATCAATCCTTAGGCTAGATAATAGGGGAATGGTAATTAGTAGTATTCATAATTTTCGTGGGAGCGATCCATACTTGTCGATACTAGCTACAGCTACACCATGCACTTGTTGTTTATAACTAATTGAGCAACTCACAAAATAGGTCAATCAAGTTTTTAACGCTGTTTCTAGGGACTTTGATATTAGGAAAGCCTAAATGCTATCACTCTAGTCATTTTTATTTTATTATATCTGATTGCATCTGTGGCTTAGTAATTTAAAATAGGTCAATCAAGTTTTTAACATTGTTTCTAGGGACTTTGATATTAGGAAAGCCTAAATGCTATTACTTTAGTCATTTTTATTTTATTGTATCTTATTGCATTTGTGGCTTAGTAATTTAATTATATTTTGAATTCCTCTACTCGATTTTGGGTTTGTGGTTTATTGTAAGAATTATGATTAATTATCATAACCAGAACTCATAATGGAAGGATGGAGTGGACAATATTTTTATGGGAGCCAGAATATGTCTTCATAAACTATGACATCACCATTGGGAGAATGAGGTGTGCTCACATGTTTTTCAAAGATTAACTGATATTTACACCATGTCACGACATTCGTAGGAGTTATCACTACAATCATAAATGCCAAGCACTAACACATAAATGGGAGCAACTTAGCATGTATAATCAACCTCATTGTGCAGCGTACGAGAATAACTACAATTTAAAGTGGAGAAACTTTTATACTTATGGATGGAATGATTACTCTCTAGTTGGATATTTATGGTACCAAGCATCTCCATATAACGAGCAAACCTTGAAAGATAAATTAATGGAAATCCTTCCTAAAACGAAAGCTGATCGACACAAATTCAAGAGTGAAGAAAAGACAAAGGTTAACTTCATAAATGGAAGGACAACTCAAAAAGAAGTTCTAAAAGAAAAAGAAAGTATTGTAGATAAACTAATGGAATGCCTTGCTAAGAAAGTATCTAGTCAACATGAATTCCATGAGAGATTTTCTTCACTTACATATTATGAGTATAATTTAAGTTTCCAACCATCTCAGAGTGAAGAAGAGACAACAGTCGATTTCGTGAATGAAGATACATTTTAAGAAGGTGAGGAGGTAACTATTGCTCTGAGAGATATGATGATTGAGTATATTCAAGAATCAAACATGAGGAACCTGGAAACAGAGGCTCTTATACAGAATATGGTGAAACAAATCAATCAACTAATGGAGATATTATCTAACGAGATGAAGGGAGTTTATTTGGTTCTACTGAAACTGATACTATCAACTGAGAGGCAATCAAACTTAGTAGTGAAGAGGAGCTTCCTAAGGAAGAAGAAAAAGAAACCTCCATTCAAGAAGAGCAATTAGAGAAGTGGAAAAAGATAGCTGAACAAGATGAGCTAGAAGCCTCTATCCAAGAAGAAAAAAAAGAAGGGTGGACAGAGATGACTAAGGAAAAACTGACGGTGGAACTAACTAAGGAAACTACTAATGAGATGTTGATAGTAACCTTAATTATAGAGGGTTCCCACTTCCTCAAAGACAAACTATTTGAGCTAGCTGATGATACAGGAGTTTTGTTATTCTTTATGTTTTTAACAGTTTGTCATTAAAAAGGGCATTAATAGAGTCTATTGGTTTTGTTAATCTAATCAATTATGTCATTCTAATCATCTTACAATAAGTGTCTTACTTACGAGCTATAAAACCGCTATACGGAGAAAAGGGTGGAAGTAAGATGCTGATTATTGACCCTGGATGATAGAAACATGCATGTTACATTGAGCTACTGGCGCTAAAAAAGTGCTATATGGGAGGCAACCCATGAGTTAATTTTAATTTTATTTCAATTTCTATATTATTTTGTTTTTTCTTTCATAGTAGTATAAAATTTTATTTTCTGTTACGTTATTTCTTTTGTTTCTTTTTATCCTTTTTTAATATTTTGCGAGGACATTAGCTTCATATTCGATAGATCAAATCAAAAAATCATCATAACCAAGATAGTATAAAACAACCCTCTCACTTGCATATGTACATGTATTGTGTACATTGAGGATAATGTACAACTTTAGGTGTGGGGATAAGTTTAATGAATCTTAAGATGATTTCTTTAAGCTTATTATAATCTTGATTATAATATTTTATGAACTGATGTCTTTAATTGGTTGAAATTTGTCCATGAATACTATATTTCCTTGTTGAATATTGATTTGAATTGGTATGCAAAAAGATGCTGGTTTGAATAAAATTACTTTTCTAAGTCATATTTTTTGTAATCATTGAAATATTCAAGTTAAATGAAATTTGCATATTATCTACACACATATATACCCAATTTTTTCGTGAGCTTTTGAGCTTATAAAGCAAATTTTAAAACATTTTAAAGCTCTTTTTATTCTTTCATGTGTGTTATCAATGTATAGTAGGATAATTCTAGAACTTACTTTTATTATACATATTGAGACCATATTTGTTAAATTAGAAGCATTTATATGATGAAGGCAATTAGATTTACTAACTTATTTAGCCTATTTCTTTGAAAATTACCATACCCTAAAATTTACCTTTAGGAAAAGCCAAGTTGAGCCTTAGCCTTTTTCATTAATTAAATCCACACATTGACCTTTGTCCTATTATTATTTGAAGACCTATTTATTATTTTAAACCTTGAATGTTATTTACGTTATTTACTTATTGAGACTTGAAATTTTTGACAGGCCTAATATTTCTTGAATTTTCGTATTGAATGAATATTGTGAAAAAAAGAGAAAAAGAAAGAAAAAACCAAAGAAAAGAAGAAAAAATGAAAAATAAGTTTATGGTACTAATAAAGTTGCATGGAAAGGACCTATATATTTTGTAAATAAGTCATGTACTATTTCTTTGAGTAAATTCCCTTCAAATTAACCCTTGTTATTATTCCAATCACACCATACATCAGCCCCATTATAACCATAAAGACCTTTTGATTTTTTTGTCTAATTTGTACATAAGTGGTGGAGATGTGATTTTATTACAAGCCTATGGAAAAAGTTATGCATTGATCAAGAGTGTAGATGCATTTCACCCTAAACACTTGAGCAGATTGAATAAAGTCTTAACGAGGGCGTAAGAGATATGCTTTTGATTTCAATGTGAGAATTGATTTGATTACTATTAATATTGCTTAGGAAATTAATTTTAGGACATCTTTACTATAATTGTATGTTAATTTGATTTAACAGGATATGATCATGTATAGTATGATTGGACAGGCTAAGATTGATGATCGATTAATGTTGTAAAATTTATAATTTTGATTATAGTTTGCTTAAGGACAAGCAAAAGCTTAAGTGTGGGGATGTTTAAGAGATGAATATTTGATTATATTTTACTATCATATTTGATTTATTTTGCTTGATATTTTATATTTTTATCATATATTTGATACTTAATTTACTCCAAGTGTGATTACAGAGATTGTGCATTTTTGTGATACTTGGCAAATTCTAATTATGCATGGTCTGATGCACAACTATAAGAAAATAGATTTTAGCGATGGAAACAAATTTGTTAACAAAATTTACCGAAAGAAAGAGTCGTTGAAGAAATGACTGTAGGTAAAATTTAACAACGAAATATTGTATATTTGTTAGTAAATTTAGTGACAGAATATCTGTCGGTTAATTTAGCGAATGTAAATTGTAAATCTATCGCTAAATTTCCTTACAAAAATACAAAATTTCGTGGCTAAATTTACCAATGAATGACATCACCAGTTACTAAATTTTTCGTTACCAATGAATTATGTCATTTTGTCTCTAATTTACCAATGGAATGATATATTCTGTCGCTAATTTTACTGAACGAATATTGTAATTATATTAGGAAAGTTAACTGTGATAAATTTCAACCACCATTTCTCACTTCGTACCCAAGTTTTCTGTTGATAATCTTTTGAATTTTTTGTACATTTAATTTCTGTAAATAATATAAAATTGATTGATAATATAAAGTAAAAATTATACTAATTGGTAATATAATAAAAAATTATGATGCAGATCAATTAGTATCTTGAAAATAACTATAAATTAATAATTCATACAAAAACTTAAAGAGTAGCAAAACATCAAATACATTCACTTATCTATTTAAGCTATACAGTTAGTGAAGGTGGATGCTCTGACTGCTACGATGAGGTCCTGTCCCTCCCCTTTAACTCATTCACCTCATTATAGAGCTAGTTTATGCACTCCATTAGCCTCTATATTATGCTCTCATGTTAAGCAACTCTCTCATTTGATGCAGACTGCCTACTAGATCCAGCTATAGTGGATATAGAGTATTACGAATAGAATTTGTTTGCAAATGAACTTAAGTCAACAATTCTTCCACGATGGTCCACCACCCACTGCATTAAGATATGTCTGACTCTCATCAACAATTTTAGAGTTATGAGATTGTTGTTCAATGCTTTCTTGTATTTGGTCTTATCATTATAATTGTTTATATTAATAAGTGATAATTTTTAAGAATTAATATTAAATTATAGATTTCACATACATAAAGTTGCCTACATCAGGCGTTGATGAAGGTCACACCATCATGCTTCTAAGTGTGGGTGTGTAAAAAGAGATGGCATAGTGTAGGCTTCTTGCCTATAGACTTTTCCTGTATTAGAATATAATTGTTATAAGTGAACTACAATTTACAAAAATTTCTGCAGAGTTTCTTTTATTTTATGATACCACTTGTTAAATAAAAAAATTTACTCAACAACAAAACCATTAATGGCATTAAACATTTATGACATTAGTATTCTCCATAATACACATATATTTTCATTTTAAATTTCATACATCAAATTACATTGAAATCATATTTCATACGTCTAAGTACATGTAACACCCGGTATCTAGTTTACCCGGTACACCAAAATAAATCGGTATTTGAGACTAATGTCATTAAAACCGCAGAACAGTGAATAATAATTTTTTT
>JAOQMS010007147.1:0-17033 GCA_027563885.1 Erythroxylum longipes
TGTTTTTATGTTCTGTCCCCTGCAACCAAACACATTTCTGTCCTCGAGGCAGAGACAATTGTTTCTGTTCTGTCCATTATAATCAAACAGCTCATTGTCTCCAATTTTTGTTCTGTTCCGTCTTCAAATTTCTGTCTCGTTCCGTCTTTGCATATTGGAGACAGTAACCAAACATACTAGAAAGGAACAAAAATTTTATGTCTCTGTCATCCGGAGTCGGGACAGAAATTGGTGGAGACAGCAAGCAAACAGGTCGGAGACAGGATTTTTTCTGTCCCTGTTATCTATCCCCACTCTTGAAGACATAAACCAAACGTAGGGTAAGTGACGCGTTAATGAGGCTATCGGAAGAACTAAAGAGCCTCCTAGTGAGGATCATTTCATGTAATTGATGAAGGAATTGCCTTGGATTTTCTTTTTGCTGAAACTAAATACAGAGAAACAGCATGGCAAATGTGAATTCAATTTGAGAAGAAAGATGTATTATTGCTCTCAATCTTGTTACAAGGCCTAAAAATGCAATGGCAGAGCAGAGAAAGAAAGGCCGAACATGTTTTAGGATAAGGAGGGACCATATGAAGAATAAGACATGTCCATTTCTAGTTAATATCATTTTAAGAGGATCCAAATATTCAAACAGGAGACACCTGCCAATCGGCCAGCAAAGAGGCGGTGCTCAAAAGCCATCCAGATTGCGCCAACAATGTCGAAGCGCCCAAAAAGCAAGAAATGTCAGCTTTTTATATTTTCGGCTATTAATTGGCAATGCAGAAGACTTCTTCATGTCCAACAACATTTCCTGCATGCCGTTGACTATGTATAACAATTATAGGCCGACCTTCCGATTAAACAAATATTAATTTTGATAGAAATGTGGGTTTTCTTTGATTCCTAGTTTCGATTATAAACAGATAACATCAAGCGTGGGGACCAATTACAACTTGAATGGGCCATGGCCCATGTGATCCCCATAGGGCTCAACCCAATCATCTAAATGAGGACATGCCTTACGCTAGCATGACATCACTAGTAAAAGAACCGACGTGTATAAAAAACACTGAAATTATCGCCAGAAATTGGGTAGTAATGAGAAGGTGACACGAGGACCCACTTAAGAACGACGTGCCCACCTCTGGAAGACAGACAGCACCAGTTGGATAGTCGGCGGTGGCTATGTTGTGTTTCTGTGACTAAGTCCGGATGCCGACAAAACACAACTTTTTGGGAAGTCCATCCAACTATCTACTCACTGGGCCAAGCCTCAATAATTAAGATAGAGCTTGGTGCAAGATTACGATCATACCCCTTTAGTTGATCATTTTTGCTAATTGGATATGCTCTCTGGTTAATGGTTATTACTTGATTATTGCTTCAAAGATGAAGATACATGAACTTGTAAGGTCTGCTATATAAAATCTTCAACCAATTTGAGTTTCACTGATCAATACTTGTTTCTCAACAACTACCTGGATTTGAGTTCTGTTCCATAATTCTATAGTTGGATGAATTTACATGTGGGAGGCATATATATAATAGGACAAACTAATTGATGGATAGACCAGCTGCCATTCATTTAAAAGCATAAAATGAATGGAAACTACGGTATAATCAGATTGGGAAGTCGACACCGTTAAACTATGAATGGCTTGAATCAGTACACTCAACATATACGTAACAAGCAAAATTGTCATAATTTTCATCAATCGAGCTTCGGATTGTGCTTTATAGAGCTCCAGATCTCTACTAAAAGGATTAAAATAGTCAGTCAATCTTATGGTGTTTGCTGGAAAAGCTGGGGAGAAAAAGATGAGGAGTGAAGGATACGGAAAGAGTACATTATTGCAGTATTGACTTAAGGGAAATGGTTAGGTTTCTTCACATGTTCATGGAAAATTTTTTTTAGAGCATTAAAGATGTGTCTGTATGTACGTGTGATTTGGCAAGCAGAAGCAGTGTTTTTCAAAAGAGAGCCCTATGAACACTACCTTTCAACCCCGGCTTTCCGTCTTTAATGAGAAAAGGACGGGGTCCCACACCCACGGTGATGATGAATGAAATGGGTCTATCTTATTCTTTCCTCAATTCATTCAGTGTCATTCTTTACTTGGTCAATGATCCCATCCTGTGAAATGCAGCATCATTGAGCAGTGAAGGTTTCCATTGCAACATGGATGTTTCGTCCTATTAAGGGGACGCGTGGCAGGGACAGGTTCTAAATAATATTGCTGGACTTCTAATAACGAAGCTATCCGAGTCTGGCTAATAATAAATGGAAAAAGTAGCTTTTTAACAACTAGCAGAGACAAGGAGGAAGAGAAGAAAGAGGGACCACAGGAAGGAGTCAAATATGAATGTGAAACCACTACACGGATTTTCCATTTTCAGAGTTCAGAGTCGATGTGCTGTGTTGGACACCTTTGGCTTTCACATGATTTTGCAATTACAATATCAACCCCATTACCATTTCCAGTCTTAACTTCGTGAGGAATTTACATTAGACTATGATGACTGATTCTGAAGGACTGTTCTGTGGATGGGCAGAGTTCAAAAGTTTGACGTTTGATCTCTGGGAATTGTTCTACGAAAGTCAATGCCACAAAATAATTAAAATAGAAGTTTGAAGACAGTTTTTTTTTTTTTAGAAGTTTGAAGACAGTTGAAAAGATGAAATATTATTAAATTTCATGTCATTTTTATTTTTTATTTTAAATTTCAGTGCATAAGCATTTGATTAAACAAAGTTGGTTGACATATTAAGTCAATCGTTTATATAATATAATACAAAGATATGTGACACTTAAAAGTATTTTACTTATTCATAGATGTTTAAGGTTTGCCATCATTTATATCTATCGAACGTGCCTAAGACGATTTTTCTTCAAGCAATTGTTAATATTTCTTTTAATTTGTTCCTACCAATTAAAGTCTGTTCGCATTTTAATATCAATGAGTGATTTGTTTTGCTATAAATGAAAATATTCATATTCGAAATTAACAAAATTTTTAGTTGCTAACTTGGGAATTCAATCAATTTTATTTTTTAACAATTAAATTTTTATACTTCAATGTTCAAAATTTTAAATTAAATATTTAGAAATTAAACAATTTAATAACTGATGAAATACAAAAACTAATTCTTTGTATTCAACAGTAATTTTATTTTACATCCAAGAATTATATAAGAAAAAGATATCATAATAAAATATTAAAAATAAATTTTAATTAATTTTTTATTTTTCAAACTTCTCTCGACGCCTCCAATGAATAAGGGCAGAATAGTCATTATGCAGCGACTCCTTTATGCAATCCATGGTTGTGAATGCGTGGAGTTGAAAAGAGCTTCCTAAGCAGGTCGCTCAATCTTCACCTATAAATGTATCAACTTGGACCTAACCATAAGATCAGCTTAGGAACTAGAGATCATCTTCGGAAGTTGGAGAAAAGAAAAAAAATCTTCTTTTTTAGCTTTCCCCTCCAACAAGAGCCAGTCCTGATATGTTTTGTCTTTAACCACACCCAATTACGCACTCTTGTTTCCTATAAACCTTCGCTTTTCACATTCAGAATTCCCTGGAACATAGGTGATTCTTTAATACTCAAGTCGCTAGCTTTAAGGTCTCTTCACCTGTGATTCTTCACTGTTTCACCAGAACTCTGAGTTCGCTAGCAAGATCATTTCTTATCTGGTTCTTTAGACATTTTTCTTTTTAGATTATTCCTGAATAAGTTTTGTTTGGTCCAAGTTTTTGTCGAGGGACAATTTTAAGTGCCCTGCTTCGTTAAGCTTTTGTATAATTGTTATCTTATCTGAGTTCCCTTCTCATACATCGTTACTTCCCCTGAAAGTTTTCACTAAATCACTGGAAACAATGCAAGAGACGTACTTTCCTGTTGGATTTGGCACAACTGCCGATATTGGCTCCACCCTGTCGCAACTCATTTTGGCAGGAGGCTCCAGTACTTTAGATTCAATTTTCTCTCACTGCGCACAAGTGAGTACCGTTAACAACCCTGTTTCTGAGCCTTCAGGCAATTCAGTGTATCTCCTCCAGAGAGATCGGATACAAAAGTTCGGCGAGGAAACTGGAACTTACAGTTCTTTTTATGGGGCTGTACTCCCAATCAGAAAACCACTTCAAAACTCTGCGAGTACAAGTAGTTACCTCGCTCCAATAAAGAAGAAGTTGTACAGGGGAGTGAGACAGAGACATTGGGGCAAATGGGTAGCAGAGATTCGACTTCCTCAGAACAGAATGAGAGTTTGGTTAGGCACATATGACACTGCAGAAGCGGCGGCGTATGCTTACGATCGTGCTGCCTATAAGCTTAGAGGCGAATATGCGAGATTGAATTTCCCGAATCTTAAAGATCCCGGTAACTTGGGATTCACTGATTCTGCAAAATGGAGCGCTTTGAAGAGTTCAGTAGACGCCAAAATTCAAGCTATTTGTCAAAAGGTGAAGAAAGAGAGAGCCAAAAAGATTGCAGCAAAGAAGAACAATGTTGATCGAAATGGTGATGACAAGGGGAAAGTTGCGAAGGCAGACTCAAATTCGTCGTCATCTCTGTCGTCGTCATCATCAGTATCTCCTATAGTTTTTGGTGACATTTGGGGCGGTGAATTAGTGTCACCGGCTGTTTCTGAAAATGATTTCTTAAAGTGTGAAAGCTCCTCCTCTACTGATTGTCCAATGTTTGCGCCAGAGAACATTGAATTAGAAGGCTGTTCTCTTGCAAGAATGCCGTCTTATGATCCCGAGTTAATCTGGGAAGTTCTCGCCAATTAGAAGGCTATTTTTTGCTCATACATGTGGTTGCTATTTTGGAGAATCATCTGTTGCTAATCAGGAATTTTTAGTTAAACTCCAAGTGTAAATGGTAGTTTTGATAAAAGGCTAGCAAGGAGCGTTGTCCTGTCGGTTTGATTTCTTAGAACATCTGGTGATTAAAATGGCCTTGTTTTTGTATGTAAGGCATCTGGAATTGTGAGTGGGTTCTCAAACTAAATATCTTAGTATTGATAGTGTCGCTTCGTTAGTTGTTTTCGCTCTCTGTGTAGGCTTTCATCTTAATTCAATTTCACAGTTTCTATTGTCTGGCCTTATGATTCATAATCAGTTTTCGTAATAGTTTTAACTATAAGGGCGTGTGATCATTAGAGACTAAGAAAGTCTCTGCCTGAATCAAGAGTTGACGTTGTTCACGGAAATACTATCCAAACAATATCTGAAATGGGACAAATATATGTATCAGTATCTGCATTTTAGTTGAGAGAATCTCATTCACTTTATCCATAATCATTTTCCCTATTGTATATACGCTAAAAATAAACCCCGAAAGCGAGTCAGGGATTAATGTTACCAAAGCAGATTGAATTTTGTTCTTCGACGTAAACAGACCACGTGTGCTAAGCTGTGAATGACAAGAAAACAAGAAGGATAAAGGGGTAAAAATGACAATCTGATCTCTATAAATGAATGAAAGTTGAGTTAACGGCGACTATCCTTCCATTTTCCATGCTTCTTTAATGAGGATAAGGTTGTGTTTTTTGAGTGTGGTCCTGTTTTTTTCTATGCGGCAGACAGAATGCCCATTCAGAAGTGTCTTCAACCATTGACAACTCAATGATGACAGTTCCCTGCACTCTTAATTGTTTTCTAACTTCTACCGTAGTGATAAAATCCAATCGATAAAAAAGATGAATACAAGGCTTTCACAGTATTAGTTTCTTAAAGCGAACGGCAATTTGAGGCTATTGCTGGACACAACTAAAGCATAAGGGGTATTATGAAAAAAAAAAAAAACTCGATGAGAAAATTTAATTTTTGTGAACAAATAGTTATACGGCTAATGTTCCTACTTGAATATTCTTTTTTTATTTTCACACAAAGAAGAATAAATTCTGTCAGTTGTGCATCGAATTAAGTTTTAGCAACTTATAACTAATGAAACCAATGTGTATATATTCATTGCAAATTAAGTTCTCTCACAAAATCACCATCTTAATTTGCAATTTTAAACAGCTTCATGAACTTCTCAACTTGGTGAGAGTATCCGCTGGCTGATCATTAGTATTGATGAACTCAAACTTGATTTCTCTTTTATTCACCAAATCACGAATAAAATGATGGCAATTTTCAATGTGCTTACTCCCCGCAATGGAAGAAAGATTCTTAGCCATGCCAATTGTAGACGTTGTCACAGAAAATCTCTGTTGGACTTGCTTGTTGATGGCCCAAATATGTAAGAGTTCTTCTCAACCAAACTACCACACAAGTTGTTCCATCGGCTGACATACATTCAGCTTTGGTTGAAGAAAGTTCCTAATTTTGTTGCTTCTTAGAATTTCAAGACATTATTTTTGTGTGCAAGCAAAAGCTACATGTTGATTTTCTCTTCCAATCGTCAAATTAGGTTGGGATCTAATCATGCATGGCAGTAGAATAATTATAAAATTTTTTCGTATTTGATTTCCCAAAAGTTAAGATCCTTTAAATTCTATAAAATAATTAAAAATTAAATCATAATAATAAAGTATGAATCGTAATTCGTACCTTATTTCAAAGTTGATTATAGTCTTGTTATATCCTTTGAACCGTTTCTAAAATCGGATCATCTTAACCATCGTAACTATACAAGTGTTCATCCTTTAACTGTATCCACAAAACGAATTGAGAGAACTCTGCAACTATTGTAAAGAGCGTTAGACAATGAGTGCTATAATAGGTTTGAGACATTTAAGTAATTTAATTTAATTGAAATTAAATTTTAATTTCAATTAAATTTTAATTTGAATTAAAAATAATTCTAATTAAATCTCAGTTATATCCAAATAAGATCCAATATCTAATATTGATTCTTATTTATTAAATATCACATATTTAATCATAAAGTTTCTCAAACTTTATAATTAAATCGAATTTGATTAAAATATCTTCACTTTGTTCATCTCGTTCTTTATGTGTGACCCATTAGTTTCCCAAATATGTCGGCAGTTGATACAAATTATAACCCTAAATGATATTTAGGATCATATAAATTAACTCCTTCAATTTATCTTTAGTTCTCTAATTAAAAAAATTATATTCACATATCAAGATTGATGTTTAACAATACATTATGATCAGCTAAATATTTAAGAATGTCAAAATAGTTTTGACTAACCTTTCCATGCAATATTTTTCTGTATAATTTAATCATTTCATCATATAATGTTTTGATCCCACATAAAGCATGAAATTAATGTCTACCTCTATTTTGAGTCCAATCATATTAGTTCTCCACCACTAGCTATTGATTCAATTAATGACATTTATAAACTATTTACAAAGCGTCATTCTACCTTGGCCAAGGATTTTCTGAATTAATACTAATCAAGAACAATGAAGCATTCTCACTAATTACTTTAGGGTGATGAATCCTATTTTGATTACTCAATTATCTCTATATAGTTCATGCTACATCTAATGAGTACCGACTGATTTATCCATGACTAGAACATGTCATAAGTAGTATCAAAACATAATAATCCCCATACAAGATAACTTTAGAAATATGAAATCAAAGGATCACTTATACAATCATTACAATGAGAATTTCCATAGACATACGAGTAATGTCCCAAATAGATTTCTTATATGGGGTTAGTTCAATAAACTTGTTCTCTAACAAGCACTTATACATTTATTTAAGTATCTTCATATTTTAGTCTATAAGATCAACCACCTCCTTTAAAAAGAGAAACATAACTTGTGTTAATTTTTTTAAGTTCTATTAATGTCTAGTCTTAATAGAATAATAACTAGGAACAATTTAGGGATAATACATGAATGTAATATGAATCTTATAATTATAATATCATCATAATTTTATTTGTAATGTATAATTATTTTATGGACTTTATCACATACATTTAAATATGTACAAGATAAATAATTACTTTTAATTATTTTATCACTAAACTACAACTAATAGATCGATTATAAGGCATAAACTAATAATCTTCCACTTGTACTTAGCTAATCATTTAAGTATTTTATATTATATCACTGATATGTGTTTAAATATTGATTCATTTGATATACTACATTTAGTGATTAATGCCTTAGAAATATTTAGGATACTCACTTTAGCTCACATTTGATCTTAGGTACATTTCGAAAGTGAAGGAGCTAAAGCAACCTGAAAGCATGTCCATTGAAGCCATCTTCTCAATTTTCATATTCTATTGATTCATGGAGCATGAAGAAGAAGAAAATTGAAAGCAAGAGAAGACAATTAAATGCCAAGAAAGATGAGACATATGTTGGAAACACAAAGAATAATACTGCATTGTAAATCATGGCTATGCAGTATTTTAATTTCACTAACGTTGAAGGCATAAAGAATACATGTGTGTGACATGAAGAGGGGTTGGAAAAATAAAGAAGTGTGAAATGAAGATGGCTGGCAAGAGGACAAAGCTAAAATGGTGTCGGCTGTAGCATGAAAAAGCTAGGATAATAAAACAAAAATTCGACAGCTACACATTTAAAGGGCTCTTACTCACGACTGCATGGATTACATAGGTTGAATGTGTATAACGTGAGTTATAGCTATTATTCCATGTTTATAGTATTAAAAAAACAAAGAGATATTGAGGTGTTGGGATGACCAAAAGAACGTGATCCTGTATGTTTCGAAAACATGGAAGAATAAAAACGTGGGAGAGTTGGAATGGGAGTTGAAGTAAAAATGCAACACCTGTCCATTTTATCTAATTTTTAACCTAGTTGCCTCATGAATCTTAAAAGTAGCTACTAAATAGGTAAAAGAAGGAGGGAAAATGTCAGCTATGAGGCTAAAGTGGAGAATAAACGAAGGAACAACTTAAAGAAGGAAGTGGGCAACCGAGAGCCTGGGAGACGTGATCAATAGTCTGGTCTATAGTTTTAATTTGTCACATCAGTAAATAGTGAGGAGAGTTATGGTATAAAAGAGAATAGGAGAACAGAGCTTATGGGAGAGGAGTGAAAACGTAAACAGTGACGGTGGAAAAATGTTTATTCGTCAAATCAATGAATAGAAGATATAGAAAGCTATAGAAGAGAACAAAAAGCTTGCGACAAAATAGAGAAAGGAGGGTGAAAAAGTGGAGAGTGTGGACTACTCACAAAAGAACGAAAGAAAGGAGCTGCTGGTCATCTTCGGTTGTGGACAGTAGCTATTCTCCTCCATTCTTTCTTCATTTTTAACATAAATGAAAGCTACAAAGGCTGTTTGTTAGAGCTTGAAGATGGAGATGGAAGGCTAAATCACCTGACGTCGATTCAGAGGCGGAATCAAGGCCAAGGAGCATATTAAGCGTATAGTGTTGTGTATCGTTTTCTACTCTCTTTTTAGATTGTTACGTTATTTTGTATGGATTGATTGGGTATTTGGATAATGATGGTTTTAATGCTCTATTGAATCATTTTTATGACTACCCATAGCTAGATCTTAAATGTAATACGTATTAGTCATATGGAAGATCATTTGTAGCAACTATCGGTACTGAATAGTTAGAAATAACGTAGCTGAAGTTAAATAGTCCGTGCTTGCATGATTATTGCTTAAATTGGTATGTTTTTCTTAATTGTAATGCTACTATCCAGATAAAATTAGCAAGCTTGCTTTAGTTTTCCCGATAATTAGGGCTAATTAACGAGCGCTTCGTAATTAACTAAAACTTAAGAAAAAACCTGAATTAATAGAGCTTGCTATTAATTCATGATCAATAGTCTAAAAGGAGGAGTAAAGATGATAACTCAACGACATTTGTGAAATTGTGCTTAGGATAAGATAAAACCAATGAATTGGTGTTCAATTTATTCGTCGACTTTATCATTTTGCTACAGTTTAATTTGATTTCTTTTCATGGATTCAATTTTATTTTATTTTTAATTTGTTCCAAATTGAAAATACCCCTATTTGCTTAAAGAGATTATTTAGGAAAGATTTGATATTAGTCCCTGTGGGATCGACCTAGACTTATCGCTATTTATAGTTTAGTCTAGTTATTTTGGTAGTGTTACAATGCAAAACCAATTTTGGCACCGTTGCCGGGGACTTATTATCCTTTTCTTTTCTGAATTTATTTGTTTTATTTTGTTTTGTTATCTTTATTTTGATTTTGATTTTTGATTAATTTCTTTTCTTGTTTGGTTAGTTTCAGTGTATGACACTATCTTCTCACACTGTTGAATTGAAATTTGATCCAAAACTTAAAAGAACGTTACGCAGATCAAGAATATAAGTTGCAGAAAGTTCCGAGGATTCGTCATCATCTGATAGGAAATTTGATTCATCACCAGGAATTCAAATAGTTTTAGATCTACTTTCTAATTCTTCTCGTGATTTCATTTCTGAAATTGATTATAACATGGCAGGTTAAAACAATGATCGCACCCTTAAGCAGTTAGCTGCTCCTGATTTTAACCATAAACCCTTGTGTATTGATTTTCCTACTATTAATGTTGCTTTTGAGCCTAAATCTAGTCTAATTCACCTTTTGCCTACTTTTGTTGGTATGCCAGGTGAATATCCTCATAAGCATCTTAAGGAGTTCCGCGTGGTCTATTCTAGCATGAAGCCAGTCGGAGTACAAGAAGAGTAGATTAACTTGAGAGTATTCCCATTCTCTTTGGGGGGACAGTACCAAGAATTGGCTTTACTACTTTCCCTTCGGGTCAATTACCATTTAGAATGAGATGAAAAGACTTAATCTGGAGAAATACTTTCCTACTTCTTGAGCTACGAACATTTGAAAGGAAATCTGTGCAATTCGACAGCACCATGGGGAGACATTATATGAGTACTAGGAGCTTTTCAAGAGGTTGTGTGCTAACTACCTGTATCATCAAATCAGTAAGCAGCTCTTGATCCAGTACTTCTATAAGGGGCTTCTGCCACAAGAAAGAAGTATGATAGATGTAACAAGCAGAGGTGCACTGATAGACAAGGCACCCATTGAAGCCAGGAATATGATTTCTAACATTGTAGCTAACTCTCAACTATTCAGTATTCAAGAGGAACCCAGACCACTGAAGGTTAGTGAAGCTAGTACTTCTACATTAGAGAAACAGATAGTGAGGTTGACATCTTTAGTGAGGCAAATGGCTGCAAATAATGCTCATTAAGTCAAAGTATGTGGAATTTGCACAATGGGACATCCCACTGATATGTGTCTGACTTTGCAAGAGGCATCCACATAACAAATGAATGCTTTTGGGAGCTTCTCGGGCTAACCACAAAGGAATCCTAGCTACCCCTATGCACAGAACTTAGGATGAAAGAATCCTCCATTCAACACCTATAAGCAGCAAGGACAACAGTAAGGGTCCTATCAATAACCCTATCAAAGACAAGCTCAACCATCAAGCTTTGGACCTTCATTAGAAGAAATGATGAAGACTTTGGCTCAAAATATTATACAATTTTAACAATAAATGAATGCTAGCATTCAGAATCTGGAAAATCAATTGTGTTATATAGCTACTGCGGTGAGCCGATTGGAGAATCAAAATTTGAGTAAGCTTCCTACTCAAACAATTGTAAACTCGAAAGAGAATGCAAGTGTTATTACCTTGAGGAGTGGTAAAGAAATAGAGGCATCACACAAGACTCCTATTATTGGAAGTGATGAAGAATCTGAAAAGGAACTTGAATTGCCTCAGAAAGAAGCTGAAAAGGGATCTAAGGTAAATTCTCAATCTCCTGTGATTAAAGTTTTACTAAAACTTTGCCTCCTTTTCCTAGTAGGTTTACTAAATCAAAGAAAAAGGAGCAAGATAAGGAGATTTTGAGGATGTTTAAAAAGTTGAGGTAAACATACCTCTAATTGATGCTATTAAGCAAGTTCTTCGATATGCCAAATTTCTCAAGGAGTTATGCACTTCTAAGAAGAAATTGAGAGGAGATGAGAAAGTAACTGTGGGGGAGAACGTGTCTGCTGTTTACGATACCTTGCAAAATAGGTGATACTAGATTTGAAAGGGCATATTCTATTTAGACTTCGTTGAACTTGGGATCGTTGAAAGAAACTCATGTTATATTTCAGTTGGCTGATAGATCTAATGCTTATCCAAAAGGGGTAGTAGAGGATGTTTTAGTGCAGGTCAATAAATTGATTTTCCCAGCTTACTTTTATGTCTTGAACATGGAGGGAGAACCTTCGTCTAACTCTACACCTATCCTTCTGGGCCGCCCATTTTTGAAGACATCAAATATAAAGATCGATATAGATGCAGGGACATTGACTATGGAATTTGACAATGAATTGTTCGTTTTAATATTTTTAAGGCTATGAGGTACTTTAGTGATGTCCATTCTGTGTTATCTATTGACGTCATTGATTCTTTGTCTCAAGAAATTTTTGATATGGATGGTGGAGATAATTTAGAAGTCATTCTTTGCATGAGTTTAACGAAAAATTTTTTGCAAAATTCTAACTTGCTTATTACAGATAAAATGGAGGAAATTGTGCTAGCACTGCAATCATTGCAAACAATACAAAAGAGGTATGCATTTCAAAATATCGAATTGCCAATATCTAATACAAAATCTTTACCTTCAGTGGTGCAGGCACCCATAATTGAATTGAAGAAATTATTGGAGCACTTAAAATGTGTGTTCTTAGGAGAAGGAGAAACACTTTCGGTAATCATAAAAAAGAAATTAACCAAGTTTCAAGAAGAAAAGCTCATTCGAGTGATTAAAGACCACATCACAGCTATAGGGTGGACTATATCCGACATTAAGGGTATTAGCCCTTTGACATGTATGCACCGAATCTTATTAGAAGAAGAATCTAAACCATGAAGAGAGCCACAAAGAAGATTGAATCCTCCGATGATGGAAGTGGTAAAGACGAAGATCTTAAAGTTGCTTGATGTTGGTATAATCTATTTAATTTCGGATAGCAAATGGGTAAGTCCGATCCAAGTAGTACCGAAGAAAATTGGGATTACTGTGGTGAACAATGAGAATAATGAGTTTGTGCCTACAAAAATTCAGAATGGATGGAAATCGGGATGGCAATTTTGGCCCTGGCCTAGATGGAAAGTATGCATCAATTATAGGAAGATAAATGCTGCTACACAAGGATCACTTCCCACTCCTATTCATCCATCAAATGCTTGAAAGACTTGCAGGACAATCTCACTATTGTTTTTTGGACGGGTATTCAGGATATAACCAGATTATGATAGCTCCATAGGATCAGAAGAAAACAACATTCACATGCCCATTTAGTACATTTGCTTACAGAAGGATGCCGTTTGGACTATGCAACGCCCCAGCCACCTTTCAAAGATGCATGATAAGTATTTTTTCTGAATATGTTGAACATATTATTAAGGTCTTTGTGGATGATTTTACTGTCTATGGAGATTTATTTGATGCATGCTTGGATAATTTGAATTGTGTACTTGAACGATGCATCGAAACTAATCTTGTTCTCAATTCTGAAAAATGTCATTTCATGGTTGAACTAGGAATAGTGTTGAGACATGTAATCTCATCTAAGGGAATTGAGGTTGATAAGGTTAAGATAGAAATTGTGCGAAATTTACCTTACCTAAAAAATGTGCAAGAGATTCTTCTGTTCTTAGCCATGCAGGTTTTTATTGTAGGTTTATCAAGGACTTCAATAAGATCTCAACAAAACTCTGTCATCTGTTATAAAAAGATGTAACCTTTGAGTTTGATGAGGGATGCAAGGAAGCATTTGATAAGTTGAAAGAACTTTTGACTTTAACACCGATCATTTAACCACCTAACTGGAGATAACCATTTAAGATTATGTATAATGCTAGCAATTTTGCTGTGGATGCTGTCCTTGATCAAAGATTTGGCCAAAGATATGGAAAGATGACTCATGCAATCTACTACGCTTCTCAAACACTTAGTCCAGCACAATGCAACTCTTCCACCACTGAAAAGAAGCTTTTAGATGTTGTGTTTGCTTTGGATAAATTTAGACCTTATTTGCTTGACTTTAAAGTGAGTATGTATTCTGATCATGCAGTATTAAGGTATCTTTTATTAAAGAAAGAAGCGAAGCCAAGGTTGATTAGATGGATTCTCCTACTCCAGTAGTTTGATTTGGAGATCAAAGATAAGAAAGGTGTAGAGAATTTAGTCTTAGATCACTTGAGTCGAGTTGTAAAGCAAGAGGATCCAGTACCATTGCAAGAACTATTTCCAAATGAGCAATTACTAACGCTTCAAGGTAAGACTCCATAGTATGCTGATATTATGAACTATCTAATGAACCATGAGATAACTACTAATTTGAGTAAGGCTAAACGTAATAGGATAAAAAGTGAGTCAAAATATTATATTTGGGATGATTCACTATTGTGGAAATGTTGTTCTGATCAAGTGATTAGGAGATGTGTACCTGAATATGAGTGTGACTCAATTATGAAGTTCTGCCATTCATATACTTGTGGTGGTCATTTTGGGCCTAATAGAATTGGTAGGAAAATTTTTGAATGTGGTTTCTATTGGCCAAATATTTTTAGAGACTCATATATGTTCTGTAAAGCATGTGAATAGTGTCAGAAACAGGGTAATCTATCCCATAGAGATCAAATGCCTTTATCTCCAATAATTGCATGTGAAAATTTTGATATATGGGCCATTGATTTTATGAGACCATTTCCCTCTTCTTTTGGTTTTGTTTATATTTTGTTAGCTGTGGATTATATTTCTAAATGGGTGGAAGCTAAAGCCACCAGGATTGACGATTCTAAGGTTGTTGTAGAATTTTTCAACTCTAACATTTTTGCTAGATTTGGAACACCGTGAGCATTGATTAGTGACAGAGGTACTCATTTTTGCAACCGATTGGTGGGAAGTATTTTAAAGAAGTACCATGTCATGTATAAGGTTTCTACATCCTATAATCCATAGACGAATAGGTAAGCAGAGGTTTCAAACGGAGAAATTAAGTCCATCCTTAAGAAAATGGTAAGTCCGAGTCGTAAAGATTGGAGTCAGCGACTTGATGATACTCTTTGGGCATATAAGACTGCATACAAGAAACTGATTGGCATGTCTCCATACAGGCTGATCTATGGAAAAGTCGTGTCATCTTCCAATGGAAATTGAGCACAAAGCCTTTTGGGCTATCAAGCAATGCAATATGAAGATGGATGTGGTGGGTGATAAGAGGAATCTGCAACTACAAGAATTGGAAGAGCTTAGGCTTGAATCTTATGAGAATGTAGAAATTTAAAAGGAAAAGATGAAAAGATTTTATGATAAGATGATTCTTCTCTACCATTCACGACTTAAGCTTTTTCCAGG
Source organism: Erythroxylum longipes (assembly GCA_027563885.1). Classification (NCBI taxonomy): domain Eukaryota; kingdom Viridiplantae; phylum Streptophyta; class Magnoliopsida; order Malpighiales; family Erythroxylaceae; genus Erythroxylum; species Erythroxylum longipes. Next base: position 15,331 of record JAOQMS010007147.1, read on the forward strand.
TAAATTTTGTTCCCGTTGGATTGTCTCTTTTATTGTTACTAATGTCTTTTCACATGGTGCAGTTGAAATTGAAAGCTTACATATAAACAAAAAATTCAAAGTCAATGGTTATCGACTGAAACCATTCTATGAGGGATTCCAAGTGGAGGATGTGAAAGTGATAGGGTTAGAAAACCCTCGCTATGATGAATGAGCAACAAAGAGTTGAGCCAACGATAATAAACAAAGGTGCTGCTTGGGAGGCAACCCAAGGGAAGTTAAATTCTATCATTTACATTTCCACTTTTATTACTTTTACGAACTACTCCATTCTTGCATTTGATTTTACATTGAGGACAATGTAAGTTTTAAGTGTGTGGGTGGGGTATGTTAGTTTTTATGCATGTTTTTGAGCTTAACTGTGGCTTATGTGGCATCTTAGGCAGTTTTCAAAATCAAATGAACAAAATCGAAAATTTTCCTATTTTCTATTGCTTTTAAGATTATTTAGTCGTAATTAAAGCATGAATTAAATAGAAAAATACATAGCAAAATTTGGCATGTACTTTTGCTCTTGTGATTCGTTAATGTACATTATTCTTAGAGGAGCGGTGACTAGTGGTAAACAAAAAAAACTAGTGAAGTTTTGAGCCGTATTAAACTGACACATTCATATTAGTCTCACTGTTTTGTTTGCTTTGAGTGACCTTGTAACACCCCACTTCCACCGAGCATGTATCCATACATCCCGAGGACATTCAGACACACATCTTATGAAAGTGGTGTGCTAGAGCAGTCAAATAGAGTTTATTGCAAATTTTTCTTAAACATCAAACACATTTTTTAGAAAACCACTAATCATTAATAGCCTATTTTAATGCTAATTATTTCAATCACAATTGTCGCAAACAACATACACGTTGCATAATTCCAGTAATTATTTGGGGCCTTTACAAATTCGAAATCCTTTCAGTCATAAAGTTATTACATATAAGAATTATTCACATACACATGGTACAGTATTTACGGAATACATACTTTAATACAAAAATAACGAAAAACATATGCAGACGCCAACTGATCCCGACCTCTATCTCTTACTTAAATGTAATGGTTAGACTCCAGTTGGTCTAACTGAGTGTCTCCTCTGAGTCTGAAAAATATGTTGCAAATTTTGGAGTAAGTTTTGCGAACTCAGTGAGTGGACCATCCTTGATGGCTCACTCAATCACATAATACATTAATTCATGTAATCACATAATTCACATCATTTCACTAATCAACATGTTGAATCACATGCACTTCATATTCACTCAATTCATATTTCACATCAAAAATCATTCAAACTATTTATTTCCATCATTTAAATCATACATATCAAATGCCTATGCAATGCTCATGAGACTCACTTTCAATTGTTATTTTTGTGACCGAGTGCCTGTCACTGCCCGCATCCATTGTGGATATCGAGATCATTAATAACTTTCCTTTATCCGTTGGGGATACATGACTCATTTTACATAGTGAGCCAGAGGCTCTTACCACATTTTGAGCTTTAAGCTCTTTTTCACTTTCTAAGCTTTAAGCTCTTTTTCTGTCGGCCCCCATGAAAATTCTCTTCATTAACATAAGCATAATAGTTATGGCAAGAAGACATGAAAGAAAATGAGGGCATTTTCGGTATATGGCTAAAATGACAAGGGTAAATTGGACTTTTGGGAAAG
>JAOQMS010007158.1:0-17028 GCA_027563885.1 Erythroxylum longipes
AAAAAAATACATACCGACTTTGAAGTGTTAAGTGATGTGGCACGCCACCCTCGCGGGGCACGGATTTGGATATCACCGTCGATATCGGGTCCGGGTTTAGCGGGAGTGGGGTGTTACAATAATTGCACAATTTTCCAATTCTCATTTAATCATGCCTAATTCTCTACCCATATCCTTTGAATCACATTTGCATTCATAAGGACATTTTATATGATTAACAACTCATACTTTTCGAATTCATATACATTGATATCAAAAATCTAATCCTCAAGTTATAACATCAATTATCAACCTACGCTCATCAAACACTTAACTAATTGATTCAACATCAAACTAAGTTCATTTTAAGCTCTAATCAAGTCCAAAAGCACTAAGATAATGTAACTTATCCTTAGTTAATTCCATAATCACACAAAACAACATGTTCTTCACTTAAGACCTTTTCCACAATCGTGTAAGCCTTCTCATGACCGTGGGATGAGTGAAGAGAAAGTTCACCATCCACTTCCTTCAATTTCGTTTCGAACTTTGTTTTCAGGACATGTTTCTGGGTCAATTTTGTATGGCCATTATGACATAGAAAATGAGGTATTTAGGCAACACCTTATTTTATAACGATGTTCCCATATGCCTTAAGTTTCTAACGACATAAAGGTAATGTAGTTTGGTGTAGTATTCTGTGAGTTATACCCAAAGTACTAAAGACTATTCTCAAACGGCGACGACACCTATTACTCAACTTTAAGCCAAATTTCAAAGCCCTTAGGGACATAATTAAAATTCAATTCCTAAATGAAAATTGTATCCATATGTCTCTAGTTTAATCAAAATTACAAATCATCCTATTTGGATACCTACAAATCATGATATGGCCAAAATACCGTTGCCTGTTCAGTGGAAACACTCCATCTAACATATTCCAACACACTTCATCATCAACCTTACATGCAATTCATCTCAATTCATCCCTAACCAATCTTTATGGATGTTATGCTCACATATAAATCAATAAGGTAATCAAATACTTACTTGTTTGCCTTAAGATTTCCTCAATCAACAACCTAAGCAAGTCTCCCAAGCATCAAACATACATTAAAAATGAGATGGTTTCAATTTACAAGCTGAGGGTTACGAAATTTTAGCAAAACTTTAAGGGTTTTAGGGATTGTGTAAAAGTGTCATAGGTGGGAGGAAATAAGGAGAAACAATAGACCAAAACGTGAAATATGGTGATCTTACAAGAGTAAGAAACATGGGTAAGGTGTGTGGTGAAGAAGATAGAAATGTGTCATACGAAGTGTCAAGCTAAGAGCCATGCTATATGTTTTTCTTCTACACTCCCAATTTTCTCTCCCTTATTAGTACATTTGTCATTTAATCTATAGACCATATGTCACTCAGCTATACCTCCATTTTTCACTCTTTTATTCAAGCCAATTGTCACTCTATTATTGATGCCACACGTCACCATCTCATAGGCTCATTCAGGCTAAACTCCCCTGTATCATTTTATCTTACCCTTTTACCACATTTCTTAGACTAAATGCGCATATCAATTTATTAGAAACTCGATTAAAACAATAAATTCCCAATTCACTAATTATAATTCATCAAACAAAATTCAGGACATAATTAACAAACAAGCACATCATAATCATTTATGATCTTTCATACCATAGGATATATCAGTGAGTGTATGTACTATTTTTACAATGTCCCTTGATCATGGTTCACGTTTATATGCAAATGTAATGTATGCAAATGAAATGCACTTCCTGAATTCTCATATGATGACTCAATCTAACAATATAAGAATAGGATACTACAATTCCCCCTTTAAGAAATTTCGTACTCGAATTTTTTTTTACCTGATTGATTAAACAAATGGGGGTACTATTTTCTCATGTTCTCTTCAGTCTACCCTGTAACTTATTCTTTTGAATGATTCCTCCAAAGAACTTTAACCAATGGGATTATTCAGTTTCTGAATTGTTTAGTTTGATATCCCACTATCTTGACCGACTCTTCTACAAAACTCAAATTACTTACAATCTCTACTTCCTATATAGGTATCACATGGGTTGGGTCTAATCGATATCTTTTGAGCATACTAATATGGAACACATTGTGAATCTAAGCCATCACTGTTGGTAGTGCTAATCCGTATGCCAATGGTCCAACTCTTTCTATGACCTTATATGGACTAATATATCTAGGGTTCAACTTACTCTTTTTATCGAACCTTAGCACTCCTCGCCAAGGTGATACTTTTAAGAACATTTTATCTCCTTCTTGATGCTCTATATCTCTCTGATGTTGATCTGCATAACTTTTCTGCCTATCTTAAGCCGCTTTGACTCTACTGCAAATCAACTTCACCTTTTCAATAGTATCTTGAATCAACTCTGGGTCTTCAATAATTCTTAGATCCTTTTCATCCTAATAGAAAGGTGATCGACACTTCTTTCTATATAACACCTCATACGGGGCCATACTGATGCTACTATGGTAATGATTGTTGTAAGCAAATTCAGTAAGAGTTACATATTGGTCCTATGCTCCTTGGAACTCCAATACACAAGCTCTAAGCATATCCTCAATAGTTCTGATAGTCCTCTCACTCTGTCTGTCTGTATGAGGATGAAATGTTGCACTGAAGTTCAGCTTTGTACCCAAAGTTGTTTATAAACTATCCCAAAATCTGGAAGCAAATCTAGGATCTCGATCGGATATAATAGACAATGGAACACTATGCAATCTCACAATCTCATTCACATATCTCCCAGCCAACTGGTCTAATGTGCTATTATCTTGCATAGGTAAGAAATGTTCTGATTTTGTCAACCTATCGATAATAACCCATATGGTGTCATATTGTCTCGGAGTCCTCAATACTCCCATAATAAAATCCATAGTGACTCTCTCCTATTTCCACTCCGGAATAAGTAGTAATTGTAACTTTCCAACTGACGACTGATGCTCAGCTTTAATCTATTGACAAGTCAAACACTTAGCAACATACTCTGCTATTTGCTTCTTCATCCCTGGCCACCAAAAATGTTGTTTTAGGGTATTGTACATCTTGGTAGTACTAGGATGCATAGCATAAGCTGCCACATGAGCTTCCTCTAAAATCTCTTTCCTCATATCGTCAACATCTGGTACACACAATTATTTCAACCATAATGTATCATTTCTCAATTTAAACTCAGAATTCGAATCTTGTCTTAATTTCTTAATAAGCTTCTCAAATTCTGGATCTTTACTTTAGGTTTTCTTGATCCTTTCATGAAATACTTGGTCTAAGCTTCATTGTAGCTAACAGTGTTTCATTCTGTCCCAAATTTAACTCAACATTTAATGCTCTCAATTAACTAGGTTTGGTAACCTCGAAATTTGAATATGTGCCATAACATTGTTAGATTTTCTACTTAATGCATCAGTCACTACATTAACTTTACTAGGATGATACTCAATCTTACAATCATAGTCTTTTAGCAACTCAACCCATGTCCTTTGTCTCATATTCATCTCCTTTTGACTTGAAAAATATTTTAAACTTTTGTGATAAGTAAATATCTTAAATGTCTCACAATACATATAATGTCCCCAAATCTTCAAAGCAAACACCACTATAGTAAGTTCTAAATCATAAACTGGATAGTTGAATTCGTGGGGTCTCAACTGTCTCGATGCATATGCAATTACTTTACCATACCTCATTAAAACATATCCTAATCCCTGGTGTGAAACATCAATATATACTACATATTCTCCAGACCCAGATGGAGTGGCTAACATAGGTGTTATATGTTAGAGTAGTGCTCTAAAGGCAATCACCTTTAACACTTTTGTACAAACTTTATTTTGATTAATAAAGCAAAAGGGATTTTTCATTGATTTGATATTCATTTATATATGAATTGATATTGATCGTAAATCAAATTAATGAAGTACGTGATATAAAAGATAGCATGAAGAAAATCATGATGAGATCATGATAATAAGATTCTTATCATGTGCAATTATGTTAGTATCTAAATAATCCCTATTCATAGGATTAATAAGACATGACATTATTAATCCAGACAGACTAGCACATATTATACTCCTTGATTTGATCAAGCAGTGGATCTCATAAACTGTAAACATGAGATGTTTAGTGTTAATATGTGGATGTTTACTAAGGGTTGTAAGTACATCGGATGACTTGCTATGATATTATCATATGGATGATCTATCGAATTTCAATGATTAATATCATCATAGCAATGGTGCAAATATCCTTAGACTTGAGGTACTCAAGGATATATTGGATATAAATCCTGTGCTTTGACATCATTCCTTGTCACCATTAGGGTGGTGATTGGGTACAACTATTTATATTTGAAGGTAATTGGGTAGCCAATAAAGGATTCACCACTCCTAATAAAAGGAGATGATACCCACAGCCTCTTGTCAGGGTTATTACTTGGGAGTCTCTGGCTCTAGCAATTATGTGTAATGAATAGAGTCTTCGATGACATATGGAGTAATGGGAACCCAGGACAAGAACTAACATCACCTAGACTAGATGTGACATAATCAGTCTAGTGGGAGTTGACACATAGCCCATACTCCGAACCAAGTGGGTTATAGTATGGTGAAAGGACGAATTGCATGGTAATTGTCTATGGGAAGGTTTATAAGTTGGATAATTAACTATCAAAGAGTTTCTGTGTTAATCCACATATATTCTGGAAAATAGGCATCATGAAATCCTTCATGATGTGTTTGAATTAAGAGTTAATTCAAGTGCCTAAAATATCCGAGAACCTAAGGGTCACACGCATAAAAGATCGGATGAAAAATAAGTGTGTATGACTTATTTTAAGCAAGCCATGATCGTGCCTCATAGGGCCACGATCGTGGCACGATCCTGACAGAAGCTGCGAAATGACATATAAGTGAGTTCTTCATTTATGTGCACGAGGTTCCTTCACTTCTTACACACTCAATTGATAGAGAAAGGGTGGGTTCTAGAAGAGTTTTAGAGAGAGTGAGAAGTGTTCTTGAGTTATCATCTTGCAAATTTATGCAATTGTTGTATAAATCTAACATGCATACAAGATAACCTTGATTTAACTACCATATTGAACATCTACTTGAATTCATCAAGTTTGGTGTTCTAAAACCCTTACACATTGTTTCATCTTCCTTCTTTGTATGTTATTGGGTGATTAAGTAAGGCTTTGGTGTTTTTAACAACCCAAACAAGGAAAAGAAATAAGAAAGGAGGAGATACACAAGGTAAAAAGTTTTGTTATTTCATGTTCTTTACATATCCTTGCATGCATGTGAGATTTTGTGATTTCGGGTTGTCATGGTGTCAGAATCTTAATTCTGATACTTCTGTTGCATCTGCATGCATGATATGCATGCAACCATGGCAAACCCAACATTGTAGTTAATCAATGTTTCAATTCCTCAGAACTCTTCTAACACTCATCAGTCCATCTAAGTGATACATTCTTCTTCAGAAGCTTTGTCAAAAGAGATGAGATCAAGGAAAACCCCTCGACAAACCTCCTGTAATAATCGGTTAATCCAAGGAAGCTCTGAATCTTAGATGCATTCCTCGGGGCTTCCCACTTCATTATTGATTCAACTTTCTTTGGGTCCACCTGTATATCCTGTTTAGATACTATGTGACCCAAAAATACTACTTGATCTAGCCAAAATTTACATTTATTGGAGTTGACATACAATTGCTTCTCCCTCATAATCTATAGGACCAACCTCAAGTGCTCGGAATGTTCTTCACTACTTCTCTAGTATACCAATATGTCATTGATAAACACAATCATAAAGCGATCTAGATAAGCTGAAATACCTTATTCATCAATGCCATAAAAGTTGTCGGAGCATTCGTCAGTCCAAAAGGCATCAACAAAAACTCGAAATGTCCATATCGGGTCCTAAATGCACTCTTTGGTACATTAGCTTCTGCTATCTTTAAGTAATAATACCCTGATCTTAGATCCAATTTAGTGAATACCTGAGCTCCTTACAGTTGATCAAATAGATCATCAATTATTGGTAAAGGATATTTATTATTCACTTTTACCCGATTCAACTGCCCATAATCGATATATAGCCTTAAAGTTCCATATTTCTTTTTCACAAATAATACTGGAGTTCCCTAAGGTGATACACTAGGTCTAATAAAGCCCTTATCCAACAAATCCTACAACAGGGTCTTAAGTTCCACAGGTGTCATCCTATATGGAGAAATCGATAGAGGAGCAGTACGTATAACTAAGTTAATTGTAAATTCCATCTCTCTTTCTGAGGGTAAACCCAGTAATTCATTGGGAAACACGTTTAGGAAATCCCTAACAACAGGAATATCTTGGATCATCTGCCCAGTAAGATTGTCAGTCACGTAGGCTAAGTAAGCCTCACAACACCTCGAATCAGTCTAAAGTTACTTATCGAGGAAATTAATCTAGATAGTATTGCTTGACTAACACCTCGAAATATCACCCTCAGCTGAGTAGGGGATTCAATACTTAATTCTTTGATATGGCAGTCCATCATAACCCTATATGCAGTAAGCCAATCTATACCTAGGATAATATTATCTCTCTCAATTGCAAGACTATCAAGTCAACTTTTAACTCGACCTAATCAATCCGAATGATACACTCTTTACATACTTCCCTAATTACTGTACTATAGTACTCACCACTAGGCCACATTTCAATATTTCTCTCTTACAATGTAGTATAGATGCCAGACATGGTGTGATAAATGAATGCGTAGATATTGGATTTAGCAATGCAATTGCCTCAAATTGAAAGATATTTAATACGCCTGTAACGACATCTTTGGAGTCCTGAGCCTCCTGTCTGGTAATGGCATAGATCCTGGCCTGAGACTCTGGTTAATTGCTTCATACCTCACTAGGACTTGCAAAACTTGTTCTACCTCTGCCTCTACCTCTACCTCTTTGTCCCACTTCACTGACTCTACTCTACTAGTTATTTCAGTTACCATTCTTCCTCTCACTCCTGACTGTGCTCTAACGATAGTAGGACAGTCTTTGATCTGATGTTCGAAGGAACCACAACATAGGCAAGCTCCTGATAGCTTCCAAAATTCACCACCATGTCTCTTCCTACAATGCTCACAGTTAAGCATTTGAGATAGTTGCCTGCTATAAGTATGCCCTCCAGACGCTTGACCTCTACTAGAATAACTAAAACTGCCTCTCAGCTTAAACTCTGACTATCTCGATCTCAGGTGTGATCGTGACGGTCTATTCTAGCATTTACTAAATCTTCTACCAGAATCAGCTTAAAATTCTTTAGGTCTCTTCATTCTGGACTCCTGCCTATACTCTACTTGTCAATCTTTCAGTAGCTGTTCAATTCTAATCGAAGCAGCTGTTAACTCAATGAAATTGCTCGAATTGGTAATTGCCAGCCTCGTTCTGATTTCAATGTCCAGCCCATCTTCGAACTGTCTACATTTATCCTCTTCTATCGAAATCAAGGCTGTAGCATACCCCATTAATTCATTGAACCACACTTCATACTCATCTATTATAATATTCTCCTGTTTCAACTTGAGGAACTCCTTCATCTTTCTATCAAATAGATCTTGGGCATATAGTTCTCTTTGAAGACACTAAAAAGGTCCTCCCAAGTCAATCTACATGGAACAGTCTTCCACCACTAGTAAGCCGGACCTTGTAGTAATGAGAAAACATAATCAAACCTCGCGTCTGGTTCACATTAATCTATCTGGTCTAATATTCTTTATGTCCTCTCTAACAAGCTCTCTGCCTCAGTAGGGTTTGTACTTCTGTAGAAGTCTACATTTCCTTGCTTTCTAAACTTGTCATACCTCTTTTGTCTCCTCTCAGGTACTTTTGGGGAATTGACTTAGACTGAGGCATAGGAGACTCTCTATTGGCTTATATTGACTCAAGGTCAGCTGATTCAACAACTCAGTCCCCTATGACGGACGACTTATAACAGACAACAATTGTGATCACTATACGAATTTCTCGCCAGATGTCATATTAAACAACTCCTATATGTCCCTAAAGATGCCAAACTAGGCTCTGATACCAAAAATTATAACATCCCACTTCCATATAGCACATACCTGACATTCCAGATAACATGCAAGCATATACCCTATAGAAGCGGCATGTTAAAGCAGTCACATCACTTATCGTAACATCATATAAACGTAAACATTTCATAGAAAACTAAGTTCCCTCATTTCATTCATGAATATAAGCACACATTATCATTACATTCCTTGCATTTGATTCATAAACATAAATATCCATTTTGTTATTACACTCATAACTTTTGTTTATACATACATAACATGTCAAAGTTTGCAATTTTGTACAATGTGTATAACATAAAACTAAGTACTGGACCAAAATATTCTATCTAGACACTTTAGTATCAGCTGACCAGACCTTTGAGCCATTTTTGGTTACAAAATGGACAATGTTAGGTTGTTACTAGATTGTTTTAGAGATTAGGTTATCCTGGTACCTAAAAATCAATGATGCAATTTTGATGAGTTTGCGAACTCGATGAGTGAACCATCATCGACGTGTTCACTCAAGTTAGGACACAATATCATAAACATATAAAATCCAAGTTCTCAAACACATCATATTATTTAAACTCAAATCCTAATTATCACATCATTTCATTGTCTACCAAATCACAATATATGTGTCTCATATTTTAAGAAACAAATTGGAAATACAAACATTTTATATTATTATTTCAATATAATTCAATAAATTTCTCCCAACAGTTCACAAAACACATACATGATATATATTTGCAAGTGCACATGTGACTCCACTTTCTTTTTAATTTTGTTGTGACCGAGCAGCTATTTAACTGTCCCGTATATGTTGCAGATATCGGGCTCATTTTAGATGATGTGCCATGTCTATTGTGGGTACTAGGCTCATTAATTGTTGAGCCTATGGCTTTATACGTACATTTATAAGCTTTAAGCCCTTTTTTTACTTTGTTCGCTCTAGTCATAACTCCTTTATCTGATCATGCATATCAATTTCATGACATGCATCATTTCACATAATATGCTAGCAATCAATTCCATCTAGTGTACATAGTCATTTATCACATTCATGGACCCAAGTTCGACATTTAACATAGTTGAGCATTTATTTTCGTCATTCACATACACGTAATTAACACTCCTAATACAGTCCCAAATATTAAACTCCTCAGACAATCAATTGTCCAGAATCATCAATATCACAATTATATCCAAATCATTTCAATATATACAGATAAAAGAATTAAACAAAAAAATAAATCAAATAGAAGCACATATCTAATTGAGATCACACATCTAGGTTACTCACAGTATGCTCTAAATTAGCTATTGCCTTGATGATCTGGAAATGTCAGGATTTTGTCAATCAATTTGTGCTTTTATATCATAAATTACACACATTTTTACACATTACTAACTTGTTTAATCAAATGAGCACTCAATCATAGATATGTATATGTGTTATGTTCAATGCATGCTTAATTGACCATCTTGGGTATGTAACCTTATTCACAAGTCTTGCCCATTCATTCATCATAGCTTATATATGTCTGGTTTGTAGTTAGGTTATGCTTTAAGTAAGTTTGGTTACTCTCAATGCATCAATCATACATTCACTAATCCTTTTCTAGCATTATAATTGCAAAATTTCGTAATTCTCATTCAATCCTGCCTAATCCTCTACACATATCTTTTAAATCACATTTGCTTTGATAAGGACATCTTTATATGATTAAAAACTCATACTTCTCAAATTATATACATTGATATCAACAATCCAATCCTCAAATTATAACATCAATTATCAACCTAAACTCATCAAACACTTAACCAATTGATTCAATATCAAACTAAGTTCATTTTAAGCCCTAATCAAGTCTAAAAGCACTAAAATAATGTAACTTTTCCTTAGTTAATTTCGTAATCACACAAAACAACATGTTCTTCACTTAAAGTCCTTTCCCACAATCATGTAAGCTTTCCCATGATCGTGGGATGAGTGAATAGAAAGTTCACAATCCATTTCCTTCAATTTCGTTTCCAATTTTGTTTTCAGGACAGGTTTTTGGGTCAGTTTTGTATGGAAATTATGACATAGAAAATGAGGTATTTATGCAATAACTTCTTCTAAATAAATGTTCCTGTATGTCTTAAGTTTCTAATGACATAAAGTTAATGTAGTTTGGTGAAGTATTCTGTAAGTTATGCCCAAAATACTAAAGACTTTTCTCAAATGGTGACAACACCCAGTACTCAAATTTAAGACAACTTTCAAAGCACTTAATGATAGAATTAAAATTCAATTACTTAATAAAAATTGTATCCATATGTCTCTAGTTTAATATAAATTACAAATCATCCTATTTGGATATCTACAGATCAAGATATAGCCAAAATATAGATGCCTGTTCAGTGGAAACACTCCATCTAACATATTCCAGCACACTTCATCATCAACCTTACATGCAATTCATCCCCAACTAATCTTTGTGGATGTTATTCTCACATTTAACTCAATAAGGTAAACAAATACTTAGTTGTTTGTCTCAATATTTCTTCACTCAACAAGCTAAGTAAGTCTCCCAAGCATCAAACATATCTTTATGGATGTTATGCTCACATATAACTCAATAAGGTAATCAAATACTTACTTGTTTTCCTCAGGATTTCCTCAATCAACAAGATAAGTAAGTCTCCCAAGCATCAAACATACATTAAAAATGAGATGGGATTAAAGGGTTTGAATTTACAAGATGAGGGTTACGAAATTTTAGTAAAACTTTAAGGGTTTTAGGGATTGTGTAAAAGTGTCATAGGTGGGAGGAAAGAATGAGAAACAATATACCAAAACATGAAAGATGGTGATCTTACAAGAGTAAGAAACGTGGGTAAGGTGTGTGGTGAAGAAGATAGAAATGTGTTGCACCAAGTGTCAAGCTAAAAGCCTTACTATGTGTTTTTCTTCTACACTCCCAATTTTCACTCCCTTATTAGTCCATTTGTCATTTAATCTCTAGACCGTATATTACTCAACCATACCTCCATTTGTCACTCTTTTATTTAAGCCAATTGTCGCTCTATTATTGATGCCACATGTCACCATCTCATAGGCTCATTCAACCTAAATTCCCCTTTATCATTTTATCTTGCCCTTTTAACTCTTTTCTTAGACTAAATGCACATATCACTTTATCAATCACTCAATTAGAACAATAAATTCCCAATTCACTAATTATAATTCATCAAACATAATTCAAGACATAATTAACACATAAGCACGTCATAATCATTTAAGATCTTTCATACCCTGGGATATATTAGTGAGTGTATGTACTATTTTTACAATGTCCCTAAATTATGATTCACGTGTATATGCAAATGTGATGTATGCAAATGAAATGCACTTCTTGAATTCTCATATGATGACTCAATCTGATAGTTAAATTCCTAAGTATAAGAATGGGCTACTACAGTGTGTTGTGTGAATTTCTTTGTGTTGTTGTTTGGTTTGTTTGAGGACAAGCAAACGTTTAAGTGTAGGGATGTTGATAAATGTGAATTGCATCATGTTTTAGGGCTTAGTTTGACATGTATTTAAGTGTTAATCGTTTATCATGTGTTTATGTTATAATTGTGTTAGTTTGTTAATTGATTGTTTTAAAGTGTTTTTATGGGTTAGTATAAGTCTTTGAGCTTAATTATTATGTCTTTGAGGTGTTTTGATGTGTTTGTTAGTATTTTAGGGTCAACATCGAAGAACGGAGAAGTTTCAGAGACACTCGGGCCGAAACAACGGCCCATGATCATGACAGAAGCACTAAAGTCAACCCATAATCGTGGCATAGAAGCCCAAGACACGACCCACGATTGTTGCCTGATTGCCACAATTATGACAGAAGGCTAAAAAGTGGCCCACGGTCATGGCCTTCAAGGCCATAGTCGTGGCCTGCGACATGTAGATGCACAGACACTCAAAAATGTAAAATTGTGAGGGAGTTTTTGGACCTTTTAGACCCCGAAAAAACCCTAGGGATGCCTAAAACACAAAAGGTATATAAAGAATAAGACAAAAAAGATGAGAGAACTTTGGCATCAGCCACCTTGGAGAGAAATCCTAGAGAGAATTGTTGAGAGATTGAAAAAGAGAAGAAGCAAAAGAGAAGTAGAGAAGAAGCCGACATCAACGTACTTCTCAGATTTGGAGTTTCCCAATGTCGTTACCTCCTGTCTCCGTTTAGAATCATATTTCCTATTATTTTCCATTTTTATTATTGTATAGAATTGGGAATAGCAGTTTGATGATAGGATTGTGAATGTTGAGGTATTTTATAATCACCTTCGCGTTTTTTTATCTTTGATTTAATAAAATCTGATTGTTTATGTTTATTCGATTTATTGTGATTGATTTCTGTGATTGAATAATTCAGTAATGGATTGAGAGGGTGAAACGAATGAAAAATAATTAAATTGGTTTAACGAGAGTTAGGTGATTTAATAAGAACGAGAAATTAATCAAATCGGTAATTGTGTGAAGAGAGATCTTATATAAGTCCCCGATAGTTTATTGGACAACTTTAGATCTAATTAGGGTCTTGGATAAATTGTTAATTGAGAGATTGAAATTTTCCATAACCTTATTAGGGTTTATAATTTAGCGTTAATGTTATAACTTGAGAAAGAGTAATCAACCTTAGGATCGTCTAGGACCAATAATCTATAATCAATTAGGTTAGCATTAAAGATAGATAAAAATTATCCTCTCTCTCAATTGATAGTTCCTTTAGGTTAATTCTTGAGTGTGGTAGCAACTTCTACTTTGTTAATATTTTTGTAATTGATTGTGGGAATTGAGTTGTATGATTGAATTAAATTCTTGCTTTAATTTTGTTACATTTTGAATTATTGTGAATTGTTTTGGCCTTAGATTTTAGGATTAGTTTATCCCCTCTTGTGGGATCGACACCTTAGGTACTATGCAAACGACCCGTATGCTTGCGGATTATCGAGGTTATTAATTAGAACTTACATAAATAAGAAAACCACAATCACGCATCTTCAATTTCAATAGGGTATACATCAACTTCAAAAGAGTATGTAACAATTTCAACAGAATACCCTACAATTCCTACAAAACGAATGAATTTTGGTATGATATAAGGTCTAGCATCCAAGATATGGAGAGCCAATAAGATTCAGGTACATCTCTAGAAGAATTTATTAATATTTTGAATGCTAATACTTTGCAACTTCAACAAAGTGTACAGTAGTAGCTCCAAGAGGATATGATGCAATTATAGCAGGAAATGAGGTATACAATATCTAGACTCCAAAACGTGGCAAATCAGATGGGTGAGATAGTAGCGAGGATCAACCGCCTAGAGTTGAAAAAAGAGGAGCAGCCATATCAACTTGAGGAGTACCCAAGAGACGTTAGTGTGGAAACCTTATAGGGTGATGAGAAGCTTGATAATTTTGAGAGCAATACTCAAAGAATTGCATGTGAAGAAGAAGTTGAGGAGGAGCTTGAAGCAGAATATGATATATCTTTTAGCTCGGAGGTGAGTACTGAGTCTATAATTATTCTTGAAACTAACTCTTCACCTTTACATAGCAGGTTGGCAGAATTAAACGAGGAAGAAAAAGGTGAAGATAAATTTGAGATCTTTCCAGAGTGCATGGACTTAGTTAAGATTGAAAGTCAGACTATAGGGAAGATGTTGAATGGGAATGATGATGAAATGAGGCCCTATCCTAAAGAACCTCATGTGGAGGAACCACATATGACACCTAAAGATCATAACTTTGTCACGTAAGGAAATTATAGAGTTAAGCCAGTGACACTAAACAAAGGCACTTCTTGGGAGGCAACCGAAGGGAAGTAAATTTCTTTTCCTTTACATTTATGTATTTAATTTTTATATGCACATATATTTCTATGTTGGTTTGTTTCCTGCTTATTTTAAGTTTTCAATCAAAATGAAAAAACAAAACAAACAAACAAATATTTTCTCTTTTTTTCTTCTAGGACTATATAGTCATGATTAGATAGTGAATTGACTAAAGAATTTCATTGTAACTTTAGCATGTACTTTTGGTCTTGTGATTGGTCAATATGCATTGTGTTTAAAAGAGTAGTGACTAGTGGTAGACAAAGCCAGTGAGATTTTGAGCCTTTATAGACTGACACATCCATATCAGTCTCATTGTCTTTTGATAATATGTGACCTTCTTGACATGTACATCCTGATTTTGCTTTGATTTTCTATTCGAGACCACATTTTTATCACATGCATTAATATGGAGATGATTAGGCATTCTTTGTTTCATAAGCTACATTAGCCAAATAGCCTACCCTATTGACATGATTTTTCCCTTGATAAGCCCTCTTGAGCTTTATCTGCCTTTTCTTTGTATAAACTACATTACATGCTTTAAACCTAACCAAATGTCTTTCCTAAGCCTTAAAGCTAGTAGAACATTTGTGATTGTTGAGTTTATATATATACAAAAGTATAAGTGTGGGGGTGTACATATGTGTGTGTTGGTTATAATGTTGGGATGTTATTTTATTTCTTATCATTAAAATTCCCATGTTGATGTAGTTTCATTTAATTTTCATAAGAGAAAAGAAAAAGAAATAAAAAGAAAAGAGAAAGAAAAAGAAAAAGAAAAAGAAAAAGAATGTTTAAATAAATGTATCTAGGAGGAAATGCATATGTGTTAAAAAGTTGTTTATGATTAATGCATCCTCCTCAAGTTGTAATGAATGGGTTACTTGAGTATCTTGAATATGAGGTAGATGTTGTTTTAGAAGGTTCACTCATTATACTTTCAATGTAGTTTTATCAACAATCTCTATGAGTGATCCTTTTTGATTGATATATGCTTTATGTGGTTTGTATATGAGAACTTGAATTTGAATATGAAATATAAGTGTTGCATTCATCATAGCTGATAATACCCAGTTTTGTATGAATGTGCACCTTATATCTCATTGAGTATTACTTTTGTTTCACTATATTTAATGGCTTTCTTACTACTTGACCCAAATACAGCTCACCTTTCCTTTTCCCACGTTAGAACCTTTAAAAGTCTGTTGATTCATGATTTTTCATGTGAACGTTAATGGTGGAGAAATGAAATGATGTGCAAAGTTATGGAATGACATGATCATGAATGGTGTTGAGTGTACCCATGAACATATCTTGTTTAAAGACATTTTCCAAGTCTACCATTAGATTGCTTAGTATTTAAAGATACTGAATATTGAATGATCATGAGGAAAAGCTTGGGATGTTAATTTCTTGCTATAGTTTTTTAAAAGTCATTCATCTTTATTTATGATTATGTATTATTGGAAAATATGGGAATTGAGTAAATGTTTTTGGGTCTATGAGCTTAATTTTTATGTTTTACTTGAGGATGGCCAAAAGCTAAGTGTTGGAGAAATTGATATATGCTTAATTGATTGTATAATTATTCCATAACATTTAGCGATTAATGAAATGAAATTGCTTAAGATACTTACTTTGACTCATACATGATTTAGGCACAATTCAGAAGCAAAGAAGTTAAAGTAAGTCAAAAGCACAATATTTAAGTCATTTTTTGAAGATTAATATTCACTTGTCTTCATAGAGTATGAAGAAGAAATTAGAACAAGAAGAAAACAAATTCATTCCAAAAGAAGATAACTAAGAAGCTGCTAGGAGGAGCAGTAAAATGACATTAAAATGAGAACAAAACACATAGAAAGCAATGCAGTAGGTGAGCAAAACAATAACACATGTTGAAAGCATAAGGAGGAAACGACAATGCAGTAGTAGATAAAGAAGCTATGTAGCATCCAAGATAGAAATGGCAGCGCATAAGGAGGAAACAAGCAAACCAAAATGGCAGCACACGTTTTAGGCAAACAAAGTATGTGTTGTTTGCGTTTTACGCAAACAATGTTTTCTTTTCATATAAACAACGTTTGCATTTCGTGCATACATTGGGCATGAAATGATAATGTTAAAATGTGGACGTAGAGAGGAGTAAGAGCAATGAAGGTTTTATATGTAGGCCTTAGAGAAGAGAATAGTAAGTTTTAAAGATAGAACAAGAGTTCTTCAGTAGAGGTTCAGTGGGGGCTAAAACAGCATTTTCTTGGGAGCTCTTGGTTTTAATGAAAATGAGGGGCAAAGCTCTCAACCATGAGAGAACCATGAAGGGGTAGCTTCTCGACGTTAGTTCAAAGGCGACATCGATGCCGAAGACCCTATTAACTGTATTTCTCCTCGTATTTGTTGTTTCTTTCTCTCTTTAGGAATTGATTGCGTTATCTTATGCATATGGATTTGGGTTTCGTGTATGAATGATCGTGTTATTGTTATAGTTGATTATTTGTGTATGAACCCATTTGGTATTGTGAAAAGATAATTTTAATGCATTAATTGGATCGTTTTATTACAAACCCATTGCTAGAATTTCAATATAATTCCTAATTGTTATTTTTGAAATTCATTAGGGCTAATATTGTCAGACCTCGTTACCGGAGTCTAACCTCATCATGATTCATGCTCTGATACCACATCTGTTAGACCCGTTTCCAAAGTCTGACTATTACTTGCATGATTGCTTATCCTTGTTCATGCATACTTGCTCTGATACCATACCTATCGGACCCCGAGTTTTGGAGTCTAACCCTTGCATGTATGCTTACCTGGCTTACTTGTTTGCATGCTTGCGAACTTGGGTCACTTACTGACTTGCATGTATTTTTGCTTGCTCTGATACCACATGCATACTTGCCCACTTGCTTACTTCAATATCATGCTTGTTACTTTCATGCATGCATAATGTTTTAATACGTGAGTTATCTCCCAAGGATAACTTCTGTCTTTCAACCTGAATCCTATCATTATCAGCGTGGTTGAGGCT
>JAOQMS010007188.1:0-17024 GCA_027563885.1 Erythroxylum longipes
TATAAATAGGCTTAAGCTCTATGGAGCTAGTACTTCATGCTTAACCCTCTCTGTAAGAGTTACAGAGTTCTCTCAACTTGTTATGTGGATACCATTAGAGGCCCGGACACTTGTGCAGTTATGGTGGTTGAGACGGATTAGTTTCAGGAACGGTTCGAGGGATACGATAAGATTAAAATCAAGCTTTAGAATAAGGTACGAGTTAAGTTTCTACTTTATTATGATTTGTGTTAATCATTTTATATAATTAAAAAGATCTTGGTCTTCAGAAAATCAAAGATTGTGAAAAAGTTTCATAATTATTCCGCTGCGGTCGAGATCAAATCCTGACCCGATTTCCCAACAGATATAATGTGATAAATTAGTTAGTTCTTATAGCTTTAACGGAAACATTATTAATCATTTCATATACTTTAAGATTAGTAGAAATAGTTATTCGTTTTCATTCTTAGATGTAAAGAATATATGATTAGAAATTAATAACTTGAATTTGCTACATGATATTAAGAATTTTTTCTCACAAAAATTTTAAATGAAAATATAGATAAAATCTTTTATTTCATTGACATTGGTATGTAAATAGATAAGTTCAATAGAATTTTGTAATTGTTTCGAAAAGTATTTATGAAAAGAATTTGAAGGGGTTTAACATGAGTACAAGTTCCTCGTCGATAATGGTTATTATTAAAAAAAGAAAATTATGAGAAGTAGTTAAGTTTTTTTTTTGAAGTTAAGGACATATAATATTACATATATTGGATATCTGCTAAAAAAGTTATAACGTATTATAAGAAAGAAAAAAGATACAAGTTTGCGTACATATACCATAATAATTTAGATATGATATACTATTCAGACTCATATAAATTAAAATCATATATATATATATATTTTTCCATTTGTTGAGGGTGACATAAACTAAATTATTATGTTTTGTCTTTTAGCGAACATATTCTTTGAAATGATTTTATGATTGAAACATTCTTAGATTTGTTTCTGGTGAATATATTTTTAAAATAATATTTTAAATGATTGGAATACCTTTTTTGATTAGTTTATTGATTTGACTTGTTGCTTTTCTAAAATTAATAAAAAGGATTAATTATATATGTTATGGATCAAATTTGTTAAGATATTTTATTTTGGGTATTATTTGTATTTTGATATATTTGGTATATCTTTTGTGAAAAGAAGTTGACTTAGTGTAGGATTCTACTATCTTAGATTATTGGAGATAGACATGGAGATAGAATCCTAAAGAAGATATGATTTCTTGGAGATACACATACAGGAGATTTATAGGAGATTGATAAATTTTTGGCAATTGTGTTTTTGTATATGTACGTGAAAAATAAGCAGCCGATTGATCAATTATTGCAGTTGCTTTTTTGTGCTTTCGTAAACAATTACACTATCTATCCATCTATTCTTTATTGCTGCTATACGTGGACTATTCGGTGATTAATCTCAAAGGTTCACAACATATTTTTGTCAGACGACTCCCCAAGAGTATGGTTTAATGCAACTGCACATACAGGGGACTTTTCTATGACTCAAGTGTTCTTTTGTTTCTTATAATTCTTGATTTAATCACTTGAGCTATTATTTTCATCTTTATTATCATTCGTTGTTTCAAAAATTCTCTTTAAGGTTAACATGAGGTGGTCATGCTATTGGGTGTGAAGTACTTTCACAGATGTGAGTACGAGTGGATAGCATTAAGGAGTGACTGGTGTCGACTCCATAAGAGCAATGTGTAAGACTATTGCACTTGAATGAAAGTTGATTAATTTGGGTAAGGGCCCTACAAACGTAGATCATGTGTATTAAACTGCGTTAACAAATTTCATGTGTTGATTTATTTGTTGTATATTAAAATTTTCTGCTTGTGATTAAATTCTGGAAAATTCACAGTTGCTAATTCATTTACTTTAAGCAATGGTCAGTTTCATTTTGAAGCAACTATAGTGGAACATGCATATTGTGGAACTACAACCTTCGTTTTTTCTTCAATTAGTATCAAAGGTTGGTTTACCTAACCAAAACTTGGTATGTCAAGTTAGCGTAGATCAGTGTTCCGCGCTCATAAGCGTTGATTGTTGCTGAAGATATTTCTCAGCATAAGTAGCTCATCAAGTCATATACAGCACAAGGAGTTGGTTAATTAGTTGTAAATAATTTTTTGAACAAATAGATTATTTTCTCCTTTCAGCTTGTACATATAAAAAGCGAGTTGTACAAATATTTTATCAATAATAAGAAATCTTTCCCCCACGTTTATGTGTTGTTCAAGTTTCAATATGGTATCAGAGCTAGGAGAACGTTAGCTTCTTTGATCTTCTTTTATTATTGAACCAATCATTCTTTCAATTCGATTGATTTTATTTTCATTTTCATTTTCATTTTTAATGTCAATTGATTCAAGAATGAGTTCTTCAGCTCAAATTGATACATATAATCCTCTCTGTTTGTATGCCTATGATAATTCGAGTTAAGTGCTTGTCAACAAATTGTTCACTGAAATTGGTGTCCAATCATGGAAGAGGTCTGTGAAGATTGCGCTTTTAGCAAGGAACAAATCAGGGCTTATTGATGGATTTGTTCCCAAACTAGATCAAGTAGATGAATCCTTCAGAAATTGGGAGAGAGTGAATGATATGGGAACTTCCTGGCTTCTAAATTCAATTGAGAAAGATATAACTGATAGGCTTTTATATTGTAATAGTGCAAGAGAACTTTGGATTAAGTTAGAGAACCGATTTGAACAAAGTAATGGAACTCAATTGTTTTAACTTCAAAAGGAATTGATGTCAATTTCTCAAGTAACTAGTAGTATTGCTACATATTACACTCGTATAAAAAAGATCTCGGATGGGCTGCAAAGTTTATATGTTATATCACTTTGTGCATGTGGAACTGCTTCACAAATAGTAAAATTCCAGCAGGATCAAAAACTCATTCAATTTATAATAGGATTGAATGAAAGTTATGTGGTAATTAGAGCAAATATCTTGATGATGAAACCATTGCCGACAATAGCACAAGTTTATGCGCTTTTAATTCAAGAAGAGAAGCAGAGAGAGGTGAATTCAAATGTGCATTTTGTTGGAGATAATGCATCCTTTCATGTAAATGTCAATAAAAGAAGAGGAACTTTTTAGAAAGGAGCTGGTGATAACAAAGTAGGAATAAGAATGTGGAATGTAGATATTGTAAGAAGCCAGGGCACACCATAGACAAATGTTATAAACTTCATGGTTATCTTCCTAATTTCACTTTTAGAAGAGGAAAGAAACTTACAACATATGCTCATGTTGATAAACAAGGAGTTGATATTTTTGGAATATCTATCTATAATGAAGCTTCATTCAAGGAAGCTAGATTGAATCGGGAGCAATTTTTTCATCTGGTGAATCTTCTGAAACACACTAACATTGACGAAATTTTAGGAAAAGCAAAGGAAGGAGCTGAAGAGGCAATTGCATTAACAACTTTTGCAGGTATATCTGGTCATTCTCTTAGTAATTCAATTGCTGACTAATGTTTGTCTTGTGGAATGAGTGATGAGCCTTGGATAATTGATAATGGTGCTAATAACCATATGACACACAACAAACAAGCAGCATAGTACATTTTACTTCAAATTGGTACTACAAAATGTATTATATGTTATAGAATTTCACTTTAATTTGATTTCTGTTGAGAAATTATTAAAGGACCTGCATAACACTTTTCTTTTCACACCTTCTTATTGATACTTGTAGGCCCCTTCAATGAAGAGGCCACAGGCACTTGGTAAAGTTCAAGGTGGACTTCATTTCAGACAAAAATATTTTAAAGAAAGAGTTAGTAGTTTTATTGGTTCTAAATGACTTACTTCTACTGTATTGTGTTATAGTAAATTTCTTTGTTCTTATATTGTTTGTGAATCCTTGTCAAGAGCTAGTATTCTAAATACTCAATTGTGGCATTATAGGCTTGGACATCTTCCTATTGATAGAGTTTGTAATCTTGATCTTGTATTATTGTCTGATCCTTGCATGATTTGTCCAAAAGCAAGGTAAACAAGATGACCTTTTACTTTGAGTAATTCTTATTCTTTGCATCCTTTTGAACTTGTACATTTGGATCTTTAGGGGCCTTATCATACAGTCACCTTCAAAGATTGTAAATACTTTCCAACTATTGTCGATGATTATTCAAGTGCCATATAGACACATCTCCTTAATAATAAAAGCAATGCATTCATTATTATAAAAAGCTTTTGTTTGTATGGTCAAAACTCAGTTATCCTCTGTTGTCAAAGTCTTTAAAGCTAATAATGCACTAGAGTTGGGTTGTAGTAAGGAAGCTTTAGCTTATGTTCAAGAATAGGGTATTTTACACTAAACATCTGTAAGGGGATACACCTCAACAAAATGTCGTGGTTGAGAGAAAACATAGACATCTTTTAGAAGTACATAGGACTTTACTTTTCCAGTTTAATCTTCCTTTGTATCTGTAGGGTCATTGCTTGCTTATAGCTACATATTTGATTAATAGCATCCCTCTATTGTATTGAATGGTATAACTCCTTATGAAGCATTGTTTGGAGTAAAGCCTTCTTATTCCCACCTTAAGTCTTTTTTTTGTATATGCTTTGTTAGCACTCAAAAGGGAGGGAGAGAAAAACTTTAACCAAGAGCTCGAGCATGTGTTTTTGTTGGCTATCCTGTGGGTCAAAAGGCTTATAAAGTTCTTGAATTGTTAACAAAGAAAATTTTTGTTTCAAGAGATAATGTTTTTCATGAACAAATATTTCCATTCCATTTATCATCTTGGAACCATTATGTTGATGCTCCTTTTCTTCCACTCTCTCTATCGGAGCATATTGACAGTTGTGCTCATCATGATACTACCCAACTTAATCCTCTACTTTCACCACATTCTCCTCCTTCTCCTGAATCAATGAGTTCAATTCCTGAACTTCAATCATCACATTCTTCTTTTGTCCCATAACCTAAAGTTAGGCCACAAAGAACTAGGAGACAACCTCAATATGTGAAGGATTACGTTTGTCATATTAAATTCCTTGAGAATTTACCTACATTTGTGTTTGTTGATTCATTTGTATCTTCTTCTTTTTCTGTGCCTGTTCATTCTCTTCTTGATAATGATACATCACATATGGTTGGTAAATACCGTAATTCCATTTCCAATGTCATTGCTTATACTTCAACTTAAACTTTATTTGAACTAATGAATTATGAAGAAGCTGCTACTATTCCTGAATGGCAGTTTGCTATGCAACTAGAATTTGATGCCCTTATTGCTAATGATACTTGGAAGTTAGTGAATTTTCCCAAAGGTAAAAAGCCAATTGGATGCAAATAGGTATACAGAATTAAATATAAAACAAATGGGACTATAGAAAGATGTAAAGCTATATTGGTTGCTAAAGGTTTCACCCAAAAAGAAGAAATTAATTACATAAACTTTTTCTTTAGTGCCGAGAATAACAACAATTAGGTGATTGTTTACTCTTGCTGTTAAGAATAATTGGACTCTTTTCCAACTAGATATGAATAATGCTTTTATTCATGGTTGGCTAGACGACGAAGTTTACATGTCACCAACACTAGGTCTTATTTTGTCTAATCCACAAGAATTTTGCAGATTAAAAAGTTCTTTGTATGGAATCAGAGGTTAAGTGATTTCCTATTTTCCCTGCGTTTTCAACAATCCAGAAATGATTACTCATTGTTTATTTAACATCAAAATGGTCTTGTTATTTTTATAGTGGTGTATGTGGATGATGTAATTATCATAGGGAATAACACAGAGGGAATCATCTCTATTAAAAGGCTTCTTGATGATACTTTTAAGATCAAAGACCTAAGAGTTTTAATTTCTTTCTGGGAATGGAGTTTCTGTATTCAGACAATGGAGTCTTCATTCATCAAAAGAAATATGCTCAGGAACTTCTTGATGAAGCTGGTTGCATTTCAGCTAAGCCTTGTATTATTCCCATTGATACTTCTTAAATGTTAAGAGCAGTTATTGGAGAAATTAATTCAAATGTTGAGAGATAAAGAAGCTTGGTTGGGAAACTCAACTACTTAATTAATACAAGACCAGATATAGCTTTTGTTGTCTGGCAGTTAAGTCAGTATCTCAAAGACCCAGAATTCCTCATTTCAAAGCTGTGGTGCATCTATTGAGATATCTCAAAAGAAGTTTGGATGTTGGGATTTTTATTAACAAAGATTCTGATTTTACTATTACTACTTATTCAAATTCTGACTGAGGCTCTTGCATTGATTTCTAAAAGGTTAGTCACTTTTTATTTGGTCTTTTTAGGTGGATGTTTGCCTTTTTGGAATTTAAAAAAGCAGCTAATCATTTCTCTATCTTCAACTGAAGCTAAATATAGAGCTTTGAGTAAGGCTACTGTAAAATTGGTATGGTTGAGTAGACTAATTCAAGAGCTTTCTGTTCCAGTCACATTTCCTATTATTCTCCATACAGATAGTCAATAAGCCCTTCAATTAGCCAAAAATCCAGTACATCATGAAAGGACAAAACATGTTAAGCTTGATTATCATTTCATTTTAGATAAGATCACTAAAGGATTAATCCATTTCGTCCATGTTTCTACCCTTTAACAACTTGTCAACATTCTGACTAAGGGCTTGATTGGATCTTTGCATTATAGTATTCTGACTAAGTTGGGGGTTTTGCATTCTCCACCCTCCAACTTCAGGGGGTGTTGTTAAATATATTTCTTAACATAAGCAGCTCATCAAGTCATGTGCATAACAAAGAGTTGGTTAATTAGTTGCAAACAATTTTTTGTACAGATAGATTATTTTTTCCTTTCAACTTATACATATAAAATACGAGTTGTACATATATTTTATCAATAATAAGAAATCTGGTGGTATTAATAACAAGAAATTTCAAAAAGTACATGAAGAAGGTGAAGAAAGATAAACCCGAGTTCATGCAGAATGGTGGTATTCATCTAACTATAACTTCAAATAGCAAGCTAAAACTCAAACAGGTGAAAAAAAGATATAATGTCATGGCTGTTAAGGTTTCGTACGTGTGCAAACAGAATTTGCTAACACTCTCAAAATCGAAAATCCAGGCATTCTTTGAAGAGTTTCTAGCAACAAATGATACCAAAGTAGATTTGGGTTGGAAAGAATCAACTATAAGCACTTGTGGCTCTTAAATCCATACTCGTCGCTTCTCATAATGGATGGTATTTTGATAGTGGGTGATCACGACATATGACAAGTGAAAGAAACTACTTGATGGATTATCAAGTCATGTCACATTCGGTGATGGGAAGAAAGCAATGATGATTGGTAGAGGAGCTCTTTGCATGGATCGATTGCCTCACTTAAAAAACGTGCTTCATGTGGATGGTTTAAAAGCCAACTTGGTAAGTATTAGTCAAATTTGTGATGATGGGCTATTAGTTAAGTTCACTAGTGATGGATTCAAGGTGTTGAACGAACAAAGGGAGTGTTTAGTAAGTAGCAGAAGATCAATAGATAATTGCTACATGTTGCAGGGTATCACTTTTTGCAATTCAACTGCATATGATGATAACATTAATCTTTGGCATCAAAAGCTTGGCCATGCCAATTATGATCTCAACGAGTTGAGCAAATTTAAAGCAGTAAGATGCTTGCCCATAATGAACAAAGATGACAAGGCTATTTATACCGCTTGTCAAATGGGAAAATAGACAAGAGTTCCACATAAAAAGGTAAGAAATGTTACAACTTCTCGTATATTGGAATTGATTCATATGGATTTGGTACGCCCAACACAACATGCTAATATTGGTGGATGAGGTATTTCTTAACATATGTTGATGATTACTCTAGATATACTTGGGTAGCTTTCTTGAAAGAAAAATCAGATGCATTTGAGGCATTTAGAAGCTTATATGTGCGGGTTACAAATTAGAAAAATATAACGATTTTGATAATCAAATCCGATCATAAATGGGAGTTTGAGAATGCAAGTTTTAACAATTTTTTTGATAGACATGATATTATGCAAGAGTTTTTAGCACCTAAAACACCACAACAAAATGGAGTTGCAAAGAGGAAGAATCAAACTCTTTAAGAGATGGCCAGATCAATGTTGAATCGAAGAAAAATATCAATGAGATTTTGGGATGAAGCAATAAATACGGCATGTCATATATGCAACATAGTTCATCTTAGAAACATCTTGAACAAGACACCTTATAAACTATGGAAAGGAAAGAAATCGGATGTTGGCTACTTCCATGTGTTTAGTAACAAATTTTACATTATCAAAGAATGAGAACAACTTAGGAAGTTTGAAATTAAAAGTGATGAGGGCATCTTCCTTGGATATTCAGTTCACAGTAAGGTGTATCGTGTGTTCAACTAAACAACTAAGATAGTGATGGAGTCTGTGAATGTTGTTGCAGATGATATGCAACAAATAATTAATAAGGTGGTCCAAGAGAACCTTAAAAATCAGCTTCACACATCAGAATAGAGACGCAATGGAATTAAAACTAGAGAATGTTTAGATCCACAGTTAGTTGTTGCTAGAAAAGAAACCAATCAGGCAGAGGACTAGTTGGTTGCTTCTGAGGAAGAAACCAACCAAACATCTTATGCAGAAACAAACTTTGTGAATAACTAAGACTCAAAGGAAGGTGATTTCAACAAAGATCCTCCATCATGAATCAGATGAAGTCATCCTATTGAGAATGTGATTGGTGAGATTAGTGATAAAAGGAAAACAGGAGAAAGAAAAATGATAGATTACTGGGAACTTGCAGGACTTAAATGTTACACTTCTTCATTTGAACCAAAAATTATGAAAGTAGAGTTGTAATATGAATTCTAGACTATTACTGAGTTAACACTATTTTCTCGAAATGATAGATGGGAATTGGTGCTAAGGCCATTGAATGTAAACGTGATTGAAACCAAATGGGTGTTTCGTAACAAAATCGATGACAAAGATAATGTGACAAGAAATAAGGTTAGGTTAGTTGCTCAAGGATACTCTTAAATTAAAGGCATTGATTTTAAAGAAACATTTGCCCCAGTAGCAAGGATTGAGTTAATTATACTTCTTTTGGCTATAATATGTGTGAAAAGATTCAAGCTTTATCAAATGGATGTGAAGAGCACATTTTTAAATAGATTTCTACAAGAAGAATTATATGTTGAACAACCAATGGGTTTCATTGATTCGATGCATGTTGATCATGTATTCAAGCTTAAAAAGGCTCTTTACAGTCTTAAGTAAGTGCCAAGGGCCTGGTATGAGAGGCTCACCCAATATCTACTTAATCAAGGATATGAACAAGGTAGCGTAGATAAGACTTCATTTCTAAAAAAAATCATATATGATTTGATGATTGCATAAATATATGTTGATGATATAGTGTTTGGCTCAACTCATCCAAATATGATGGATGGTTTTGTAAAGATGATGACAAATGAGTTTGAGATGAGTATAGTGGGAGAATTGAATTTCTTCTTGGGACTACAAATTGAGCAAGTGAAAGATGGTAACTTCGTGACTTAAACCAAATATGCAAAGAATTTGGTGAAGAAATTTGGGCTTTAGAGTGCACATCATGCTAGAACACTAATGAGTGTGTTAACAAATTTGAATAAAGATGATCATAGTAAAAGTGTTGATATGAGTCTATATAGAAGCATCATTAAGAGTTTGCTTTATCTAATTGGGAGTCGACCTGATATTTGTTATAGTGTGGGAGTATGTGCACATTATTAATCCAACCCCAAAGAGTCTCACTTGACAGTAGTAAAGCGTATCATTAGATATTTAAGTGGTACTTCTGAGTTTGGATTATGGTATTCACATGATTCTACTTCTTATTTGGCTATTTATAATGATGCCGATTGGCCCAAAAATTTAGATGACAGAAAAAGCATATAAGGGGGCTATTTCTTTCTTTGCAATATTTGATTTCATGGTATAATAAGAAACAAAACTCCATCTTGTTATTGACAGCAGAAGCAGAATATATTGCAGCTAGTAGTTGTTGTTCTCAACTTTTATGGATAAAGAAAATATTGGAAGTCTATAAAGTTGCTCAAGATGTTTTGACAATTATGTATGATAATAAGAGTGCTATAGACATCTCCAATAACCTGGTTCAACATTTAAGGACCAAACATATTGACTTGAAATATCATTTCATTCAAGTTTGAGAGCTTGTGGAGACTAAAGTTATAGTTGTTTCCTATGTAACAATTGAGAAGCAATTGGTTGATATTTTTATGAAACCTCTTAACTCTATCAAGTTTGAATCTCTTTATGAGGCACTGAGACTATGTGCTTTACAAATTTGAAGCTTATTGAATTAAGTCAAAGAAAAAGAGAGTGTTAGATGATAATGCTTTATACTTTCATATGGTTTACGTGAGGGGTAGATTGATTAAGTTTGATCCTAATTTGTTGAATGCATTTTTAGCGTTTGTGAATTTAATTAGGGATTAGTCTTATAAGGATGGATTTGAAGTGAGTAATGATATGTTGATGCTTATGTCTCCTTATTTGTTGAGATTGATCGCATTGAAGGTATTTTTCACATGGAAACAACGAGTTCTTCGTTACGCTTCTTCAAATGATTCTTAGCTTCTTTTGGAATTGTTTTGTCCCAAGGGCGAGATAGAAACTTGTTTATTTAGCCGCTAGTATTTATAGCTTTATTGGGGACAGTTAATTTTCGACTTAACGATTAACATTGACTTTAATGTTTTTAATAAAGCAAACACACGCAAGAGGGGTTGAATTGTGTGTGACTTAAAATTTTTTTACAAGTTCTTTCAATTTGTATAATAAATAGATCCTAGTTAACGAATAAAAACAGTAGGAGCCTATCAAAGGACAAAAT
Source organism: Erythroxylum longipes (assembly GCA_027563885.1). Classification (NCBI taxonomy): domain Eukaryota; kingdom Viridiplantae; phylum Streptophyta; class Magnoliopsida; order Malpighiales; family Erythroxylaceae; genus Erythroxylum; species Erythroxylum longipes. Next base: position 10,916 of record JAOQMS010007188.1, read on the forward strand.
CTTTTAAATGATAGGAGCCTATCAAAGGACAAAATCTTTTAAACGATAGGAGCCTATTAGGTGATAGGATCCTTTTGTGGGATAGGACCCTGCTTAAACGAAAAGAGCCTACTGAATGATGATCCTGTTAAAACAATTTAAAAGTAGAAGGTGCCTGTTAAAATTGAAAGGAACTGTCAGCAAGTTGAAAATAGAAGGGACCCATTATAAAAATGAAGGAACCTCTTGCAGAAATGAAAACACACACAATATAATGTGGAAATATAAAAGACAAGGAGAGAGAGAGAGAAGAAGGACACAATCAATTTATAATGGTTTGACTTACAACCTAAGTCTAAGTCCAATTCCCAAGTATCCAACCTAAGTATTTCACTATAAGAATTTGAGTATTAAATTAGACGAGCCTCTCCAAACTTATGAGCATATATTTTTCAAGAACCTTTCACACTCGAAATGTATAACAAGCTTCTAAAAGCTCATAGAAAAATATAAAATCAAAAGTAAGTTCTTAAATAACAATCTCTTTTGATAGAGTAATTTCACTTTCTAAGGAATAATAAAAATGATATGATTCTCAATAATATAGATGTTACTCAAATGTTTCGAAAGTCTAAGTATGTTTGTTGCTTCACAAGTGTTGTTGCTCTGCCTTAAGATTAAATTAATAGAAACACGTATTCTACATATTCTTACTAGCCAACAACTTAGATACGATCTTAAGTTTAATTGATTAATAGCTTTAAGAACTAAAAAACCAATGAACAAGACAACACATATATGATATACATTTAATCAAGTTAAGCATATTCTTATAATTTTTAACTCTAACGTAAAGATGGTAATCCTAATTGCCACTTGGGATTAGTAAGACTGAACTTCAAATCCAACTAATTTGGATATAAATTAAACAAATTAATTCCTAGTTGCACGCCCTATAAATCAATCAATTCAATCATGAAAAGCAATTCGGAAGACACTTAATATTCATCAATGAAATAAACTTTATTCAGAAATCTCACACCTACTAGATGGTAATGCTGTTCCTTTTAACTAAGAAGAAAAATTTAGCTACTCATAGCAAAAGTAAAAACCAATAGAAGAATAGCACAATATAAAGTCTCCATCACTAGTCTTTGCCTAGAAAAATATAAAAATTCCTAAAAAAAGGAAAAAGCTACTGTAGAAAAACATAAAAACCAAAAACTAAAACTACTCTACGTGAACAATAAATCCCCTCTTATGCTTTTCGATCTCTGCTCTTTTCCCTCCTTTTTCGTAATCTTTAGCAGATCCACTCTTCATATATTCAGGCTGCAGATCTCCACCAATAAGGCAACAACTTGATTCCCAAGATAATGGAGATCTTAGGTGTATCAAATCTGATTTGAAATTAGATTCTACAAATGTTCTTTTTCCTTGCATGTGCCCACGCTTAGTCAATTATTTTTCTGCCAGCTTATATCTGTTTCCTTATCCATCCATTTCATGACTTTTTACTTCATAATCAGCTCCAAGAATGCTCAAGACTCCCTAATAACAAAAAATGAGTAAGTCCATTAGGTTGAAGTCAATTTGCATTGAACAAAAGGGAATTAGAAATCAAAATAATGAAGATGATTTAATCATCCTATCAAATTCCCCCACACCAATCTTTTGCTCATCCTCGACAAACTATATTTACAATTAATTGACCAACTAATCAACTTCTTTATTCCAAGTCTCATAATAGTAAATAGTGCACACTTCAAGAGTCAAAACAAATTTGTTAATCAATGAATGTCTTATAGTTAATCATTCAAGCAATATAAACAAAAGTAAAATTAAGGCAATCATATTTCAAAAACTAGCACATAATTAAAGCAAACTATCACCGATTGGATTTCACTGGATCACTCACGTGTTTATCAGTTCATTATTTCTCTCAAATTCTTCTAACGCAAATATTCTACCATATGCTTGCTTTTTCACCAATTTTTCACCACTTGAAATACAAACATGCATAAATCAAAAGGACTTTTTCAAGGTTGTAGTGAGCTATAAGTCAAAGTAAGGATTGATAAATGGAAAGAGGCAAAAATCATAAACATTAATAGAGCACCCAACCACTTATGGAGACACAATTTCAATTGAAAAGGAGTCAATAACATCATTCCATGGAGGTAGATTACTCCATACTTTTTTTTTCACTGCTATATATATATATATATATATATATTAGATAAATGACAACAGTACACACACAATTCAAATCTAAACCTCTTTAATTTCCTTTCATCTTTTTCTTTTCCTTGCTTCCCATATCTCTCCAAGTAAGCGTGACATAAATTGTGGTTAGAATGCCTACTTACATTTATGATGGGTGAAGATATGAGAGGTTTAAGTTACTTGTGGGTTTATCAAGAAAAAGGGTTCAATTCAAAAAGTTTAACAAAGGATATTGAATTAGATTGGCTTTTTAAGCTAAAGGGTTAAAACAAAGATGACCTTTATCATTTTTGTGCATACATGTATAGATGTGGTCTCAAGTTGATTCCAAGCAAGTTCTAGAGAAAGATTCATCTTATAAGATAATCACACATCAAAGAAATACATATTGATATGAATGTTCAATCTTTTAGGCCCAAAAACTCACAGGTTAATGTAGTTCACCACAACTATACACCATCTTTGATCATATGATTACTAGAACTTGACTAAATGTATACACTTGTCTTTCTTAAGTAAATGACATTTATTGATCTAAAATAAATTTAACTCAAGTTAAGTGCACTACTTAAGTCATTAAAATGGAAGTCCAGAAAGTATCGAAGTTGGCTAATTAATTACAAATAAGTCAATAAGCATTCCAAAAAGATCCCTAATTGTCAGTTATATGGAACATACCCCACCCCTACACCTAGAATGGGCATTGTCCTCAATGTCCACAAACAATAAAAGTAAAAAAGAGGGATGGGAATAAAAGTACTCCCCTAGATTGAAGACGCCATATGCAACTTTGAAATGAATGATTGGAGCTTTGAAAACACAGATAGAAGTTTTGAAGTGAAATATTGCAGCTTGTTTTTCAAATGCCTACAAAAAAAAACAAACCAAAGAAAAGAATTAAAACACTAAAAGCAAACACTTAAAAGATATACATAAAAGAGAAAAACACACAAAAGAAAGGGATATGAATGGGGTGCCTCCCATCAAACGATTATTTAAGGTCATGAGCTTAGCCTTTGGCATATGTACATCATCCATTATCGAATAGATGCTTGAGCTCAACAGGAAGCATGCTCAAACTCTGTAAGGAGCCTGGAGCACCTTCCCTCAAAGTAGGCTCCTTATCAGCAGAATGCTCTAAGACTTCTGATCAGTAGAACTTCATCGTTTTGCCTTCATACTCTAATATTCACTCGTCTTTTCGGGCATTGCCCTTCTCACGCCAGGATGGTCTCTGTAAGAGTAACGCCAATGGGTGTGAAGACTCGACATCCCATTTTCCACCTTTGATCTTTAGCTCACTTACCTACAGCTCGTTTAACTCATACATGCTTAGCCACTTTTCTTCTTCTTACTTCTCTTGTTGTTGTTCTTCTTCTTTTACCTATAAACAACTAGTAAAAGGAAACGAAATTCAGTTAGCGATAATATGAACTGCATCGCTTACCTTAGGAGGTTGCACGTCCTCCATCTTTTCTAGAACTGTAACCTTTTCCTCTCCTAACTCCGCTTGTTCTTCCTTTATTACTTTTGGGTTCTCCAAATGATCTCCACTTTCTGAAGGAATGCACAACTCCTCAGCATCACTCTCCTATTAGCTAAGAATGCTTGCAGACACTTGGGCTTCCATGCTCCTTACCACATCCGCTAAGTGGCTCAATTGATATTTTAACGTCTTCAAGCTATTCCTTGTTTCCTATTAGAATTGAAGAGTGCTCGTTGCCAAACTCATTGCGATCTCCTCCAAAGACATCTCATCAGATTGTGGTGGCGATGGTGGAGGTGGAGGCTTCGGCTAGAAGTCAGACTGCTCTTGATAGTAGCTCGGTGGACAAGCAAACCTATATTGTGTATCCTATAAAATAGGACACGTATAAAAAGGGTAACCTAAAAATGAGCAAACTTCTCATATCCTAGCTTGTTGGTCATCCCTCGATACTTGTGCGGCTAAGGATGTGAAATATGCAACTTGATGGTCAAACCTGGAAGTAACAACAAATGGAAACTCATCATCATAATAAGGATAATATGAAAAATCAGAATGAAAAGCATACTGATAGTGAGTCATGCCGCTAAAAGATTGAAAAATAAGAAAAAGCTATGAAACTAAAACAAACAGAAAACAAGATGCAAGAGCAACGAAACCAAAAAACAAAAACAAAAAAAAACACTAGAAAAATCGTCAAGAAATTCCCCAACAATGGGGCCAAAATTTGGTACTGATGTTGCCTGCAACCAAATTAACACCAACTCTAACAATAAAAGAAAATGTAATTAGTGAAGAGTTAAGATTGTTCCCACGAGGAATTCTAACGGTAATTGTTATACGATTTGAAAACTAAAATAAAATGGGGGGTTTGAATTAACGTGAAATTAAGAAATTAAAAATGGTAGAAATTGAAAATTAACAAAAATAATCAGATCTGGAAATTCAGTAAACAAACCTTGGTTTCAGGTCATCGAAATTATCAAACTAATATGAATCCTCGATATAAAACTCTGTCCATTAACAAACATTCATTGGGTAAAGTTTTCTCTTAAGATTAAATGAATAGAAACATGTATTCTACACATTCTTATTAGTCAACAACTTAGATACGATCTTAAGTTTAATTGATTAATAGCTTTAAGAACTAAGAAACCAATGAACAAGACAACACATGTACAATATGCATTTAATCAAGTTAAGCATCTTCTTAGAATTTCCAACTCTAACGTAAAGATGGTAATCCTAATTGCCATTTAGGATTAGCAAGACTGAACGTCAAATCCTACTAATCTGGTTATAAATTAAAGAAATCAATTCCTAGTTGTGCACCCTAAAAATCAATCAATTCAATCATGAAAAGCAATTCAGAAGACACTTAATGTTCATTAATGAAATAAACTTTATTTAGAAATCTCACACCTACTAGATGATAACTCGGTTCCCTTAAACCAAGAAGAAAAATTTTGCTACTCATAGAAAAAGTAAAAGCTAATAGAAGAATAGAAAAATATAAAGTCTCCATCCCTGGTCTTTGGCCAAAAATTACGAAAATTCCTAGAGAAACAAAAAAACTACGGCAGAAAAACGTAAAAACCAAAAACTAAAACTACTCTACATGAATAGTAAATCCCCTCTTATGCTTTTCGATCTCTCCTCTTTTCCCTCCTTTTTCGTAATCTTTAGAAGATCCACTCTTCACATATTCAGGCTGCAGATCTCCACCAATAATCCAACAACATCATTCCCAAGATAATAAATATCTTAGGTGTATCAAATATGATTTCAAATCAGATTTTGCAAATGATCTTTTTCCTTGCACGTGCCCACGCTTAGTCAATTATTTTTCTGCTAGCATGTATCTATTTCCATATCTATCCATTTCATGACTTTTTACTTCATAATCAGCTCCAAGAATGCTCAAGACTCCCTAATAACAAAAAATAAGTAAGTACATTAGGTTGAACTTAATTTGCACTCAACAAAAGGGAATTAGAATTCAAAATAATGAAAATTAATCATCCTATCAGTTGCTCTTCCTTAAATAGTCAATTCCTTCAACTAACAATTGATTCACTTGCATCTTTAATTAATTGGATGGATTTGAATCTGGATGTCATCTTTGCCAAAAAATCTTCTAGTAAACCATTTCTAATAAGGTAAGTTCATAATGAAGGTTCCTATAAGAAAGAAAGCGTATTTCTTATGATTTTATTTCCTTTTGAGAATAAAACTCCTTTTAAAAATAAGACCATTAACTATACAAGGAAATAAATCCAATTTGAATTTTGAAATATTATATAGTTATCATCAAAATCATTAATCACAAACCTTGTGTTTCCGAAGTCCAACTCGCATGCAGAATATCTTAATATGTGAGTTTATCTCCCAAGGAGAACACCTTGACCATTATCGGAT
>JAOQMS010007209.1:0-42978 GCA_027563885.1 Erythroxylum longipes
TTGATTTTAAAAATGTTGTGGTTTACAATTAATGCTTTATTATTCAAATTGATGTGATGCCATGTGGAGTGACTGTAATGATCGCACGTAGCGCTCCCTTATCATAGGATATATACCGAAATGACCTACGGGAGTCCCGGTGCGTACCCTACGGTAAGGGGGTGTTACAGTGAGTAATACCATTGTTGTCCAGAAATGGTTTTAATTTGATAAACTCTCCTCCATTATCAGAGTACAAGGTTTTTATGGGTGTTTCGAACTGTTTTTCAACAATCTTTCGGAAGTTTGCAAATGTGGACAAAACATCAGTTTTTTTTTCAACAAGTAAACCCATGTATATTTAGTGAAATGATCAACAAAAATTACGTAATAACGAAAAAAATCAACCGAAACCATTGGAGCAGGACCCCAAACATCAGAAAATATTATTTCTAAAGGTTTAGAACTTTGCAATCAAAGATTTGAGAATGGAAGTCTATGACTCTTTGCACACTAACAAGAAACACAAGAATCAGACGATACCTGTCGTGATGCTAGCTTATGATTCAACTGAAGAAAGTTAAACACTTTATTGTATGGGTGACCTAATATGTGGTGGAGGACTGGTGGACTTGGGAGACGGGCATGAAAAACAGCTGGTTTGTTCATCGGAAGATGAAGATCATATAAGTCATTGTGGCATAAACCCGTATGAAGTACTGGCTGCGTTCGCAGATCCTTTACCTGAAAGCAGTTGGGAAAGAATTCAATGGAGATGTTATTTCTTGTGCACAAACGTTTAACACAGAGAAGATTTTTATTGATTTTTGGCACATTTAAAACTTTGTCAAAGATGATTGATTTGGATTTAGTGGGAAGATAGAAACTACTAGTATTGTCAATTGAAACTTCATATCCATCTCCAACCTGCAAATTATCATCCCCTCTGTAAGGTGAATGAATGGACAGATTACTCAAGTCATTTGTGACATGATGAGTTGCACCAGAATCAAGAATCCACTGCCCTTTTGGAGATGATTCTGTTGTGTGAACATTATAGACACCCGGAATGCGGTTTATACATTGGGAAGACTGCATAGACCTGGTTTGATGCTTGGTAGGCTTCCCATACAGCAGCCAATAGGTCTTGGTTGTGTGACGCGGTTTGTCACAATATTGGCAGATGATTTCTTGCTGCTCGGACATGCCAGGCGTGACAAACGAGCTCACAGGGTTAGCCTTGGTTATTGGTGGTTGGCTTGATGATGAACTGTGAAGACTATAGCATTTCTGGAAGCCTGATCGCTATTTGCATGAGACATGCACAGATGGCACCTGAACAGTTTCTTCCAGCCTTGTCTGCCGTTCCAGGAAGCGCTCAAAGTCAACAAGTTTTTCATGTAGATCATCAAAGCAGATTGGAGTCTCTCGAGGACAAATTGTAGCACTAACATCTTTGAAGTCAGCGGACAAACCATTCAAAGTATGGATTACCAAATCTGTATCATCTATCGGTGAGCTGACAATTGCAATTTCACCTGCAATGCCTTTAATTTCCTTTAAATATTCGGAGATGTTTCTGCTTCCCTTCCGAATACAAATCAGTTTTTCTTTTAGAGACATGAGTCTTGATCGTGACGTTCCTACATATGTTTTGGCAAGAAGCTCCCAGGCCTCTTTAGAAGAATGAACAAAACTAAGAAGTGTTGCAATATTTGGACCAACAGTGGTCATCAAGGCATGAAGGACAAACTGATCTTGTCGAATCCATATATCCAGTTCCGGTCCTGTTGTGACTGGACGAGGAATTGTTCCATTAACATAACCTTTAACATTATATCCGATGAGTAGTGCACTAACCTGTACTCTCCAGGCAGGAAAGTTTGCACCATTTAGTTTTGAATCAGACAAGAAACCAGTGTTGAACATAATCAGACTTTGTGGTAGAGCAGCTTCAGTATTAACAACAATTGCAGTTGTAGCGGCAGATTCATTATCTTGAGACATTTTTGAGAAGAAGTGGCTATAGAGAAAGAAAAAAAATGTCGTTAGGCTAGTAGCTCTGATACCATAAAAGGATACAGAACTGCCTGATGAAAGGTTATGTTTCTATTACGAGATGTACGTAAAATATGTAGAAGAATTACAAGTGTTTGTTGTAACAAACTGAATATTGGTATCTATAAGGATATACATTGAAGTATCTGTGAAGATAAACATTGAAGATATGTACAGATATATACTAACTATTTCCTATTAATCTGTCGGTAAATATGGAGGGAAATCATCCTGAAAAAATTTTCGACAGACTTTAAAGACGGTATAAAATGTCTGTCGGTAAAAAAGGCGGAATTTTTCGGCATAATAAAAAAATTTTGAGTTTACTGACAGAAACTTTTCCATCGGTAAATTCTATTAGTAAATTTTCAAGGTAAACATCGTTGTCTACTTAGGCTTCAATGTTTTAAATAAAAGAAAAACGATGTCATTTAGTTTAACTCACCTGAAAGCTCCTCCCCCTACCCGCCAACGTCTTCTTCTTCGATCGTGCGTCTTTTCCCTATTTTCTCGTGCGATTTTCTTCTCTCTGGTTTCTCTGTCGTGGACTCCTCTTCTGCTCGTCGGCATTTGTCTTCTCCAGCTACTGTCATTGTGTCCTTCGGTGGAGTTATTTTTGTAGCCTTTTGAACTCTATTTTTTCGTATGTTGGATAAAAGTTTGAATATTTGATAACTTTCATTTATTTGTGTGTTCTGTGATTGGAGAACAATTAAGGTATAAATGTTAGTGATGGAACGGACAAGATGTGATTTTAGTTGTGATGTTCGGATGAATTTATGATACATGTAAGGTGTTTGATGAAATGCTTGTTATGCTGATGTTTATTGTATGAGAGTGTTCTGCATAATTTAAATTGATATAAATCTATTCCTTTAAATGATAGGAGTATTATAACTTTGATAGCGTCTGTATAATGAAAAATTGAATCATTCCTACATTGAAAAAATAATTTCAATTCTTAAGGAAAGGAAATGCATAGAGTTGCCACTTATGTTTTTCTTAAGGAAAGGAAAGAGAAACCTAAAGACAAGAAAGATAAAGTCATAACAAAAGAAAAAAAATGAGGTGAGATCTATTATAAAACAGAAAAGGTATATTAGAGACGCCTTATCTTACCTATTTTAGCAATTGATTAAGTTTTAAAATGATGTTATTAAAGTTATTAGGGAAATTTGGGGCATAAAGTATAAATAAATAAATGCAACTGTAATAATAGAACAAATGATTCTGATGCGGTGTAGGAATGAGCTATGAATAAAGTCTAAAAGTAATGAGCTATGAATAAAATCTAAAAGTCTTAGTAGCAAAAATTGTGAAACTAATCCCTTTTAAAAAAATTGAATTTAAAGAAAGTTTGATTAAAAATAATTGTTGACGAACATTTACGAAGGCGTATCACATGCTCAAATCAAGTATACTATATAATTGGTTATTAGATTTACTACACTGAAGCAAGTATAATTTTAAGTCGAATAAACAAATGTAGATTATAATTCTTAAATTCTAAGTTAAATTCTTTACTTCATATCTATTCTAAGTTAGGAAACAAGTATGGTCAGAATACAAGGAATTTTAAATTATTGCCAATTAAAAAAGAACCCTCTAGGTATATTCAAAGAATGTACAACTTTTGACTGCATTAATGTCTATATTGATTATATAATTTTATATTCTTTTTGTCAATGATTACATATAATTGTTGCATCCAATTGAATTTACAATATCTAAATCACACAATTATTTGTATTTCTATATTACATCAAACAAGATGTATGTAGTTAAGAGCTAATTTATTGACATAGAGTTGTAATGATAAACAATCATTTAATTTAACCTGCCATATCGATCTTGTTGTATTTTAAGGTAGATTATGAGTTTATTGAAATGAATTATTAAACTGGCCAAAAGTTAGACAAAAATTTTAAAGGTGATCTAAGTGGTTAGGTATTAATTTTTTTTCCATGTAGAAGTTGTTCATGATTTGGCTTTGTTTTAACAAGACTTGGATGCTTTTATCTTTGTGTTTACGTTCTTTCTGTTGTTGTCATTTTTAGCAAGTCGGGATTGGTTTAAAACTTATTAGAGCGTCACACCTCTCTTGAGCTATAAATTTAGGATTTTTTTTGTCCTTTTTACAAATGATTTAAAACCAACGTTTTACTCGTTTGACACCATTTTGAGTTTCTTATCTCCAAAAGTTACTTTCTCATGAAAACTGAAATAAAAATTTTGATGAAAAAAGTATATAAAGTTTTGCACGAATGTAACAACTTGTTAATTGTAGAGAAAGAGTGGCGATGGAGTATGAATTCTTCTTCTTCCATTAGGGTTATACAACATTATTTATACTAATTACAAGATATGCACTATATTTACAAGATATGCACCGTATCACCTAATTTGGCTAATCACGTAATCTTAGCCTAATAAATCTCCTATCATCACGCCAACACTCCCCCTCAAGTTGGGGAAAAAAATGTCTATGAGACCCAACTTGCCAATGGTTGTCTTGAACATTTTTTCTGCCACTCCCTTCGTAAGTACATCAGCCCATTGCACATTCGATCGTGTAAAACCAAAATTAATAATGTTGTCATCAAGTTTCTCCCTAATAAAATGTCTATCAATCTCTACGTGTTTCGTCCGATCATGTTGTACTGGGTTCTCTGCGATTTGAATTGCAGCCTTATTGTCGCACCATAATCTCATGGGTAACCTATGTTCAATACCAATATCATATAATACTCTTTTTACCCATAGTAATTCACATAGGCATTGTGCCATAGCTCTGAATTCAGCTTCTGCGCTCGACCTCGCTACAACCTTTTGTTTTTTACTTCTCCACGACACAAGGTTGCCCCCAACAAATGTAAGATAACCCGTAGTTGATTTTCTTGTATCTTGGTCACCACCCCAATCTGCGTCACTAAATCCTTCTATTTGTGTGCTTCCATTTCGAGCATACAATATTCCCCTACCTGGTGCATTTTTTAAATATCTGAGTATCCTATATACTGCATTCCAGTGTACTTGCTTCGGTGCATGCATAAATTTGCTAACCACACTAACAGCATAAGCTAAGTCCGGACGCGTGTGTGTCAAGTAGATTAACCTGCCCACAAGTTGCTAGTACCTTTCCATATCTACAATGTCTCCTTCTGCAGCGTCGCTCAATCGATGATTTTCTTCAATTGGTGTATTAGCTGGTTTACTTGAGATCATGCTAGTTTTGGCCAAGAGATCCAGTGCATATTTCCTCTGACATAAGAATATTCCTTTCTCTGAGTGTGAAATTTCAATTCCCAAGAAATATCGAAGTTGCCCAAGATCTTTCATTTCAAACTTTGTTGCCAAGTAATCCTGCACTCGAGCCATCTCCTCGTCATCATCTCCTGTGAGAATCATATCATCCACATATACACTCAAAACTGTGATTTTCCCATTCCGACTCTTCACAAACAAAGTATGATCTGCATTGCTTTGGTTGAAACCAAACTTCTTCATCTCTTTTGTGAATCTCCCAAACCAAGCTCTTGGAGACTGTTTCAATCCATACAATGCTTTATAGAGCCTACATACCTTGCCTTCATGATTCAGATTACAATTTATGCCAGGTAGAAAGTCCATATAGACTTCCTCCTCCAAGTCTCCGTTCAAAAATGCGTTCTTGACGTCAAATTGTTTCAAACTCCAGCCGAGATTTGCAGCTAAAGAAATCAAAATTCGGATGGTATTAAGCTTGGCTACTGGTGCAAAGGTCTCTAGATAATCAATGTCATGTTTCTGTGTGTATCCTTTAGCCACCAATCTAGCTTTATACCTATCAATACTTCCATCTGGATTAAGCTTCAGTGTAAATACCCACTTGCAGCCGACTGACTTTTTTCCTTTCGGTAAGTCCATAACTCCCTATGTTTTATTCTTCTGAAGAGCCTCCAATTCTTCATTCATAGCCTGTACCCACTTTGCATCCTGCAGTGCTTCCTGTACACTGTTAGGAATAGAAATATTGGATAATTGATTCACAGTTAGAGCATATGGACCAAATATGCAATGGGTTGACACATGATTACTAATTGGATATTTACCTTTGGCTTTAATGGTAGGTTCATATTGTTTTTTCGGAACTCCTCTATTCTCCCTTTGTGGTAAAACACGAGAAGATTCAGGTTTCATACTTACCTGATTTATGGCTTGTTCAGTAGGACTTTGACTAGGAAAGACCTCTGGTATCGGTGTTAGACAGGCTTCTCTTCTATCATGATCAGCATCTTCATCTTCCACTGGTTCTTGCCCTCTCCCCCTGTCTTCTACAGCCCCTTAGTGTGCTTCAGTTTCATCTGAATTTTCTATAATTTCTTGATCAGATGGTGATTCACATTCAGGAATACGGCTATGTTCTTCTGGCGTTGTTTCAAGGTTGGAGTGCAGTTCAAAAACATCATCATAAGAATCATAAGAAGCAATTTTTCCAACATTTCCTGATGGCTCCCCCTGAAAAATTGGCTCGAAATTACCTGCGTCATAGAATGGGTGGGTTTCATGGAAGGAAACGTCCAAAGAGATATGCATTTTGTGAGAGATAGGATCATAACACCGACAACCTTTTTGAAATTCAGAGTATCCCAAAAAAATACATTTCTTGGCTCATGGTTCAAGTTTGTTTTGAAGGGGTTTGGGCACATGAACAAACACGGTGCACCCAAAAATTCGTGGTTCTAGGTTCGGTTGATGAGGGTGAGAAAAAATGGCTTCAAGTTTTTGTTGGGGTGTTTGGTGTTGGATAACACGAGAAGGGACTCGATTGATCAAATAAACTGATGCTTTGACTGCTTCACCCCAATAGAACTTTGGTACATTCATTCCAAATAAGCATGCTCGTACCACTTCCATTATTTGACGATTCTTTCGTTCAGCCAAACCGTTTTGTTGAGGTGTATATATATTTGATGTATGATGCTTGATTCCATTCTCCTTTAAATATTGTTGCAAGGAAGCTTCCATGAACTCCATGGCATTATCGGTTTGCCACACTTTGAGGAAAGTATTGTACTGAGTTCGGACTTGTGCATGAAATTCTCTAAATGCTGCACCTGCATTACGTTTTTGTTTCAACAAGCAGACCCACGTAAACCGAGTACACTCATCAATAAATGTAATGAAGTATCGAGCATGGGAGAGAGAAAGAATTTTTGCAGGGCCCCAAATATCACTATGAATAACAGAAAAAGGTTCTGAGCTTTTATTCAAAGATGGCAAATATGAAATCCTATGACTTTTTGCCAATTCACACACATCACACTTTAAGTCTGAGATCCTAATGTCACCAAAAAGATGAGTCTTAAGTTTTTGTAAATAAACAAAAGAAACATGGCTGAGACGTCGATGCCAAAGCCACAAATCATCATGTATCTTTCCAAAAGTCACTACATGACACCATCTCTTATTCCCTTCTGTAGTAAAATCTAAATAGTAGAGATTGTCTCGTCTAACACCATAACCAAGTGTCTTCCTCGTCAAGATGTCCTGAAAGACACAAAAGGTTGGCCAAAAAGAAACAATACAGTTAAGAGCAACTGTTACTCGTGCAACAGATAAAAGATTTTGGGTAATACCAGGAACAACAAGGACATGATCAAGTGTTAATTCATCGGTTAGCTCTGCTTTACCACTGCCAACAATAGGTGAGGTACCCCCATTGGCAGTAGTAATTTCGGTTGATTCACAAGCTTGAATTTTAGTAAGGGTTTCAGGGTCACTAATCATATGGTCTGAAGCTCCGGAGTCAATTGTCCAAGATTTCTTCTGTTTAGTAACAGAAAAGACATTAGAAGGAGAGGGTTTACCTGTTTCAGCAATATTTGCCACTGGGGAAGGATTACTTTTCTTAACCTCCATGGTTGCACTACCTGTGCCTTTGGTCACATTCTTTCGTGGCTTCTTTGTAAAGTCCCACCACTCTGGGTAGCCTATGAGTTCATAACACCTTTTTTTGGTGTGACCTGATTCTCCACAATAAGTGCAATTGAGGGTGTTCGATTTATTCACTAGATTTCGTGTCTTCGAACGTTGATCTACCAAGGCTGTTACTTCTGACATGGCTCGCCCACTAGAGTTCATGGTCTGACGCTGCTGTTGTACCCTTCGCACATACGCATAGGACTGTTCCAAATTCAACTTAGGGTCCTTCCGTAAGATTTCTACTTGTACTTGTTGAAATTCCCCATCAAGGCCATTGAGAAATATATGTACCCTCATACGATGAATAAATGACTGTTCATGAAGAAGTTCATCAACGCCAGTAGCTTGATACTCCAACAATTGATCGATCTCTTGAAAAATCGAAAGGAGTTCATTGTAGTATGTGGACAAAGGTCTGCCGTTTTGTTGAGAAGTGAAGGATTTTTGGTTGAGTTCAAACAATCGCGTTTCATCTGAACTGTCATAATAGGTTCTAGCAACCGCATCCCAGATGTCCTTGGCCGTTGCTAACCTCACAAATCGTGTCATTAGTGAAGGAATCATGGAGTCAACTAACCAGCTCTTGACTTTGTTATTCTCCGTGACCCATGTGTTGTATTTCAGATCTGACACATCAAGTTTCTTCTCCGTGCCCGTCAAGAATCCAAGCTTATTGCGGGCTGCAATGCGCATTTCCATTATCTGCGACCATAAAGGGTAGTTCGTCTCATCAAGTGTGATGGTATTTGGAAGAGCCCCTCCATCCTGCTGCACAATAATAGGATGGTTGGCCATGAGGTTCGAGAGTTCGAGTTTTTCAGGTATTGCAAGCGGGTGGGAAGCAGAAGTTGATGAGAGGTCTGGGTTTATACCCTCCATCGCTGCTCTGATACCATGTAGAGAAAGAGTGGCGATGGAGTATGAATTCTTCTTCTTCCATTAGGGTTATACAACATTATTTATACTAATTACAAGATATGCACTATATTTACAAGATATGCACCTTATCACCTAATTTGGCTAATCACGTAATCTTAGCCTAATAAATCTCCTATCATCACGCCAACAGAATGAAAATTTGTCTGGGTATTTATAAACTTTTTCACAAATATGAAAACACTTTAGTAAAGTAAATTATAAAAATTAGAGATCCTAATAAGAATGAATTATTAAAAAGAATGTAATTAAAAGAGGAAATTAAGTAATCATACGTGTCAGTGATAAAAATGAATACTAGATAAGTTAGTAATTTTTATTATATTATTTTCCGTTATACAAATTTGGCTTAATAAGTTAAAATTAATAATTTCAACAAACTGATAAAAATAAGGAAAATTCTTATATAATTATGTTGTATTTTCATATCATATATTAATAATTTTCAAAACTATAAAAAAATGTATAATTTGGATACCATATTTTTTAAGATATAAATTTTACTATGATAATTTTCTTGAAGTTTAAATTTAATTGGATTTCTCCCATTGCATCAAAGATTTTTAGGAAAAATATTAAATTTCAATAAGTATAATGGGAACTTGGGATTAATGTTCTATATTCAATTGATTCAATTAGTAAAATAAATTAAAATTTAGTTAATTAAATATATACTCGTTGAATTGTAAATAAATGATATTTAGTGATATTTGTAGTTCTATTATAATGAAATCAAATAATATTTGAATGTTCAAGTTTAATAAAAATATATAGTAAGCAAATGAGTCTGTTGAATAATCAATAGACGGAGGAGAATGAATAAAGTAAAGTTTATATATAATTTAAATGAATAATCAAGAATATGGAGGAAATAAATATATCAAAATATAAGAAAACCATTATAATCTTTTTTTGTAATTTTATTTTGAACATTTTAATGAATTAGTGTTTAAATCATTACATGAACATTTGTATATATAGCTAATACATAAATTCTTTTATAATAAAAAATATTTTGATATTTAATAAATCCTTTTAATCTTTAAATAAAATTTTGGAGAATTTTTAAAATAGTTTTGAAATAAGTTTCTGTCAAAGAATTGTGTTTTGATCCTTAAAATAACTTGGAAAGTTTGAAAAACTTATATTCAAGTAATCAAATCTAGGTTAATTGTTATAATTGGAGAAATCCTTTGTGATACATTTTGTGAGAGTTACCTGTAACAAGATTTGTGAAGAGTTACTATTCACTTCTGACTCTTTTTAATTATTATATTATCAATAAATTCTTGATTATCATTTATTAGAATAAATAATTTATTGATTAATTTATAAATAAGTGAAAAGTGAATACAAAGAATTCACCTTTAAATAACAATTGCTAAGTGCAAAACGACGGCTAAAAGATCAAGACGGTGTAGGACGAAACGCCAGATAGGGTATATAGATAACAACGTATGAAATCCTCAACAGCCAAAACAACCAGGAATGTCGCAGGCTCCTAGCCATGGTGTCCCGTGGCTTGACGGGTTGGAATGGATCGACTCATGGCTCAGTTTATTCATGGACTGATCAGCCCATAGTTTTCAGCTCGGTAAGTTATTTTTAAGTTATTTTTAAGTGACATATTTTGATTTTATTTTATTTTTATTTTTAAGTAAAATTTTTAAGATAAAAAATGTAAAATTTAAAATTTGATTTCATTTGTATCACAGATTTGACATTTAAGTCACGCTAGTGTCACTATTTTGATTTTATTTTATGTTATTTTATTTTAATTTTTAAAATAAAATTTTAAGATATAAAATTTAAAATTTAAAATTTTCTGTTACTCGTGCCAAAAACGTAACATTTAAGATAAAACATTAAATTTTAAGAAACATATTTTGATTTTGTTTTTTATTATTTTAATTTTAAGTTTCTAAATAAAATTTTTAAGATAATAAAATAAAATTTTAAAATTGACTTCATTCGTGTTAACGACACATATTTTGATTTTGATTTTAATTTTTTAAATAAAAATTTTAAGATAAAAAATTTAAAATTTAAAATTTGATTAATTTATTAAAATTATTTAATTAATTTATAAATTATAAAAAATATTCAATTAAATTAAAATTTTAATTAATTTTATTATTAGTATTATATTAGCCCGCACTAAAAGCTGGTAGTGCAAAGGAAGCAAAACATTTTTTGAATTAGGCATGATTGGACAGAATAACATTAGATAGGAGATTCGCTGTACTGGTCACGTTGAGGTGACTTTTTTCAGCTGTTCATTAAGGCCCTGTAAAGATTGTATATTTACCGTTCACCACAATAAATTTGACTCTACTTAGACCCATAATTCCAAATCAAGATTGTTGCGTCTCGGTGCTTCTCCAAACGACATCATTGCCTCTTGTTAGAAACGTCAACGTTTAGTTCCTCCTTTTCAATCCGCTATCATTTTAACCAATTTGAATCCTTTAAAAGGTCCTTCGTTTTTGTATCTAGAAAGGAAGAGCCTCTTTGTCTCACTCATTATCACCTCATGAGCTTCAGTTTCTCTCTAAAGCTGGAGAGCTCATTGATTGCAAATCCTTTGCCTTCTATTAGAAAAGTTTACACCATCACAAAAGTTTCAAAACTTAATGGTTCATTGCCTTCATCTCTGTTTGGTATGGTTCGACGCTCTCCATATATAGTTATCGTTTACTTTTGATCCTAAAAGTTCATCTGACTTATTATCTTTCATTGGTGTTTCAAGCTTGTTTACTGAATTCTTTAAAGCCTTGTAAAAGTTTCGAGAGCTGAAAAACAAGCAATTTGGATGATCCCTCTTATTAGTTTATTTCTTATTTTCTGTTTCTGTTTGATCCTGTTTGCTCTATACAACTTAATATCTTTTCTGTTATTATTTATCTGTTCTACTTATGGTGAGTAATAATGAGCTTGGAGGCTAGTAGTAGTCTGTTTTCTTCTGCTGCTTCTTCTTTTTCGTGCCATGTGTTCTTTCGTTTCGTTTATTTTTTTCACCATTTTGCTTAGCATTTGCTTTGGTGTTTTGTTTCATGCTCTGGAAATTATGACGAAATCCATTTCCAACCGTAACAAAATAATTATTAAAATTTTTTGTAATTTTTAATTTTCTAAAATTTAAGATCTCTTTAATTTTATAAAATAATATAACACAAATTATAATAAAGTGGAATTTTAATTCTTACCTTATTCTGAAGCTTGATTTTTTTCTTGTCGTATTCTTTAAATCGTTTCTGAAACTAATCAATCTCAACCAACGTAACTGCATAAATGTCCAACCTTCAACGATACCTACAAAATAAGTTGAGAGAACTTTGTAACTCTTACAAAGAGAGTTATGCAAGAACTGTTAGTTACATTAGAGTTTAGAGTTTAAGCCTATTTATAATATGTTTAGGATAGTTTGGTAATTTAATTGAATAGGTTGAGAGAACTTTGAAACTTTTACAGAAAGTGTTAAGCAAGAAGTGTTAATTACATTAGAGCTTAAGCCTATATATAATAAGTTTTGGACGGTTTAGTAATTTAGTTGAAATTAAATTCTAATGTTAATTAAACTTTAATTAAATATCAATTATGTCCAAATAAGATATAATATCTCATATTGATCCTTATTTATTAAATATCTCATATTTAATCATAAATTTTCTCGAACTTTACAATCAAGTCCAACTTAATTAAAATATCTTATACTCTTTCAACCTATTTTTTATGTGAGACCTATTAGGTTCTCAAATATCTTGGCAATAATTATAAATTATAAATATAATTCATAATTAGAATTAGATAAATTAAAACTTCTTTTAATTTACTTTAATTTTTCAATTAGACAATTTATAATCATATATCAAGATTGATATCTAGCAACACATTATGATTATCCAAATATTAGGAATGTCAAAGTAGTTTTAACTAATCTTTTCGTACATGGTTTTTCTGTATAATACAATTCTTTTATTATACAATATTTAAATTAGAAATAGAGCATGAAATTAATGTCTACTCTATTTTTAAGTCCAATCATATTAGTTCTCCATCATTAGCTATAGATTCAATTAATGACATTTGTAAACTATTGATAATTCCAAATCAATACTAATTGAGAACAACAAAACATTCTCCTTAATTGTTTTAAGGTGATGAATCCTATCTTGATTACACAACTACTTCCATATAATTCATGCTACATCTAATGAATACCGATTGACCGACCTATGATTAAATAAGTCATAAGTAGTATAAAAACATAGCAATCCTAAATAAGATAACTTTGGTGACCGTAAGTCACTTATACAATCATCAAATTGAGAATTCTATAAACATATAAGTAATGATTCAAATGGATTTCTCATATTTTGTTTGTTCAGTGAACTTGTTCTCTAACAAACACCCATATGTTTGTTTAAGTATCTCTATACTTTAGTTTAGAAGATCGACTACTTCCTTCATAAGGAAAAACATAATGTGTGCCAGTCTTTTTGTGTTCTATTAATCTCCAATATTAATAGAACAATGACTAGGAACAATTTAGGGATAATACATAAATGCAATATGAATATCATAATTATAATCTTATAATAATTTCATTTGCAATATGCAATTATCCCATTGACTTTATCATATACATCTAAACATGAACAAGATAAAGAATGCCTTTAAATAATTGTCACTTAAACTACAACTAAATCAATTTGTTGTAGGGCATAACCAACAACTCACCCAATAATATTTTCTTCTTGTGAGTTTGTTTGATGTGGTTCATCCTTTTGCAAATGATGTTAGTATAGGGGCAACACTCTTTCTTTTTAATTTGTTAGTTGTCTCATTCATTTTTTTGTCAAGTTTTTCAAGTCTCAACATTAATTATAATTAGTTCTTTTAATTTAAATGATGTTTGTAATATCACTTTGTATTTGTTGTTAATGTTTTTTGAATTTTCCTTTCATGAATCTTAGATTTAGTATGTTTATTACCATAAAAATCATAATCTTAAAAATTTATTATCAATTACATTTAATGACTACTACAGATCACCAAAAATATCTCGATGAAGTGTTTTTAAAGTACTGAGTGATGTTTATATATATTAGATTGTTATTTAGTAAAATTAGGGTTCATAATTTTTTATTGTTTTCGTTCTTAGGGTTTATGTTTTATTCTTGTCTACATTTTTTATTTTAATATGATTAAAATTTTATTATAAGTGACAATAATGCTTATATACTTTGATAGAATGCCAAAATACGATTGATAGTTTGGGATAACATTAACCTATTGGGCTCAGATTATCATTTCATTGCTTGATTTTTTGTTTATTCTTTTTACCACGAGAGGGTGTGTTGAGACCATTTTACATTCAGGTCCAAATAGAAACCAAAAACAAATTCAAGTCTAAATTAAGGTAAGAGGGTAAAATTGGGCTTGACCCATAATTTCTTTATAATTTGTTATAACTTATAATAAATAATTGCATGTTATATTTTTTGCTTATGCTTAAAATTTAGGCCAACATTTTATTGCCATGTTATTTTTTGTAAGATTAAAGCTAGTCCTTTTAGATTTTATTAACTATACTTAGGGTGTTTTCATTAGTGGGAGATCTATAGGTGATAACTTACTATTAACTCAATATTTTTTAAAGGATTATCATAGGAAGAATGCTTCTCATCATTACTTTATGAAAGTTAATCTTTATAAGACATTTGATTCTGCCAGTTGGATGTTTACCATTCACTTTCTCTAAGTGTTTGGTATCACATCCCTTACTTTTATCATCTTAATC
Organism: Erythroxylum longipes; assembly: GCA_027563885.1. Classification (NCBI taxonomy): domain Eukaryota; kingdom Viridiplantae; phylum Streptophyta; class Magnoliopsida; order Malpighiales; family Erythroxylaceae; genus Erythroxylum; species Erythroxylum longipes. The sequence goes on from JAOQMS010007209.1 coordinate 14,741, forward strand.
AATGGTGAAACCTCTCACCTTATCCAAAGAGCTAAACGCAGCATACAAGGTGACCCTATATCTCTCCTTACTTACTGACTATATGCATTAAATTTCTAATAATGATAATCCATCATAACATCAATATAAAAGAGAACTTTAGGTATCATAGCAAGTGTGGCAAATAAGGAATCTTTAATCTTTCATTTTCAAGTGATGTGATACTTCTTTGTGGATATAAATCTATTTCTATAACATATTTGATTAATTCTCTAAACATCTTTAATAAGGTTTTACATTTATCAATAAACAGGGATAAAACTCGTCTTATGGTTTCTGCTAGTGCTCTTCATATGTCATCCTAGCTAGAAGAGATAACTAACCTCGACTTGAATTCCCCTCCCTTCTGTTATTTAAGAATACTGATTACTATAAAGAGAGTTAACTATAGGGATTGTTAAACCTTTTATGAAATGGTGCTAAGAAGGATCAAAAGATGGACTAGTAAGAGTCATTTTTTTACTGGTAGGCTTTAATTAATCATATTAGTGTTTAATAATCTTTGTATCTTTTTCTCTTATCATATAAGCTAACTTAAAAGCATACTAAGGATACTGAAAAGCTCCTTAGGAACTTTCTCTGGACAGAAGAGGCTTTTATGAAGCCTTATACTAAGGTTAGTTAGAAAGAGATATGCTTACGTAAAATAGAAGGAGGATTAGGTATAATGCAAATCTAAATGTTTAATAAAGCGATGTGGCCAAGAGAATTTGGAGGATTATGATAATGAGTCATGATGAGTAAAATTCTTTTATATTTATTACCTAGAAAATGATTATTTTTAGAACTTCAAGCCTAGATATGACACATCATAGGCCTTGTTTTAGATCTTTAGAATGAGGAACAACTTGCAAAATGATATTAAGGTCAAAAAAGGGACTATGGAAGATACATAGCTTTGGTATGATAATTGGAGTTACCATGGTCCTCTCTATAGGAGGCCAAACTTTCAACTTGTTAAATGTATGCATCATGAGAAAGCTAAGGTTAAAGTTTTGGTGAGATGGAATGAATGGGTTACTAAGGTAGGCAAATTCATCTTTTCTATTACCAACATTTCATCTTACAATCATTTTTCCTCAGTGGAAGATAAGATTATTTAGTATAGAAATTCCTCTAGCACATTTATAAATCAATATTTTAGGGATCTGTCAAAATCTCATGAACCTAAAGTTAGTTGGCATCAACAATTATGGTTTAACATATGCCTCTTAAAGTATTCTTTATTTTATGGCTAGCTTTAAATAATAAGCCTAGCACAATTGATAAATTAAGGAGGTTTGACATTCTTAATCATGTGTTTAGACTTTACAATACTGGAATGGAAATTATCAACCTTCCCTTTTTCCCCTGCACACTCTTTAATGCTCTGTGGTACTTCATGTAACTCTTTTGCGACCATTTCTACCAAAATACTAATTGGGAAGAGAAAAATCGATACTTTGTTAACTCAAATAATCTTTTCCCAAAAGATTATTTCTTGTTAAAAATAATCTTTAGTTGTACCATATACGCAAATTTGAAGAGAACATAATAATAGAAATTTTAAGAACCATATGCTCAATGCTCAGTAAGAAATGGAAACAAACATTATTTGGATTGCAGAGATGGTTACATTAAGATTCTAGGCTGTCCATGTCACCCTAGGAAAAATGTAGAAGATAAAATATTTGAATTTAAGGAAAAACAATAATTTATGATGTAGCAACTATATCAAATTACCTAAAAAATGCCAGGATAACTATTTTAGGGGAAGAATAAAGACAAACTCAAGTTCAATAGCGCGAAGGGATGGATCATTTCACTATATATTCCATAAAGATTGCTTGTTTTTATTTAGGCACTAGTGTTCATAAGTTTTATAATATAAAACTCTCAATAGTGCTAGTATACAGATCGTATATCATACTATCAAAGGTATCGTTCCCACAAAAACCAATAAAAACCTAACAACTTGAATAGAACTTTAAGGCACTAAAGATTGATGTGAATGAAAATAAATAATTGAAATTAAAACAACTAACAAAATGAAACAAGTAAGGAATTGAGAAATTGAGTTGCCAATAAAATTAAGATTGATTAAAGTTTGAAGACTTAAGAACTATTCTATCCTTATTTTGTTTTCCATTTATCTTGTTGATCTAATTATGTTTGATCTTAGATATCATAAGTTTCGAGTACCCTCTCTCGAGATCTAATCAAGTAACCCTAATTGAATTCGATAATCATAAAATTTTAATATCTCGATTCACAAAAGTACTCCTAAATTATTTAATTAGATTTGAAGAAATCCTATGGATTATTAATTTCACAATTAAGATCTCTCTTTAATTGTTAATTAATATGATAATTGTAGGTATATTAAGTTATCAACTCTCGTTACACACCTTAACACTTGTAATTTGATTCACTTTCTTGATTTATTACCAAGTATAAGTATAGCAATTATCACAAACATTGATATATGTATTGAATTCGACAAGAATTAAGGTCAACAAAATAATTCAAGAATAATACCTAATATGGATTTAAAATCCCATAATCATGTTAAACATATTTGAAATCCAAATACACTTTCAAGACAGTGTATGCACGTGGTCATCATCTGAGAAAATAATTAAAAACACACTTAAACACCTAGAAAACATACTATAATCTATACCTATTAACATCTCCACACTTAAACCTTTACTTGTTCTCAAGCAAAACTTAAAAACATAAAAAAATACTCGAAAACACACAATTATGCAATATGAAATAATGATACAATGACATCAAATCTTATTGAATTAGCTTAACCTCAAACATCAATCATTAAAATGTGCCAACATACTAACTTATTCCTTTAATACTTCAGTGCTTTAATTTTAATATACATATCAATCAAATATCAACACGTTATTCCTGCACCTATGGCACTTGTAAGGGTGCACTTATTATTATTGATCAATCAAAAAGGAAAATTATCACAAAGCATCCTTTCATGAAAATTCTTGCTATTTGTAATAGATTAGTAGTTTTTATTTATTGTAACACGATTTTATAAATTTTCCTTAATGATAACCTTGTTTTTTGATGGGAAGCCGCAAACACCTTGTCATAAATGTCCTCTAGTAACTCAACTAAGTCACATTTTTTCATTTAGCTTGGTTGGAGCATCATTTTAGCCTTTTAATATGAAGAAAACATTTTATTGTGAATTCCCCTAATTACTCAGCTATATCACAACTCTCAACTAGATACTAACTCTATTCTTAACCCAATTTTCTTAAAAAGGGCCAGAAGATAGGCATTCTATTCAACTCTTTTTTTATTTATTTCTTAACCTACCTTATTTCTTTTTAGTCAATCACTCTCATGAAAGGGTACGCTAACCAATTTAATTGACTATAGTTATAAATTTATATTAAAAAATTCCTAAACTAAAAGAATAGTTGCCATATTCTAATTAACATGCATATTTATTCTAAAGATTAAACAGAAAAATTCTCAAGTTAATATGCCTTTACAATTTAAATGACCATGCTTAAAGCTAAACTAATTCCATTCAATTCTTGCTATTGACACATTAACAGAATTCACACATCATACAACAAAATGTTCACACAATGCCAAATTAATTAAAAACTAACATAACAAATGCAAAATTCACACATAATTGATGTGCAATTGCATATACATCCCTACACTTGAACAACATATTATCCTCAATATGAGAAATAAAACAATACAGATAAAGATAAATAACAATAAAAAAAGTTATAACAAGAATAATTATGGTGATTTAGGCAGTAATGGTGTGGGCGATGGAATTTGGAGACACTGTATGCCATAAAGATCCATTAATTCATTGCCCTACAAAATAAAACAAACAAATAACAAAGCATCAACAAAATAAAATGAAAATAAAAAACATAACCTATTATAATTCTTAGGTTGCCTCCTAAGTAGTGTTTGTTTAGTGTCATTAGATTAACATACTATGCTTTCTACATTTAACTTGGGTCTATAATTAATGAGTGGCTTGCTTCCACCTATTTCTCCATTTGTCAGTTTAGTAGCCTGTAAATAAGCTACATGTTGTAAGATAATAATAAGAACATAATTAATTAAATTAATAAATCCAAGTAAGTTCAGTAATGCCCTTTTTGGTAACAAACTGTCAATGAAATAGGAAATAATGAAACTCCCTAAATCTTTGATTGAATCCAACATTTTGTATTATGGGAGGAAGAAACTATATAGACTTAAAGCAACTACCAATACTTCATTAATGGTTTCTGAAATTGGCTCCTCCTTTTTCTCATTTAAAGATTCAACTACATCAATTCTCATAAACGAGCTATCGTTCTTCGAATTCTTTAATATCTTATTCATATTGAATTCCATTTATTCATCACCAATCTGAAGGATTAGGTTGCCTTCATAAACATCTACCAAAGCTCTTCTAGTATTAAAAAAAGGTACTAAGAATTAGTGGATAGTTTTGATCATCTTCAAAGTCCAGCAAGACGAAATCCACAGGAATGAACTTGTCCAGTTTTATAAGCACATCCTCCACCACGCCAAACAGTTTCTTTATCAATTGATTAGCAAACTGAATAAGCATAAAAGTTAGCTTCATATCTCCTAGCCCCAATTTCATAAAAATTGATAAAGGCATAAGATTAATACTTATACCTAAGTCACATAAGTATTTAGAAAATTCTAAATTAACAACAACATAAGTATAGAAAAACTCCCTGGATCTTTCAACTTTGAGGGTATGTGGTCAGTAATTATGGAGCTGTAGCTTTCTAACATGGAGACCATTTGATTGTCATCCTAAGTCTATGTGTTTGATAAGATTTCTTTGAGAAACTTTGTATTCTTAGGCTTGTGTTACAAAACTTCCACAAAAGACAAGTTAATTTTCAACATCTCCAACTTTTCCACGAACTTTGCAAATTGAACATCCAATTTGTTCTTTTGAATTTTGTCTGCGAATGGTATTTTCAGTGGATATGGAGGAGAAGGAACATAGGAAGGATCCTCATTCTTCTTTTTATCCTTTTTATAATTCTCTTAGTCTTTAACAAGGTGGGGTTCAGCTTGTTTTTTTGCTAATTCTTCTAGCTCTTTCCCACTCCTAAATGTGATAGCTTTAAGTTGCTCCCTAGGATTTGCTACTATATTGCTTGGGAGACTCACCAGACTTCTCATAGATAATGTAATGGCTAACCGGCTCACTTCAACCTTTATATTGTGAATAAAAGAGGCATGATTCTTCGCTACCTACTCGAATTTACCTTCTAGACTTGTGAGCTTGGATTCATTGTTTCCTTAAACTTATTCATGTTTGAATCCAATGAAGTGGAATTGTCTTGATGAAATCCAGGTGGGATTTGATTTATCACTTGAGTTCCTACTTTATTAGACTATGAGAAATTTGGGTGGTTCTTCCATCTAGGATTGTACATGTTTGAATAAGGTTTGTTGCCTCCCCGACCAATTTGTGCTCCCATATAGTTGAGTTGCCCTACGTTGTTGTTTTACCCTAAGAAATAATCAGCTATAATATAGGTCTCTTGCCCATATAGCTCGCATCCATTTTGAATTGTTTTTAGTGGAGAGGAAAAGGTGGATTTCAGGTTGTTTAGTTGCTTAGTTAGATAAGATATTTTAGCTTGCATTGTTGTCATTAAATCTATAACAATCATTCACTTCTGATCCCAGAAGTTTAAATACTGCTAACTTCAGTATGTGGTATAAAGACAACTATTGCTTTCCATCTCTTTTAAAAAATCTTTCACTTCATCAACTATTTTCTCATCAACGATTCGCTAGTAGCTACATCAATGGTGCCTCGTGTGGATGGATTAACTCTGTTGTAAAAAGTTCACAACAGGAATTCCTTTAGCAAGTTATAATGTGGACATCTCCTTTACAACTTCTCATACCACTCCCATGGTTCATATAAAGACTCCCTTTCATTTTGTTGGAAATTAGTTTTTTCCTTGATGAGCCTTGTTGTCTTGGTCAAAGGGAAGTACTTATCCAAAAATGCTTACACAAGATGCTCCTATGTTGTAATGTTTGCTGAGTTGAGTGAATTCAACCACGTTTTAGCTCTATCTCTCATTATAAAGGGAAACAGTATCATCCCAACAACATCTTCCGACATCCAATTATATCGAAAGGTGTCATAAATTTATAAGAAATTAGCCAGATGATCGTTGGGATTCTTATTGGGCAATCTATATAATTGTACGTTGGTCTACAACATATTTAATAGTGTTAATTTAATCTCAAATGTACTTGTCTACACTAGTGGTCGAGTGATTCCTTGTTACGTAACATTGGACCCTGACCTCATGAAGTCTATAAGGGTGTTCTTTGCTACTCTCCATGATTTAATTCCTCCTCCATCATTCTCTCTATCTCTTTTTAACTTTTAGCTCTTCGGATCTCTCTTTCTTGCTTTGTGATATCAAGAGTTAAATTTTCTTCTACCTTGCTTGAACTCCTAGTGATTCTTGTATTTTAAATTTTCTTCTACCTTGCTTGAACTCCTAGTGATTCTTGTGTTTACGCAACCCCATTCACACAAGAAGGGTATTGATTCCTTAAATCAAAGGAATTTAAATCATCCTAAATGCTAACTAGTCCTTAGAAACGGTCCTAAAAGCTTGTTGACAAGTTTTATAATATAAAGCTCTCAATAATGCAAGTATACAAATTGTATATCATAGTATCAAGGGTGTTGTTCCTACGATGACTAACAGACACCTAACAACTTGAATAGAACTTTTTTCTAAGGTCTAAAGATTAATGCGAATAAAAATAAATAATTGAAATTAAAACAACTAACAAAACGAAAAAAAGAAATTGAACAATTGAGCTGCTAAAAAAAAGGTTGATCAAAGTTTCAAGACTTAGGAACTATTCTATCATTATTTTGCTTTTCCTTTACCTTGTTGATCCAATTATGTTTGATCCTAAATATCCTAAGTTTTTATTTCCCTCTCTCGAGATCTAATCAAGTAACCTTAATTGAATTCGATAATCATAGAATTGTAATCTCTCGATTCACAAAACTGACCCTAACTTATTCAATTAGATTTGAAGCAATCCTATGGATTATTAATTTCATAATTAAGATCTTTCTTTAATTGTTAATTAATATGATAATTGTAGGTTTATTAAGTTACCAACTCTCGTTACGCACCTTAACACATGTAACTTAATCACTCTCTTGATTTATCACCGAGTATAAGCATAACAATTATCACAAACATTAATAGATGTATTGAATTCAACAAGAATTAAGGTGAACAAAATAATTCAAGAATAATCCTTAATATAAAAACCCATAATCATTTTAAACATCTTAGAAATCCAAATGCACATTCAAGATGATGAAACAAATAAAGGGACAAGAAAGAAAATCTAGTTGGAGTCTTAATCTTGAAATTTGGAACTCTCTAAAGTTCTTTTGATATCTTCTCTTGATCTTCTTTTGATCTAGTGGTTGCTGCAGTTTTTGATGTTTTTATATTCCTTAAATAGTTCTTAAAGCTTTTAAGGTTCTTTCTAGGTTTCTTCACTTAATTAGGTTAAAAAAAAAGCCCTAAAATGTCAAAAATACAAATCTTCGATTAAGGCCTAAAAAAACAGTGTGGTCTCTATAAATTGTCTCATTTTGAGTTTTTGCTTCCCTATAGAAATTAGTGGATTCATCGACAAGTGAGTTCGGAAGAGCTGGAAAAGCTAAAATTTGCTTTCTGTACTCTTTGTCTTGATTGAGACAACTCACGGTTGTGACCAACCTCCATGCTTCCAATTATTCTCTTTTCTTTAATTTTTATTTCCATTCACTCTCACACACACTGTGAAACATTAAATTAAGATCAAATTCTTGCTCTAAACCACTCAAACATTCAAAACATATGAAAACACTAACAATCACATAATTCTAAGTCTATACTCATGATAATCATCTAATAAAACACTTAAAACACAATTAAACACCTAAAAAACATACTATAATCTACACCAATCAAAGTACAACATTATTATAATTCTCTCTCTTATTTACTTTCAAACTAACAAGGATATGACTAATTGCTTTCCTTAGCATTGTTTATCAACATGTAATTCTAATTCAATTAAGATAGTCCATGTTTATGAACATTTGTAAATCTTTTCCGGATGGAAATCAATACATTCTTTAATTAAAATAAATACTTTTATAAGAGTCCCTTTTCACCCGTAACAAAGAATATGCATAAAAGATTGCTCTTGACCTATTGAAGGAAGAAGATAATAAATTCTAAAGTAAAATTTGAGTAGTAGACATAGGCCAGGATTGTATGGTTGAACCACTATAAATCAGTTTTATCTTTCTTTTCTCACTTGTCATTGTTATTATTATGTTTGTTTTATGATTATTTTATGTGAAGTTGCTATAACCATTCATTAAAATAAAAAAATGAAAACAAGTGAACAGACATAATTTATCCCCCATCTTATGTGCCATTTAGTGAGTAACAAAATTTAAAAAATGAAAAATGACTAAAAAATAAAAGATTGAAAAATCATTCGAACCTTATCCAAACTAGAATATCTGATCTAAGTTATGTCGATTTAATCAATCAATTTTTTCTAGTCAATCTCAAAATTCCTGTCATCCTAAAATCTCAAATTAATAATAATGTTTATTTTGTCTTCAACTCCTATAACAATAATCTAGACTTTAGATATTCCTTTTATTTAAGAAAAAGAGCCCCAAGCAAAACTAAAAAATTCTAGATATTCAATCATATATTTTATTTTCGATTATTTAGCATGAATTTTAAATTCACTCCCAAAATTATTTTATTTGAAATTATCTAATAATGGGAAAGTATTAAAGATTTAATTAACGTTTAGGTAGGTAAAATAAGATGTCTAACATATTTTCTATTTAACAATTGATGGGACTAATTTTTTAAAAGTTTGCTATATCTTTCCTTAATAGAAGTAAGTAACGTGCAGACTTCATTACATTCATTCTTTTATTATTCATCCCTTCTTTAAGGATATGCTTGGCATGCCAATGATAAGAATAATGATTAAAATTTAATAGTTATATAAAATTATTTTAAAATAATATTAACTTCATTTTTATTAAAAAATAAAAACGATCAAATTTTAATTAAAAGAAATACACGTGTATGTAGATCCTTCAGTTGGAAGAGTATACGCTGCTACAGTGTGAAGGAAGTTGTTGAAATCATCCCTTGATGTGGAATGGAATTTCCTCTATATATTCTGCGACATTAGACATAACATTAAAATCCCCACCAAACATCCACAATTTATCATGTAATTCATCTGCAATTCTTTCTAAAGAAGACCAAAGGTTTAGTCTGTCTCTTCTATTACATTTAGCATAGATCGCTGTAATAAATAAGGACTCCAAAGGAGTGTTATCGATCAATTCAACATGAATAAACTGATCATGATCATGAACAATCTTAGCAGTAAAAGAAGATTTCCACGTGATCCAAATTTTGTTATTGACATTGAAAAAACTTTCATGACAGCCCAATGAAATTTGTAAAGAATGCACCTCATCCGAAGAAATCATTGGTTCCGTAATAGCAATAAAAGAGAGTTGATGAAGCTTTTGTAATTTTTTGAGTCTACAAATTGATTGTTGTGAGCCTGCTCCTCTAATGCTCCAGAATAACATCATCGTTGGATTTATCTAGTTCTGCAAATTGAGCGGGAGCAATCGATCTTGTTAAAATGGTTCTGGGCATATCAAAATAATTTTTCCGAGGCCTTCTCTTCTGGGAATCTTTGGTTGCATTTTTCAGAGCATTTGTGCTTAAAGAGTTTATCATCATACTCTCGACTAAATTGGTTGAGTAGCTGAATCACCTCATCTTTTGGAAGGTTTGGAAAGATTTGTTAATCAATATTAGAATCTAGACCGTAATTGCTGGGCAGTGGATAAACTGGGGGAATCATTGTGATATTCTAAACACAGACGTTGATCCCAGTCTATGTTACTTGAAAATAAAACTCTCTCTGTCTTCTTTTTATGTGGTATGACTTTCACACAAACAACCATTAATCGAGTCATTTTTCTCCAAAGTGTCAAGCAATTGAGTGGAAAGATCCTATATTTTAGTAATTTTCTGGCAAGTGTCATTTTGGTTGCTCAATCAGCGCAGGTTTAGCTGTGTCGTGAATCGCATTTGAATTAAGATTGTTATCAATACGGGGCTATACCAAATTTTGGCTTGGAAACCATTTTTGAAATCTCCTTTTGAACTGGTTTTGAGATGACCTTTAATTCAGGATATTTGACATGGGAATTTCTTAGGAATGACCAACGTGCCAACAATGAGGACAATATGATAGGATTTCCTCATTCGGATCAATTTTCTGCCAGAAACCAGTTGAGTCTTCCATTTGTATCCATAAACGCTTCGGGATTGATTTCAGCAAATCAATCTCAACCTTCATTCGATCAATGATAGGATGTTTAAAATTAGCAGTCGCTGAATCTAAGAGAAGCGGCTGACCAAAAGCTTTTGTAATATCAAACAGGGCTTCTTGATTCATAAACTGAATTGGTAACTTCGGCAAAGTAAACCAAATCGGAGCAATTGAGGATTCACGATCAACATGAAAATTTGGAGTCCATTTAAATACCGCATTGGCTTGCCTTCGATATACCATATCGCACGTGAATATAATCGATGGAATTCGGAGACATCCATCTTCAAGATAATATGGAGAGTCTAGTAAACCAACTGTTGTCTTGATATCCTGAGCCACAAAGAATTTTGGAATAATATCCAATCCCGGTTTGCCTTGGGAAAACTTACCAACAAGTGCATAACGGAATGGGATGGACATCTTTTCAACGACAGCTTTTGGGAATATAATTGATGGTTCACCACGGTGCTGCGTAATTTTGGTCTATTCCATTATTGACGAAGAAGATGCCATAGCTGAAGGCGATTGAAGAACTTGTAGAAACATGGGATGATCAAATGGAGCAGGTGGGTGGCCATCAATAGCGTTTTCCGTGGTTGTCGGCTGGGATAATGATGTTTTAACAAAATGTTTATAGTCTGTAGAAAACTGTGAGTTATAATTTTAAGGTATTTAAAATGGACCATAGGATATGGTCACTTATACATCATGCAGGTATATAATAAAAGATTTGAAATAAATGCCTTGGCAGTGGTAACTAATCCATGTGTAACATATCATTTGACTTATACTTGATGAAAGAAGTCTATTCTTATATTCTGAGTCCATTAGTGGAAAATGAGGTTTAGGGAGCTCTAACGTTAGTTCTAGAAGTGAATCTAACACTGAGTCATGGTTAGTAAGATACGAACATATGATTTCAATGGCCTTCTACTCTTAAGTATGTCCCTTAGCTCATGAAATAATTTAAGGGTGAAAAGTATGAATTCAATTTTAAGGTTAACCAATGTTAGGAAATTAGTTTGAGCAGTATAAATGCAAGATCTGACATAGGAATTAAAGTAGAAAAGCCTCGTAAGGGAACATATGATTATAAGAGGAAGCTTTTATTCCTCTCTTTGGAAGATGGTAGTGTATGGATTTTCAAGCCTTATAATAACCTCTAGTTTAATGATAGGGATAAGTCTAGTAGCCTATTATCTACTTAAGAAAAGACCTTAATTAATAAGGTAGGTCTCTTTCTTGAAGAAACCTTGCTGAAGAAATGTTAGAATATTTTTCTAAAGTACTTCAATTTGTCAGACTTCCATATGAATGATAATAAAAAAATAATTTTATCAAAATCTTATAATTTTAGAAACTTTTCTAAAGCTAAAATGTATAAGAAGAAAAAAGTATGCATGAGCAATTCAATCAAAATCATTAGAGGCCAGAATTTTTATGTGCATACTCGCAGTTTTAAAGATTACAGATATATAATATTTATGTAAGGATATCAAGATTTCTTAATGAAAATGTAGATTTGGCTCACATAACTTCAAACTTAAAAAACTTTCCTCCAAATTTAGATCTACTTAGTGGAGAAAGAAGAAAAATCATAACAAGAATCACGAGGGAATTCATGACAAGTCTAAATCAATCAAAGGAAGCTCTAAGTAGGAAAAGGACAAAAATATCTTTTGGATTCAAAGCATAATATGGAACAAAATATCATTCATATTGAGCTTGACATCATGGAGCCTTTGTAGTCTATACCACAGACTTCTTGATGTAATAAGGGAAAATATCACTTGTTTAATAAGGTTTACTACCCTTGATGGTTTATCAAGGTTAGAGATTTCAATTTCGAGTCTAATAATATGCGACCATAAGTTTCAGGTGGATTCGTGCTTCCAAATGATGAGATGAAACTTAATGATATCGAGTAGAGTATGATCCATTATTCCTTGGAAAATTGTATGGCCTAAGTTTGGAGCCTAATTGTTTAGGTTTCTTTATTCTCATTTGTTTCTTTTCAAATCAGGGTTGATGTTCTATTTTATAGGCAACAAGTTCAATGGTGGCTTAAAACAAGCATGTAGATCTAAAGTTTATGAAACTCAATCTCTCCCTAAATCAAACTCGAAAAGATGCCAAAGAAAAAGTTATCAAATTGTTTTTTTTGAAAATTTTCAAAAAGTTATCAAATTATTTGTTTAAAGGATAGTGATAAACATCTAAAGAAATCAAATATATATGATTTAATTCAGTGGTGAAGCTCAGCTAATTTATATGGAACGGGGGTGCGCGAATCAAAAGAAAATTTTTAAGTGACCTCATTTTTTGTCATGTACCATAGGACCCCAAACCATAACACATTTTTTGTCATGCACCACTAGGATTTCAAGGGTGGTGGCGGTAGCCCCCCCTTGCCACCCCGGGCTACTACCACTGATTTAATTGTTTATCTCTACCCTAAGATCAAGTGTTTGGAAGTGGAGAAAGAACATTTGGTCTCTACCCTAAAATCAAGTGTTTGGAAGAGGGGAAAGAGCATTTGGTCAAGGACTTGTAATAACAAGAGGCTTATTACATAGAGAAGAAATTCAAGTTTTATATATGTGAAGAAATTCAAGTTTGATATATGTCATGATTTCGTTAAAAGCATGATACCCCCCTATACGAAACCTACAACCACCCACATTTATGTTAACTAAATTCTTGTACAAACAGTCATGACATACATTTCTATTCATTTATAGGGACTGTCATCATTCATTTGTTTATTTAATATTGTACACACACACACACACACACACACACACACACACATATAAGTAGTATTACATCTTTGCATTTATATGATAATCTAAAAGAAATATTACACATATATCAAATTCTTGGTTACAAATTGTTGAGAAATTACAACTTCCTTTATTACACATATACAATCATCTTTAACTAAAAGATACATTCCATAAGTACATTTATTTCCTAACGATTGGCCTTGGTCACTGCAAATGATCCCTATGCCTTACTCCTATTACTTGGACCTACATAGATTAACATTCGTGCTAAGCTTGAAAGTTTAGTAAGGGAACACCTAGTTTGAATGACCAATCACAGTAGTCATCCGCTAAACACACACATTCATAAATATCATAAAATGTATAAATAGTGGTGGCATAATTAATCAAGGTACATAATGCAAATGTGCTTCAATGTATTATTCATATATCGTAATTTCACATTTATAAGCCAAACATTGATATTTATTGCTCATTAATGCCAATTATCAATATAAATGCTCATTATTATAAATCATCAATGCAAATGCTCATCAATATAAATCATTAATACGAATGCTCATCAATATCAACTATTTATGTTGTCATGTTGTATTTCTTATTTATAACTGTTTAATTTAATTTCTGTGTTAGGCCTGCACATTTCCGTGGGTATGGATAATGGGAACTGTATATATCCGAAAATATCAAATTGTAGATACCTGAAAATATCAAACTATAAATACCCAAAGGCATCAAAATGTAGAGACACTATAGTCTCGAAATGAAGACACCATTAGTATCAAATTATAACAGTTACATTGTAACCCTATAGGTATGCCTATCTATCCACCACTAAAACAATACATTTTCCTTTAACCATTTGTCAATTTCATGATTAATAGATTAACAAATCATAAAATCTGTATTTCAATTCATACATGCAAGATATAACTTACCACTATTAGAAGGGTATCAAAATTACACTAGAATAATCATACTATCACATATAAGCAATACATATGCATATAAATATTCTATAGACATGTAAATTTACTTTAGCATACATTATGATCAATCTTCAATTTCAACGCTTAATCACCAAATTAACATATGGTAAGTCATATTTAATTTATTTCTTGCAAAGTTTCATAAACATCCAAAAAAGTTTGGATATAAATCGGTAAAAATTGGAAATGAAAACAAACTCAAAATAGTGCAATTTCCTATCCGTCGTGTCCCCTGCCTAGAATTCATACCTCCACTTGTTTCGTAATTTTCATAAGACAAAAATTCAAATTATGTAACAACCCAGACCACCCAGCTCATAGATATTGTTCGCTTTGGGCCTTGGCCTAGCCAAGCCCTCACAATTTTGCTCTTCCCACCCTTGGGATGACGCGTCTTTGAGGGAGAGATTTCCATACCTTTATAAGGCCTACTTTGTTCCCCTCTCCAACTGATATGAGATCTCACATTCCACCTCTTTGGAGGCCCTTATGAGATCCTATATTGGTTGGAGAGGGGAACGAAGTAGGCCTTATAAGAGTATAGAAACCTCTTCCTCAAAGACGCGTCTTTCCAAAGGTGGGAAGAGCAAAACCGTGAGGGTTTGAATGGGCCAAGACCCAAACCGGACAATATCTGTGAGCTAGGTGGTCTGGGTTGTTACAAATTACGTTTTGTTGTCTTCTATAAATTTGTTCCCTATGTCTCTAGTTCCTATAGCATCACAAATCAGGCTATTTGGATTTCTAAATCATGAAACATGCACCAAGTATCACAAGATGCTCCAACAAATTGGTAGCATCAGATCACTATTTTCAATCTCAAATTTCAATGTCATTTAGCCAAAATTAAGTTAGGGTATCTTCTCTAGATTTTTATTTCTACGTATTAGGTTTCATTTTCAATTAAAATCACCCAATTTAGAGGTTTGTAATCCAAATTATGGCCAAAACAATGGGACTGGTTCAAACAAACCTAAGATAGAATTCCACTACACATTACTCTCCTATCATATTCAACCAATTCCCATATAAAGTAACACCAAGAAACTATTCCAGAAACCATTCCATGTCCAAGTTAATCTTTTTACCCATTCAAACATGAACAAACAGGAGTTAAACTAAGTGTAGTCGCAAATCTTGAAATCGGCCAACTAGCTCTTCTAGTACTTTTCCTTCTCTTCTCCTTTAGCTTTGCTTGATTCACCGACTAGAAACACCACAAATACACATCTCAATACCAATTCCAAACTTATAATTCCATCTCTTCATGAGGAAAGAAAGAAAAGACAAAGATGAAGAGAAAACCATTAACGTTTTTCATGATTTCGACCTAGGATTAGCTTGATTCCTTACATGCAAAATGGTGTGATTAAGAAGATGAAATGAAGAGGAAAATTTGGAATTTAAAACACTAAATGCATGCTCCTCTCTCCTCTCTTACATGTCCATTTCATGACACACATGCTTCAATCCTATTAGACACACATGCTTTAATCTTGTTGGTCACACATGCTTTAATTCTATTAGTCCATGTGTTAATTTTAGTAAACTTGCACATTTGGTCCTTAATCTTCCTTTAATTCCCATATTGGCATATAATCTCATTAATTAATTTCATTCTCATCCATATTTCACGTCTAAGTATGTATGTCCACACCAAAATGAACAAGTTACCAATTTACCTATATGTTTTACATTAAGCACCATTATATCCCTTACTATGCTAGATGCACTTAATTCTTTATGTTCACTTTTTTAATACACCCTATACATGCTATAATGCTTCTAAGGTATATGTTGGGGCCTTGCACTTGGAACTATAATGATATAGCCTACTCCTTCATAGTGGATTCTAGTTCTATAAGGATTTGTTTAAAAGCCAACATAAGAAATTATCAATTGATTTATTGTATTTCATATTTATTCTAAAGTCTTCTTCTAATGAACCTAAGCTTGAGGTAAAGTGGAAATTTTTGTCAAAGTTAGTGTGAAAAGATGCAATACTATATATGTTTGTAATATTTGTATTTTTCTTAGGCCAATATATATATGTACTTTGTTGGGTTGATGTACATGGTTAATAAAAAGCCTTTCTTTAAGATTTAGTTCCCATTTTGTTTATGGTTTTGTAGTTTGTATTCCTAGAATTTTCATGAGATAATCAAATTATGAAATTTTGTTAACCTATTTCATTTATATGATTCCAAGAACTTATTGTCTTGACTTTCACTTGGTTTTAAAAAAGCTTACAAAGCTAATTTTTGATCTTGGATTGGCCACTTAAAGACATTTGGGTAGCTCATATGATTTTCATTTTGTAAGTATGTTATCTTTGTGTTTTTATCCACCATTTTAGATGATATTAAGTTTTTTATTTAATTGATATCTAGTTTGTCTCTGGGTATATGATTTTTATGAGATATCTTGATGCATTACATTGTTCGTTGATTAGTTTTTTGTTTTCTAAAATATTTATTATATTGTTCCGTGAGATGTTTACTATATTATTACTTTAAGACTTTTTTTTGAAAGATAAATAAAGAAATTTCATTAAAAAGGTCAAAAGGCCTACCATGCAATTACAAGGTTATGGTTACAAAGGATAAGAATCTAAATAGAGGAACAACCTCTCAACAGAACAAAACTAGTGTTATTGTTAGAGCAATCAAGGCATGAGTTACACTAGACCCCAATTACATTTCAAGGAAGTGCTTAAGTTTTCAATCGCTTGATTAGCAATCTGTATCTCCCTGATCCAACAATAAGTCCCATTTATCACTACATACTGGTCATCGTTGAGACATTTAATTTGTCATTATACATGATGTTTACTTTATCTTTTTTCTATACATTTTATTGGCTACTTTGCTAGATGTATATAAAATATTGGAAGAATGACGACTTTTTATGTTTAGTATGTCATTTGATGAGGTATTTAGCTAGTCATCTTAAAAGATGATTTAATATATTATTTTGCAAACGATATTTTGATTTTTAAATAAATGTTTGGCCTATTAGTTTATGTTTTGGTTTTTTTAATTCAAAAGCTTATAACTTTCAACTTTCTTTTTTATATTAGATATAATATGTTGGAGCACAATATCATTTTTTAAATACATTTAAACCTAAAATATAGGCAAAATTTTCAAATGACCCCCTAATATTTCGTAATAGATCTAAGATAACTCTTGTCATTAGTTTTGGTAACAATATGCACACGAATATTTTTAAAATGACACGATTTACATCCTAAAACCTAATTTTACTAGATTTCCGGTAGATCTTCATCATATGGATGTTAACCCATCACATATGGCATCTTAGTTATACAACTCCCGTTAAGTGGATGTTGTTATGTCTTACTTGAAATTATTTTTATTAAAAGTTTATAAAATTTTAGTTATTAAAATTATTAAAACAAAAATTATTACAATATTTTCAATCTTCAAAATAAATTTATGAAAAAAATGCCAATTCATTTGTTTGTGCTTTTAACTTCTCACCACCAAAACCTTAAATCAACAATTTCTTTGTTTTTCCTGAAAACCTAAAAGCAACAATTTCCTTACTCTTACAAAACCTATCACCTTAAGCAATTACTTTGGTCATTGCACCTCTTCCTTTATAGAGTTCTCATCTTGTCTATCACTATTTTGAGGTGACAAAAAACGATGTGTTAAGTTGTCATTGTGCACTTATTTGATATATAAATCTCTCTCATATGTTAGAATTATTATTCAAAATTGATGGATTTGTGTCTCAATTGTTTTCAGATGATTTCTAACACTTGGGAGATGAAATTGAGTTAAAAAGATGCAAAAGAAACTAAGAAATCTGAAATTCCAGGTTGGCAGCAAATTCATGACTAGACGTGGCCACATGCAAGGATGGGAACAGATTCTGCAGATTTTGTTTTTAAGTTCAAATTCGAAAATTTCACAAATCTTTAAAGATTAGATTGCTATCTTATCAATGGGATCTACAACTTGAAGTGGGGATAAGGATTATCTGCTAAAGATCACTACACGATGGAGGAGAGAGAAGATCAGGAGGGATTTTAAAAACGTGAACAATACACATTTTTACTGTTCATACATAGAATAGGCTGGGTTTTTCTGGTTTTACATTTCTTCTCGGCAGCTCTTTTCTTATCAGATTTTTCTTATTCTAGGCTAGAATTTTCGTATTTTTCAAAAAGGACCAGGGATGGAGACTTTATGTTGTATTATTTCTTTGATTTTCACTTTCATTATTAGTAGCTAAATCCCTTTTCTTGGTTGAGGGGAACCGTGTTATCATCTATTATGTGTGAGATGTTTCAATAAAGTTTGTTTTGTTGATGAATATTGAGTGTCTTCCGAATTATTTTTCTAATTGAATTGATTGATTTCTAGGGGCACATCTAGGTTATTGATTGATAAGAATGTGTAGAATACATGTTTCTATTCATTTACACTTACGAGAAAACATCCCCCAATGAATGTTTAGTGATGAATTGAATTTTATATCAAGGATCCATATTAGTGTGATAACATCGGTCACCCGAAACCAAGGTTTGTTTATTAAATTTTCAGATCTAATTATTTTTGTCAATTTTTGATTTTTGTTATTTCTACATTCTTAATTTTACGTGAATTGAAAACCCCCTTTTCGTTACTTTATTTTAGTTTGAACTCTTAAACCCTTTACTGTTAAAATTCCTCGTGGGAACGATACCCACTTTCCACTACTACATTAATTTGTATTAACAAAAGTTAGTTTCCTTTTAATTTGGTTGCAGGCGACAGCAGTACCAAATTTTGGCGCCGTTGCTAGAGAATTTCTTGATGTTTTTTCTATTGATGTTTTTTTTTGTTTTTGGTTTCGTTGCTCTTAGTTACCTTGTCTTCTATTTGTTTTAGTTTCACAGCTTTTTCTGATTTTTTGATCTTTTAGCGGCATGGCTCACTATCAGTATGCTTTTGATTCTAATTTTTCCTATTATCCTTATTATGATGGTGAGTTTCCATTTATTCTTACTTCCAGGTTTGACCATCAAGTGGCGGATTTCGCACCCTTAGCCGTGCAAGTACCAAGGGATGACCAACAAACTAAGGTATGTGAGGTTTGCTTATTTTTGGGTTATTCTTTTTATACGTGTTCCTTTTTGCAAGATACACGGTACAGATTCACTTCTCCACTGTGCTACTATCAAGAGCAGTCCTACTTCCAGCCAGAGCCTTCACCTTCACTATCGCCACCACAAGCTGATAAGATGTCTTTGGAGGAGATCGTAATGAGTTTGGCGACGAGCACTCTTAAATTCTAGCAGGAAACGATGAGTAGCTTGAAGACCTTGGAAGATCAATTAGGCCACTTAGCGGATGTGGTAGGGTGCATGGAAGCCTGAGTATCTACAATAGTTCTTAGCCAACAGGAGAGTGATGCGGAGGAGTTGTGCATTCCTTCAGAGAGTGGAGATCATTTAGAGAACCCAGAAGCAATAAAGGAAGAGCAAGCGGAGCTAGAAGAAGAAGAGGTTATAGTTTGAGAAAAGATGGAGGATGTGCAACCTCTTAAGGTAAGTGATGTAATTCATGTTATCGGTAATCGAATTTCATTTCCTTTTCCTAGTTGTTTACAGGTAAAAGAAGAAGAAGAACAAGAAGAAGAAAAGTCACTAATCACATATGAGTTGAACAAGCTGAAGATCAAAGGTGGCAACCAGGATGTTAAGTCTCCACAACCATTTGCGTTACTTTTAGAAAGACCATCCTGTTGTGAGAAGGGCGATGCCCGAAAAATCGAGTGGACGTTAGAGTATGATGGTGAAACGATGAAGTTCCACTCATCAGAAGTCATGGAACATCACGCTGAAAAGGAGCCAACTTCAAGGGAAGTTGCTCCAGGCTCCTTACGGAGTTTGAGCATGCTTCCTATTGGGCTCAAGCATCCATTCGATAATAGATGATGTACATATTCCAAAGGTCAAGATTATGACCTTAAATAAGCGTTTGATGGGAGGCACCCCATCCATATTCCTTTCTTTTATGTGTTTTTCTCTTTTATGCATATCTTTTGGGTGTTTACTTTGAGGGTTTTACTTGTTTTCTTTGGTTTGTTTTATCTGTAGGCGTTTGAAAAGGAAGCTGCAATCATTCATTTCAAAGTTGCATATGGCATCTTAAATCTAGGGGAGTACTTTTATTCCCATCCCTCTTTTGTGCTTTTATTGTTTTTGAACATTGAGGACAATATTGGACTAAGTGTGGGGGAATTGGAATACATGTTGTGACTATGTGTGGCTTTGCCATTCTTTGATTTTCTTTTCGTTAATTTTTTTTGATATTTGCATGTTGGTTATGCATGTTAAGCCATCAAGATTTATCATATTAGTTTGGATGAGATTGAATGTATGTATGAAATTAAATTGGACTATGTGAGTCTAAATTGAATCATGCAGATTGATTGCAATAACCAATCTTGTAAACTTAGTCAAAATTGTGACATTTGAGTGATGAGGTAATTGTGGAATTAAGGTGAATTCTTAAATTAAACCTGTGAGCGAATTTGAGCCTTAATGACATCATCTTTATGTCATTATATTTCTTTGTATTGTGTGATTCTCCTATAATCAGGTTTGCCTTCAGAATTTGCACTGAACCGGATTGAAATTGTTTGATTACATGGTTTATAGAAATGATTAAAGCCTTACTTGTTTTTATACCCTTTAGCTTAAAAATGACCCACCTAGTTAATTTTCCCTTTGGAAACACTTTTGAGCCTTTAACCTTGTTTTTCAATCAATCACCTTACATTGCAACCTAAAAACCCCATTAGTCTTACCCTATCACAAGTTGAATGAAGCATTGAGTAATTTGGGACTTTTGTTCTATATTTTATTCTGAGATATTTTTATAGGTACTTCTACTCATGTGTTTATTAAATTATACTACTAGTAGTTTCTCTTGTTTTTATTGCTCTCCCTTGTTCTTAGCCAAGTAAAAAAAAGAAAAAAAGAAAAAAAGAAAAAAAGAAAGAAGAAGAAAAAGAAGGAAAAAGAAGAGAAGAAAAAGAAAAAGAATAAAGCATAGTAGCACTAGTTAGTAATGAGTAGTTGTAGTCCCTTGTATTGATGTGTTTATCTCAGAATTTGAATATGAGTGTCCCTTTTACTTGGTACTTTGTGAATTCTTGTGATTAACCTTGGTCATTTTTACTTTACCTTTGAACCAATTCCTATTACAACCCATAATAAATTTCTTATGATCTATGAACTCATGTAATTTGAATGAAGGATAATTGGTGAATTTGCAAGCCTATGGAACTACCTGTTAGAAGGAGATTTGAGAGAAACATTTTGACCTCAAACACTTGAGTGTAAGAGAGAAATATGTGAGAAGAATTCACTTTAGTTTCATACTTGCTTTTTGAGCAAAGATGTCTTATTTTGAATTTGTTTATGCGTATCAGTGAAAATTGATTATGATGTATGTTGCAATCTAAGTCTTGCTGGCCCAAGTTAACGGAATGCGTGCACTGAATCTTATGAAGGATGAATTGATAGAGTGTAGTGGTTTGGCATGTTTGCTCGAGGGAGAGCAAAGGTTTGGTGCGAGGGAATTTGTTAAATTGTCATTTTGCACTTATTTGATATATAAATATCTCTCATAGGTTAGAATTATTATTCAAAATTGATGGATTTGTGTCTCAATTGTTTTCAGATGATTTCCAACACTTAGGAGATGAAATTGAGTTAAAAAGATGCAAAAGAAACAAAGAAATCCGAAATTCCAAGTTGGCAGCAAATTCATAACTAGACGTGGCCACGTACAAGGATAGGAACAAATTTTGCAGATTTTTTTTTCAAGTTCAAATTCGAAATTTTCACAAATCTTTAAAGATCAAATTGCTATCTTATCAATGGGATCTGCAACTTGAAGTGGGGATAAGGATTATCTGCTGAAGATCACTAGACGATGGAGGAGAAAGAAGATCATGAGGGATTTTAAAAATGTGAACAGTACACATTTTTACTGTTCACGCATATAATAGGCTGGGTTTTTCTGGTTTTTACATTTCTTTTCAGCAACTCTTTTCTTATCATATTTTTCTTATTATAGGCTAGAATTTTCGTATTTTTAAAAAAGGACCAGGGATGGAGACTTTATGTTTTATTTATTTCTTTGATTTTCACTTTCATTATGAGTAGCTAAATCCCTTTTCTTGGTTGAGGGGAACCGTGTTATCATCTATTATGTGTGAGATGTTTCAATAAAGTTTGTTTTGTTGACGAACATTGAGTATCTTCCGAATTATTTTTCTAATTGAATTGATTAATTTCTAGGTGCGCAACTAGGGATTTATTCATTCAACAGCTAGATTAATAAAAAATGACGTTTAGTTTTATTAATCACAAGTAGCAATTAGGATTACCTTCTTTACGTTAGAGTTGGAAATTCTAAGAAGACGTTCAGCTAGATTAATTGCATGTCATACACGTATTATCTTGTTCATTGGTTTCTTAATTCTTAATGCTATCAATCAATTGAACTTACGATCGTATCTAGGTTATTGGTTGATAAGAATGTGTAGAATACATATTTCAATTCATTTGCACTTACGAGAAAACATTCCCCAATGAATGTTTATTGATGAATTGAATTTTATATCAAGGATCCATATTAGTGTGATAATATCGGTCACCCGAAACCGAGATTTGTTTATTAAATTTTCAGATCTAATTAGTTTTGTCAATTTTCGATTTTTGTTATTTCTACATTCTTAATTTTATGCAAATTGAAACCCCCCTTTCGTTACTTTATTTTAGTTTGAACTTGTAAACTCTTTACCATTAAAATTTCTCTTGGGAACAATACCCACTTTCCACTCCTACATTAATTTGTATTAACGAAAGTTGGTTTCTTTTTAATTTGGTTGCAGGTGATAGTAGTACCACAATGTCAAAGTTAGAGCACAAATACATTGTGGTTATTATTAGGGTAAAAAAGAGCACATATATCATTATGGTTATTATTGGGGTAAAATGAAATTTGTTGGTTTTAACCACCGTGTATAATTTTAGTCACTAAGTTAGACCTTACAAAACTTATGCAATCAAAATTGCCTAAACCCAAATTATTGATGCTCATTTTCTTATTAGATTAAGTTTCTACAAGGAAACTAGTTCAAGGAATAATGAAGATTTAATTGTTTAAATGAGAAGAGAATGAGGAATTCAATATATTGCGGTTGTGTTCTTTGGTTAAAACAGTTGACATATTCTTTTGATCATTTCATGATCCCTTCTTGTAAATTGTACATAACCCATAATCAGCTAATTGTAAAGACCATAGATGGAAGAAAAAATTGACCAGTAAATAAAACATATTATAAGAACATCACCATTAAAATAAATGTTTGTTATTATTTGAATATGATTTTTTGGAATATCGAATTATAGATATTAACTCAATATTAATGTTGGGTTAAGTTTTGTTAGCTAAATTATTGATAAAAAATGCATTTAAGGTTCAAAGATAAAAATGGGATATATTGTTTAGGAAGAATATATTAACTTTTGATTTAGGATTTTTGGTCTTAGGAAAGTTAAAAGCCCAAATGAGTTTATATTTCAGAACATTTCTGTTAAATATAAAATATAAAATATAAATTTTTTTAATCATTTAAATAATTAAAATTAACAAAATGTTAAAATATTAATTTCAAGTAAGCCATATTAACATCCACATGATAGGAGTTGCATAATTGGCATACCGTATATGATGAGTTAACATCCTTATAATGGAGTTTAGTAGAAATCTAATAGAGTTAGGTTTTAGGATACAAGTCATATCAATTTGTAAATTTTAGGAGTAAAAATTGGTAATAGAGTTAATAGTATGGGCTATTTTAGACCTTTTACAAATGTCAAAGGGCGATTTGCACCTTTAACTGGAAATAACATAAATTTGACATATTAATTGAAAGTTGTTAGTGTAATATTCATTGAACCAATATATATTATGAAAAGTAAGACCTAAGGTTATCATCTAGGTCTTTAGGACCTTGGATCTATCAAGCCTTTTTAGTTTATCTCATATTTGATAATTTCCCTTACATGATATGGGCTTATCCAATTGGGTACAAGCTTTCCCTTAGCATCAATTTTGTTAGATATATTAGCCTTTCTCGACACAAGATTCCCTTTCTTAATAACCTATTGTATAACTCCATTTTTGGTCAAGAATTTAACATACTATTAATTTATAAGGTTCTTTAGATATGCATCATGTCTCTTTTCTTCTATAAGATCTAGTTTTGTCCTAATTATTAATTTTTTATTGTCAGGTCTAAAGTTTTTCAGATGGTATATAGTTCTTATCTTAATTTAAATCAAGAGCTTTACATTATAAGCCAAGCTGAAAAGGATTTATCCTATAGGTTCAATAGCTCTAGAAAGATACAATCCGTTTCATCTGCTCAAACAAATTTTGCTAACCTACCATCATTTTCATGCCCTATAATATGGTTCTGTTGTTGACTTTTGTTAGGCCATTAGTATGTGGATGTATAAAAAATGCAAAATTTAGCACAATACACTAGGACTCAATAAGTTTTTGGAGACTCGTTATTTGAGGTCCTAAACTCATGTTTTTGACATTATTTGAAGTTAAATTTATATAGGCCATAGTTAACCATGCTAACCCAACTCTCTTTTTCACTTAATGCACCATCAACACACATAGTAAAAATAGGTGAAGAATTTGAGACAAGTTCACTTTAGTCTTTTGACAAGAATAATGCATTTTATAATAAAGTTAGCCAACATTGAGATTTTACCAATGTTTGTAGGATGGATCGAATATCAAATTCACTAAGCTCTATAAAACAATTCACCATTCACTCTAACAATTTTGGTTTATGTAAGACTTATCATAGTGGTATATCTATGACCATAAAAATAGTGTGAACTTGGTAGAAAGGCCTTAGTTTCCTTACTAATGTGATAATAGACAATAATACTTTCTCCATTCTAATATATTTAACCTTTGAGCCTTGGAAAATTTTGCTCATGTTATAAATTAAATTATGTTATTTGTCTTCTTATACTAGAATTTAACTTAGTTCCTTTAAAGAAATGAAAACGTTTCTCTATGGGTGGTTAGTAAAGGTAGGCTATGCAAATAGGTGTTTAAAGCTTGTTACTCTATTTGAATCTTCAATTTTTCCCATATTTTGAAAAAAGGGAGGTGACTTTTTGTAGATTTAGACAGGATTCGAGATAAACTTATTATTTTACTTACAAGTATCTATTTTTCCTTAGCATCTATCATGGTTTTATATTAAGCTTAAACCTCTTATAATCTGTCTCTAGTGATTCATTATAAAGCTTAAAAACTTCTGGTTTGAAGTTTTGTCCATACAATTATCAAGAATTAACTTCATAACTTACTTTTTAGCTTTCAATGTTTTAAAGCATTCTCGTAATTCTGCTAAGTGATTTCTCCTTACTCTTATCTTGACGAACATATCATCTAAATAAACCTTCATATTTTTGTTGATATGTTAATCTACTTATGTAACACTTATTTAACTAGCCATTAGTAAGTCACCGCTACATTATTTAGTTTTATCGGTATCATATTATAATAAGAAGGTTCCATTATATATTATGGATGCCTTCTTTTCCTCATCATACTCATACATGCAAACTTGGTTATAACTTAAGTATCCATACTTGATGATCAATAATTAGTAGCTTATCATGACATTTATGAGCATTTTTATTTTTAAGAGCAGGTAGTGGTGATTTGAGTAAACTTTGTTAAATTTTATGAAGTATATTCTTAAAATAATTTCCATTTCCTCTTGCATTGATATGGTGTTAGGACAACTCTTTTTATATAAAATAAAGGTATGCAAAAATTGCATTATATGTAGCATGTCTACAAATGATATGGAATTTATCATTTTAGTATATGTTCTAGGGTGTTTTACAATTGTAAAAAAAAGATATATTTTTCCTTTAAGGAAAAATTGGTCTCCTCCATAACCAATAAAAGGGAAAGATATCGGTTAGAGTCATCACGATTTGACTCCCATTATTTTGAAGGATTTGTAGAAGAGAATGTTGATAGAGTTACCATTATCCGCCAAAATTTGCTTTCAGGTTTATAATGTTTTCTTTGATGAGCATCATGTCTTTATGAAGACTAAATTGACTTTAACTGCTCTTCTTCATCGAATACTATATGCCTTGTTATATGTCATCTTTTAATTTTAACATATGTTATAGTGCTAGCTTCATTATACTAGTTGAATCTCTTTAGCTAATACCTAATACAATTGTTATATCTCCTAATAATCATATCTGAGACATGTATGGGTCTTCCATCTCCATTTTATAGTATGGAATTTGACCTTTACCTAGCTAATAACTGGTCCTCCCTATGTGACGGAGGTCTTTGTGGGTAAACATTTATGTCCCTTCCAATGGATTGTTCCAAAGTTTCACATTACATGAGTACGCCAATAGTATGATTTAGGTTTTTGCATTTATTATTATTATTATTATTATTATTATTATTATTATTATTATTATTATTATTATTATTATAGTCTTAGTAGAACCAACAATAATTTTTTGATGAATGTCTCTATGATGGCATTGATTGAAGAGA
This sequence comes from Erythroxylum longipes, assembly GCA_027563885.1. Classification (NCBI taxonomy): domain Eukaryota; kingdom Viridiplantae; phylum Streptophyta; class Magnoliopsida; order Malpighiales; family Erythroxylaceae; genus Erythroxylum; species Erythroxylum longipes. The sequence goes on from JAOQMS010007209.1 coordinate 41,690, forward strand.
CTTTTCCATATCTTATTCATCGATGAAGTTTAAGATGTGCTTCAATTATGTGTATAGCGTGGAAATTTGTCTTCTATCTTCCATTAGGTCTATCCTCTTTCCTTAGGTCTTAAGTAACCTTGGTCACTCAACAATTCTATTACGTTGTTTTTTCTCTAAACGCAACATGTATTACCCTTAGAATCTGTAGTGTTTTTTTTAATGTTTTAATAACCTTTTTAGGTTCTCTACAAATAATCTAGCCTCCTCTAGGTCAATGTATTGTATTGTCCTTTCTTAAGCCTCTTCAAAATTATGAGTTTTTTTTTCTATTTGTAAAGACTCTATAGGCATTGTTGTCACTTCAACCCTTTTATAAAAGCAATTATCACAATAAATTTGCTAAGGTTAGATATTTATGTGATTTCAAGGCTGAATCACCTTGTAGTCTTGAATAGATTAACTAGACATTTGCATTATTTTAGATAATGTTATGTCACGAGATTTGTTTTAGACACATGAAAAGTGAGTTTTGTACAAGTATTTTAACTTTTTAAAGCTCACTAAAGCTTGTAAGAAGTATTTGGTACCAATTGATTTAGGCCTATTGAAGAGGATGAGAAAGTAAAAATTTAATTGCGTGTATTTAAATCAATAACCTACCTTAATCATATTATATGATAACACAGATCTATGATTTCATTATAGCTATATAATGGTGGTGGCGGCTTAAATTTTAATGGCAGAGATTCTAGTAGTATGTTTTTGGTGAAAGGCCTATCAAAATCAGCATAGGTATACTCTTGTTCTTACTCCTGTTACACATCGAGTGATGTTGCTCTATGGTGACATATTGTGAGTGGGTTTGGAAATTATAAACCTTTCTTGACTTATCAGTCCACTATAATAGGCTTCATCTTACACCGATTTAGATTGTTGTATACTCTGAGGCAGTTTAAACCTGACTTTATAACTCTTTGTAAGTGCAAGTCTAGATTACAGAGTTGAGGTTAAGGTCAGTAGTTATTGTAACATCCCGTTTCCATAGAACTGGTTGGATTTGGAAATTGGTACACGGGCGATCAATCGAGAAATTAGGAAAAACACATCTCATGCTCATGCATTTGTGAACAGTGATTTCTGCATATGAAAAATGTTTGTACATGCATTCATGACATTTCCCGGTATAATTGTGAATAAATGGGATTTTTAAAAAAATAGGCTTGAGTGTGTAAAAAATTGAATTGGAGAGGATCATTAGAGTTTTCTCATTTTTAGAGAATTATAGGAATTTTTTGGGAATTTTTCGG
>JAOQMS010007285.1:0-17012 GCA_027563885.1 Erythroxylum longipes
TATTATTATTATTATTATTATTATTATTATTATTATTATTATTATTATTATTATTATTATTATTATTATCATCATCAATTTCCTACATCACTTCTTTCTAGTTAGTCACTCCCATAAAAAGGTACTAATAATTTCTACTAATTTAAATAAATTGAATTATAAGTTTATCTAAGCAAATGTCATATATTGATAAGGACAATATTCTAATCAACATGCATATTTATCTCAAAAACTCTTAAAACACAAACTTCAGAAGCTAACATTTCTTCACAAGCACATCATGAAATAAAATGTTTACACAATGCTAACCTAATAGAAAACTAACACAACGTAAATGCAAGGTCATGCATAAATGATATACAAGTGCATGTATGTCCCCACACTTAAACAACACATTGTTCTCAATGTGGAAAACAAAGCACATAAGTATAAACAACACACATAGTAAATAGAACAAAAAAAAGAATAAAAACAAAGGCAAGAATATTTTTATGGATTATGGTGGTGATGGTGTGGGCGAAGGATCTTAGACTCACTATATGCTATGAACATCCATCAATCAACTATCTACAAAATAAACATAAAACATAAAAATAATAAAGCACTATCAGTCATGAAATTTTGAAAAACTTAACTAAGCATAACTTGCTAATTTTAAGGTCACTAGCTTGACCATTTTAGCTCAATTATTTTTAGCCAACTTCTATTTTGAATGTGAAGGTCCTATACATTTTCAGGTTAGGACATATGCTTCTTATATACAAAATTTTATATTGTATGTCTCTCATTCACTTTCCAATTGTCTCCTTCACTCTCATCTCTTGTTCCCTATTAGTGTTCAACTCTAGAAAGGGTGGTTTCTTAATGAAGGGTGGCACAGGTGCTTCTGTACTTGCTAATGATTCTCTTTTTAATCTTTCACCCAACTCTTACCCCTCTAGCTCTTTATTATCTTCTAATTCCCTAACTTTCACTTCTTTTATATTACACTCCTTTGCTTCTTTATACACTTATCCACTATATCAATCTTCATGAAAAAGCTACTTTCATTTAGATTCTTCAATACCTTATCCATATTAAATTCCATTTTCTCATCACCAATTTGAAGGATGAGTTTCCCTTTATAAACTTCCACTAAATCCCTTCCTGTATTTATAAGTGACCTCCTAAGAATCAGTGGACAATTTCGATATTTCTTAAAGTCTAAAACAACAAATTCTACTAGATGATAAACTTGTCCACCTTGACTTATACATCCTCTACCAATCCAAAAGGCTTCTTAATCAATTGGTCTGCCAATTGGATAAACATAGATGTTGGCTTCATATCTCCTAGTCTCAATTTCCTGAAAATGGAAAAAGGCATTAAGTTATTATTAGCCCTGAAGTCATATAAACATTTGGAAAATTCAAGATTACTAACTACACAAGGAATAGTGAAACTCCTTAGATCTTATAACTTTGAGGGCATGTATTACATAGTTGTAACTCTCTGTAGATGACAATGTTTGGTTGTCCTCTCAATTATACTTGTTGGTTAAAATGTCCCTGAGAAATTCGACATACTTGGGGATGTTCTACAAAGGCTCCACAAAGGATTAGTTGATATGCAACTTCTTTAACTTTTCTAAGTATTTGGAAAAATATCCATCTATTTGCGTCTTCTTCAATCTTTGTAGGAATGGGATTCTTAGAATATATAGTGGTGGTGGCACATAAGGTTTCTCTTCATTTTATCCTCCTCTTTTTCATGGCTTCCTTTTCTTTAGTTCTTCCACCTCCTTTGCACTTTTTAGTTTAATAGCTTTAATTGCTCTCTTAGATTGACTTCTGTGTTACTTAAGAGACTCCCTACATTCCTTATTAATAATGCACTGACAAGTTGCCTTTTTTTTCAACATAATAATTACGGATTATGTTGAAGATTCTAGTAATGGGTTCTTACATAAAAATAATCAAATAGAGCATTCAATCATTCTTACACAACACCCAAACATTAAACGTAGGACAACATAATCAATCCCAAAAAAACAAACAATGAGAGAAATGCTTAATCGGGTTCTTTAGTGTCGATATCACCTTCAAAACGGTGTCAGGAAACTAGCTATTATGCCCAAATAAGTTCTAAAAATACCTAGGCTATCCTATTCATAAGTATATAAGGTATTTGTAGTGATTACCTATGGTCGTCTCCCACAGAGGTGAAATTGGTTCACTGAAATTAACCTTGAACCAAAAAGAAATGCAATCCTAAACACTCTATCCCAATTTATTGAGTCCCTTTAAAGAAAATCACCAAATTATACTAAAAAATAAATGAAATTAATTGGGAGCAAAAAAAAAAGGTTAATCGAAGTGGAAAACACTTGAGAATTAATTTCACTAATTTAATCTCCTATGCATGATTAAGGGGAAGTGGTTCGGTTGTCGTCTTATTAAAATTAACAGTTGGGTTCTAAGATTACCTTGAATAATAAACTAAGTATAACTTTCAAATTTAATAAGTTATCATCCGAATGAATTATGGAAACCCGACTATTAATTACCACTTAAGTTAATATATTTCTAATTCTTAACCTAAGTGTCTATAGTTTTCATTCCATATTAATAAACTTCTTCTCTCGATCCTTCATTTAATAACAAAATGATGCAAAGTTTGATCATGCTATTACATCCATTCAGTTTAGAAACTATAACAAACATAAGAAAACAAAATAGTCCCTAAATCATTCATATTTGACTAAAATAGCTACATTAATCCTCAAGAAAAAGAGATCACCCATTACGGAAATAACAAGATTCATCATATTCAAATACCTTAATCCCATCTTGATTAGTATAAGAGAAGTATTAAAGCAATAAACTAAGTGAATAATTGAAATAAACTATCAAAAGTTAACAAACTGTGAGTCCATCAACTAATAAAGGAGTAAGTTTAGTAAAGCAATAGAGAAATAATAAACAAAATAAGCAAACGAGTGTTCGAATGAGGGAGTTATGGTGATCTCTAGCCACTCTCAAGCTTCCTACATTGGCTCTCGCCTTCTGCTTCTGCTTTGTTCTCACCTAGATGATTGACTGCTCATGCTACTTCGACCTATACTTCCTTTATCTACTCTTTCTCTCTTCTGTCTTCTCAGTCAAAGCTCTTCTCTACTTCCCTTCTCCCCTTCTTTCTCTTTATCTATTCTTTCCCCCGAATGAGTCTGTCATGTGAAAGATGTGTATGTTGGAATGTGTAGAATGTTAGAATGTAGAATGTGTCGCCACCCTCCTTACTCTTAGGGATGTCAATGGGTCGAGCCGGGCCAGGATTGCCTTTAGCCCAGCCCGGTTTGGCCCAGGCTGGCCTAACCTTAGGCAATGGTGGCCCGTGGCCCAGAAGGCCGGGAAGGGTCAGTCCGACCCAGCCTGTCCTTTGTTTTTTAATTAAAAAACTTTCAAACAAAATGACATCATTTCGAAGCCCGCTGGCCCGACCATAATCGGCCCGTGGCTCAGCCAACTAAGGCCAAAAATGGGCCAGGCTGGGTAGGCCAGGCCAACTTTGACATTCCTACTTACTCTTTCTATTTATAGTATGTTTTAGGTCTAGGTTTTCGAGCCACCCCTCCTGCACATGACATGTGATCGTAGGTTTCTATATGATAAAGTTTTAATATTTTTAACCTCGATACGCACGGGTCATTCGCGTGGTACCTAAGGTGGCGATCCCACGAGAAGGAGTAATTTAATCCTAAAATCTAAAGCTTAACTCAAATTCGCAATTATTCAAAATAACAAACTAAGGTAGAAAATTGTTCAATCAAGCAATCAATCTCAAGAATTAAATTCAGAAATATAAACAAGATAGTAGTTGCACAACCAACTCAAGAATCAACCTAGGAACTACCAATTAAGAGAAATGGGGTTTTAATCTGACCTTAATGAAAACCTAATTGATTATGAAATTATGGAATTAATGGTCTAGACAGTTTTAGGGTGGATTACTCTCTCTCGAGATATAATCCTTAACCCTAATTTATAAACCCTAATTTAGATTATGGAATTGCAAACTCTCGATTCATAATTTACCCAAAACGTAAATTAGATATGAAATTGTCCAATAACCTACCGAAAACCTATGCACGATTTTTCGTTACACAATTTTACCGGTTTGATTCAATTCTTAATCTATTAAACTACCTTACTCTCGTTAGTGCAATTTAATGATATTCACTCGATTCACTCTCTCAGTTTGGTAACGAATTATTAAGAACAGAAATTAAATCATAAATAACTCAATAAAAATGCAGTCAATCAACTTTCATTAATATCTAAGGAAAAATCTCGAAGGTGAGTTTAGAAAAATATCAACATTCAACAAAACCTATTCTCAATGACTATCCATATTCTATACATCAATAAAATTGAAATAAAATTGAAAAATACGAGTGGAACAGATTGATGGAGGAAGCAACAGTGGGAAACCCCCTATTTTGCGAGTACTTCATGTAGGCTTCTTCTCCGTGTCTCTCTTCCTTCGATTCCTTCCTCAATCTCTTGATAAAGCTCTTTAAAGTTTTCAAAATTTGGCTTTGCAAAAGCTTCTCTATATTCATCATGTTCTTTAAATACCTTGGCATCTCTAGGGTTTGTTCGCGGTCGAAACAGTTCGGAAAGTTCCTCAAAACTTGATGTTTTCACCTATTTTTATGTCTGCGCCATGATCGTGGCTAGCATCTACCCCTTTCTGTCATGAGCATGGCCCAAGCACCACAATCATGGCCAGGATCAGAGCTCTCTATAGCGATTGTGGCCTAAGTACCACGATCGTGGCCTAGGGCATAGTGGCTCACATGTCTCTATCACGATCGTGCCCTATTATGCCATGATTGTGGGTCGTGTTTCGACCCAAGAGTCTCCAAAACTCCTCCGTTCTTGGTTGTTAGCCTTGAAACACTAACAAATACATCAAGGTACCTAAAAAATATAACATTTAAGCTCAAAGACTTATACTAACCCATAAAAAACATTTGAACACATAAACTAACACAATTCTAACCTAAACACACACTAAACACTCAAATTAACACTAAATACATAATAAATTAAATCCTAAAATATGATGCAAAACACAACTATTAACATCCCCATACTTAAACGTTTGCTTGTCCTCAAGCAAACAAAACAACAAACACACAACACACAATGCAATAATGAGGCAATGGCTTCAACTTCATGAAATAAATTTAATCTTAAACACAGTCATACAAGTTATATCAAATCATTAACATGCAAAATTTATATCTAGGGGCTTTGAACTAAATATACAAATTAATCGAGATCCAAGTGTTAATTTATTTACCCTTTTCAATTTCTCACACACATTAATAATTCTTTGGTCCTTTAGACTCTATAACTATTCCTAAGTATATTTTCATGAAAGGTCAAGCTTATTACAAGTCTGGTAGGTTTTTATTAAGAACACACAACTTTTTTATTATTTATCTAAGCAAGGAATTAGTCTTTTACTCGGAGGTAAACATTGGTGATGAATGTCGATCTGGTTACTTGACTATGTCATTTTTATTAAACAGCTTGGTTGAAATGTCATTATAGCTTTTTGACGCAAAAGCACACATTTGTGATGTGTGTCGATATGGTTACTCAGCTATATCATGTTTTCAACTGGATACTAGCTCTATTCATAACCCGAAGGCCAGCAGAATAGTGATTTATTTAACAAATATTATTTTTTATTACCTACCTTGTTTTTTTAGCTACTCATGGAAAAATACTAGTAAAGCTACTTAAGTTGAAAGGCCTTAAATTATGAATGAATGTGACAATTTAGAGGGTGCTAAACTTACACTAAATCCTTATTAAGCTGTGTTTTTATCCAAAGACCCCAATTCACTAATTTTGTAAGCTAATGATTATTCACAACCTAATAGACTATGTTCAAAATTAAATAAATTTCAATCCATCTAATTCATTGACATATTCAAACAATTCACACAATGCACCCTAATAACTATCATACAATATGCAAAAATCACATAAAAAATAAAACATATAACCCCTCCCCACACTTGAACAACACATTGTCCTCAATGTAAGAAGGGAGCAAACAAGCACATACAAGACAAGAAGAAATATAAAATTAAGGTAAACAGAAAATAAATAAAAATAAAAAATAAAGATAAAGATAAAAAATGAAAACTAATGATAAAAAGAAAAAAATGGGTTAGACACAAATCTTATAGAGATGGAGTTAGTGATGGTGTCGAAAGCGACAATTGAACGCCTTGAGCCTTGAAATATCTATAAATCTGACGAATATCCCAGCTCTGGCATTGTGTCCATCTCCTTCATCATTTTGGTGTTCGCCGCCAGCGTCTTGTTGGTTTCAGAGATTGTCTCAATGACCTTCTTCCAGCCTTGATCTTCTTCTTCCTCTTCCTCGAACTCTTCAGTAGTTGAGTCCTCTTACTGGGGCTGCACTGAACTGAAGCTCGCCTGACTGGCCCTAACTTCAACATGTGTCTTTTCGCTGATATCCCTCAATTCCATGTTGTGGGAATGAAGGATTTCAACCCGCCATAAATGATGATGGTTTAGGAATTTAGGGAGATGAACAGTTAACCCACTCTGGTCCATGCCATTATATTCAGCAATGGCAGACACTATGTACCCCATTCCTAAATTGTTGCTCCTCTTGCGCAGAGCCGCAACAATAGCATTAACACATGTATGGATGTGCATACTGGAATATTGTGGTCTATACACCATGACATAAAGAGTTCCTTTATGGAACACTTTTTGGTTTTTATTTTGTCAAAAACCAGTTGACACATGAATTTGTGTAGCAACAAGTGTTCATGGGACCTTATTGTGTTGTTATAAGCATTCTTGGAATGAAATTGTTCCATTCCAATGAGTTCATTCTAATATCAAGAGGTATAAAAATCATCACGCTGATCGATGATAGAGGATTCGTGGAATCCACACATATCGCTTATGATTTCTACATTCAATTCATAAGCTCTTCCTCTCTACCTAAACCACAATTCCTTAAGGTTCCTAGGGTCATCAGTAAGTGAAGTGACAAATTCCAACGTGAGCTCTTGATAAATAGCAACTTGGAACCGTATAAATTGGGCCTACTGGATTCTTTCAGCTAGGTTTTCCTCTCATGCAATTTTAGCCTATCGAGTGTTTCAAAATCAAAATATTTGGGAACTACTATCTATCTAGCATTTAAAGACTAAAAATGAATACCTTCCTCCTTTGTGTGGATCGGGAAGGGCGTGCCAAAGTCTACTGCTTTGTTTCTTCTCCCACGTCCCGCAACTTGATTTCATCTTGATTGCTCTCGTCCGGCCGATTGTTTAATACACGGTATAATTCTTGGGAATTAGGTAGAATTTGGAGTTTTGAAATTTTTAGAGAGATATAAGAGCGTTTGTAGGCTTAAGTTTAGAGTGATAAAGTGAAAGTAAAAGTGAATGAAAAAGTGAAGTTAGAAATGAATATAAAGTTGGTTGGAGGGTAAAATGGTAAAAAATTTCCTTTAAAAATGCGTCCTCCCTTTCCTGCTATTGTGGCCTACATTTTTTGAACACTTCTTTAATTTTCTTCTTTCACTCTTTGCAAATTCTTTTCGAATTCACTTCTCAATTCTTTTATGACCTCTTCACCCCTTTTTTACTAGCTTGATAAATCATCCACTTTATTGCAAAATCCTATTCCTTCTTGATTTATTCAAAAACAAAAATAATCCTAACTACGGAATTTCAAACATTTTAACAAAAATAAACAAAGAAACTAATTTTCCGTGGGTTGCCTCCCATGTAGGGTTTCTTTTAACATCGGTAGCTCAATGCTCTTTTTAAGACTCACGGTGTTCGAATGAATGCCTCACTAGTAGTGTAGTCATTAATCTCAAAGTTTGTACCTGAGCTACCATGCTACAGTTTCCACCTACCTTATGATTCTTTTTTCCTCGCCATCTTCTTCACAAGCGCTTTTTCCTGAATGCATTTGTAAGATCCTCGATATCCTCCCATTCTCCTCGAGGTTCAAGTTCCTTACTGTTCATTGGGGGTAATAGAGAGTTGTAGTCTTTCCTTGACACTTGGAAGGTTATTTGCTCCTTTCTTATTCTTAGAGTTAATTTTCCCCTATTAACGTCAATGATTGAACGAGCAGTGGATAAGAACGATCATCGAAGAACTATCGGGGTTTCCACATCTTCTCCAATGTCTAATAAATAAAGCCTGTGGGAAAGATATATTTATGAACTTTTACTTACACATCCTTTATAATCCCCTTCAGTTGATGCACTATTTTATTGGTCGTCTTTACCAGCATCTTGGTGGGTACAAACTCTCTTAACCCTAACTTCTGACTAAAGTTGTATGGCATTATATTTATACTCGCTCCTGAATCTGCGAATGCCCTGTCTATGACGGTTCTATTGATACTGTAGGGGATGAAAAAGTCCCCTAAGTCCTCTTTCTTCTGTGCAATATTGGGGTTCTCTTCCGATATTGGTCCCTTAACCTTCTACTTAATAGATTCTTTTAATGTGAGCTTTGTCTATAGTTGTTCCGTCACTTCCTCGACCTTATTTGCTTCAATCTCCTTTAAGTTCCTCGAGACCCTCTTTGTAAATAACACCTGCTGAGTAGAAATAGGGATGGAAGTACAGGTCTAGTTGCCTTAATTGGTTCGATTACAAGTTCACTTGGAAGGAATTCTTTAACTACTTGATCTTCTCCTTTATCCCCTTCTTCCTTCTTCTCTTCAGGTTCTTCATCCTGGGTTTAACTGATAACTATAATCCGTTCTTTCATATTAGATTCATTATTGCTTGGAAGAGTTCTGACATTTCAAGTAGACATTGCCTCTGCTAATTGGCCCATTTGGACTTCTAGATTGTGTATAGACGAGGCGTGGTTCTTCGTTACTTGCTTGAATTTGCTTTCGAGCCTCCTATGCGCATCTTCCATGCCTCCAATCTTATCCAAAATTTTGTTCAACTTTGAATCCATCGAGCTTTCTTTATCTTGTTGGAAGCCCGACTGTCTTTGAGCCCTGAACTGTTCTCCAGTGTTGTTCGTCCAGGAGAAGTTAGGGTGATTCTTCCACCCAAGGTTCTAAGTGTTGGAGTAGGGATTATTTCCCCCTCCTCATCCATATTGCGCCCCCATATAGTTTACTTGCTCCTGATTGTCTTCCTTCATCAGGTAACAATCCATAATATCATGGCTTACTTATCCACCGAGCTCACACTTCAATTGTACGGCCTTCACCTGGGCTAAAGATAACACCTTCATGCTATTGAGCTGTCGCATTAGGTTGTCGATCTTTGCTTGCATGTCTGTCATCTAATCGACTGCAACAATTCCTTTCTGTTCTCTAAAGGTAGCAGGTTGCCTTCCCCACTCGTTCGTCCAAAAATAGCTATTGCTTGCCATCTCCTCAATCAACTCCTCTACTTCATCGACTGTCTCAAGGATCCTCCTGAAGCTGCATCAATTGTGCCTCTTATCGGTGGGTTCACTCCATTGTAAAAGGTTTGAAACAAGAACTCCTTGTGTAAGTTATGGTGTGGGCACTTCTGTTGTAAGTCATTATATCTCTTTTACGCTTCGTAGATTGATTCCCTGTCACCTTGCTGGAAATTGGTGATTTTCTTGATGATCTTCATGGTCTTAGTCAATAGGAAATACTTGTCTAAAAAGGCACGAACTAACTGGTCCTATGCCTTAATGTTGGCTGGGCTAAGTGAATGGTACCAAGCCTTCGCTCTATCTCTCAGGGTAAGGAGAAACAGTCTGATTCTAACTGCATTTTCTGACATTTGATGATACTGAAAGGTATCACAGATTTCGAGGAAATCCACGATGTGTGCATTTAGGTCCTCTTTTTCCAATCTATAAAGTTGCACATTCTGCTGGAGCATATTGAGAAGGGCTGGTTTAATCTCAAATGAAGCTGCTTGCACCAGCGGCCTAGCTACTCCTTGGTTCACTGCGATGAACCCTGGCCATATGAAGTCCATCAGAGTCCTCTTTTCCATCCTTAGCTCACTCCGTGGTCTATGTTTTATTGAAACTCCTTGGCCATTGTTGGTTTCTTGATCTCTTCTTCTTCTTCTTGTCGAGCTTTCCAAAGGGTTCGTTCTAGTCGATTGATATCTAAATCTAACATTTCTGTTACATGACTCGAACCTCTCGTGACTCTTGTTTTTATGCAAGAGCACAAATTCTGAAATAAAATAAAAAAATGAAAAGAAAAATTAAGAACTAATATAACGCCTTAAACTATAGAATTAAACTATCGCCTTCCCAGCAATGGCGCCAAAAACTTAATCGCAGTTTTTTATATGATAAAGTTTTAATATTTTTAACCTCGATAATACCAGCAAGTGCACGGGTCATTTGCGTAGTACCTAAAGTATTGATCCCACAAGGAGGAGTAATTCAATCCTAAAAAAAAGGCTCAACTCAAATTTGTAATAATTCAAAATAACAAACTAAGGCAAAAAATTATTTAATCAAGCAATCAATCTTAAGAATTAAATTAAAAAATATAAACAAGATAGCAGTTGCACAACCAACTTAAGAATCAACCTAGGAACTACCAATTGAGAGAAAGGAGGTTTTAATCTGACCTTAATGAAAACCTATTTGGTTATGAAATTATGGAATTACCAGGTCTAGACAGTCCAAGGGTGGATTACTCTCTCTTGAGTTATAATCTTTAACCCTAATTTAGAAACCCTAATTTATATTATGAAATTGCAACCTCTCGATTCAAAATTTACCCAAAACCTAAATTAGATCTAAAATTGTCCAACAACCTACCAAAAACCTATTCACGATCTCTCATTGCACAATTTGACATGTTTGATTCAATTCTCAATCTACTAGACTACCTAACTCTCGTTAGTGTAATTTAATGATATTCACTCGGTTCACCCTCTCAGTTTGTTACCGAATTATTAAGAACAGAAATTGAATCACAAATAACTCAATAAGAATGCAATTAATCAACTTTCATTAATATCAAAGACAAAATCCAGAAAGTGAGTTTTAGATAAATATCAACATTTAATAAAACCTATTCTTAACAACTATTTCAATTCTATAAATCAATAAAATTGAAACAAAATCGAAACAATACGAGTGGAATGGATTGATGAAGGTAGAAACAGTAGGAAACCTCCTATTCTGGGAAGTACTTCGCTTAGGCTTCTTCTTTGTGTCTCTCTTCCTTCGATTCCTTCCTCAATCTCTCAATAAAGCTCTATAGGGTTTTCAAATTTTGGCTTATGCAAAAGCTTCTTTTCTGTATTAATCATGTTCTTTAAATACCTTGGCAGCCCTAGGGTTTGTCCGGGGTCAAAACAATCTGAAAAGTTCCTTGAAACTTGACGTCTTCACCTATTTTCACGTCTGCCCGACGTAGGCCACAATCGTGGCCAGCATCTACCCCTTTCTGTCATAAGCATGGCCCAAATGCCACGATATTAGCTAGGATCAGACCTCTCTGTCACGATTGTGGCCTAAGGACTAAGTGCCACGATCTTAGGCTACGATTGTAGCCTGGGGCATAGTGGCTCACATGTCTTTGTCAAGATCGTGGCCTATTGTGCCACAATTGTTGGTCATAGTTTCTGCCTAAAAGTCTCCAAAACTCCTCCGTTCTTCATTGTTGGCCCTGAAACACTGACAAACACATCAAGGTACCTTAAAAAACATTAAATTTAAGCTCAAATACTTATACTAACCCATAAAAACACTAAAACATATAAACTAACACAATTCTAACCTAAATACACACTAAACACTTAAATTAACACTAAATACATAACAAATTAAATTCTAAAACATGATGCAAATCACAACTATAACATGTAATAAGTTAATGAATTAATAGGTCACATGGTGACAGGTTAAGTCACCTCATGAGGGCACCTGTCATGAAGGTGATAACTTATGTCACCACCTTTCTTTTCTTTTTCTTTTCATGCAATATTTACGTGAACTTTTCCTTCAACCTTCATGCAAAATTCAAAAAATAATTCAATTAACATTCATGCAATATTCACACCTTTTCCACTCAATTTGTCTCACATTTAGATTAAGACATAAGGATTTGTAATCAAAATCAAGATATGAAGGTAATTAAAAGCAATAGAAACCAGATACAACAATTCCCCCATACTTAAACTATGCTTGTCCTCAAGCATAATAAAGAACACTAGACTTTTCAAAAACAAAAAATGAAAACAACAATTTTCCTAAATAATAGTCAAAGATATCAACGATCATTTCAATAAACACAACCTAAGAACTTGAAACACGTAATACTCCATGAACAAGCTATTTTTTGCATGTTTAGCCAAAATCAACAAGTACTTCAATTCAAAGAACCATCAACAAGTGTGATAGACACCCACTCCACTCTCTATCCTCTTAAGCATTCAAAGGTAGGATATGTATTCACTCATCGTTCATTTCATATAAGGCATTTACAATAAGCTTGCTTACTAGTCCCCATTTTAAGTCTCTCCTCTTCTTTTCATTTTATTCTTATCTTCTCTTCTTTTCTCTTCCTATTCTATTTCTCTTTTTTTCTCTTTTTATTTTTTATTTAGAGCAAGATCAAGTTTAAAAGAGGTAAAATGTAGAAGAGAGATACAAAATTATTACAACCATACCTATTCCTAACTCAAAAACCAACTATATCCTATGATTCCCCCACAGTTATTCAAACAATTATTCCTTAAACCCAATCATACACATTCAAATGCTCAACTTGCCTTATGGTAAGTATAACGAAGAGATAAATAATTAAAGTCAAGGATCATTTTTTTTGGGTTTAGAGAAAGAAAAAGTTTTATGTTAAGCTCAAAGGGGGTTCATTAAAGGTAAAATCATTGTGGCTTTTTAAGCAAAAGGGGTAAATCCAAATTGCCTTCCTCATTTCAATGTTTGCATAAGATTATGTGATCTCAACTAGTATTTGGAGCAAGTTTTAGAGTCCCTCAATCAAGAAAGAACACTCTTAACACAGAATACTTGAATTTGGTGTTTAATAGTTCAAAAAGGCTCAAATTCTTACCAAATGAAATCCAAGTCAATTAGTCTAAGCATACAAGTATACTCATTCACTCATGTTATGCATTTCTAATCTCGATCGAGTTTATATGATGACCATGCATCTCTAACTGTTAAATGGGAAAACAAAAACATAACACACAAATAATAAATAAATATATTTTAAACTAATACTCCCCCCTCCCCACTTAAACATTACATTGTCCCTAGTGTGATACAAAAAGGTAAAAGAGGGATCTAAGACACAAAATAACATAAACAAGGACAAACATTAAAACTAAAAGTCATTAAACTAACGAGCAGTAAAAATAATAAAAAGAAAGGGATAAAAATAAGATACGAAAGCGTGGGTGGTAGTTGCATCGATGTGGTATGAAACATGGCAATAAGCATAGCGTACTATATGAGGAGTGGTGAAAAGCTACGAGGAAGACAAATAGAAGGCATTGAGAAATAGGCATGTGCACATAAAGCAAACATATTAAGTTGAGTTTCATTAAAAATAAATAACAAACAACTAATTGAAAAACAAAATAGAAATTATATGGGTTGCCTCCAATTTAGCGCTTCTCTAATGTCTTCAGTTGGACACCACAACCATCATGATCAAGGTGGATCACTCAAAGTGACAGAATCTATTGTTTTCTTCTCTTCATTGATATTTTCTCCAAGAATTTCCCAACCTCTCCCTCAGTTGCATTGACCAGAAATTGACATCACTTATCAATTTCTTTCACCAAGCCCAACTTCTTTTCTTCTTCTTCATGTGAGGCGAAATCAAAATATATGGCATTAATTTGATCAACAAAAGAACAATCTTCAAAAATAGTAGTAGGAATAAGTTCAACATTAAAGATTGAAAATTCTACTGTTTTACCCAAAACAGTCATATTCAATTTCACGTTCTTCATATTAATTAAGGTGTTAGTAGTGGCCATGAAAGGCCTCCCTAGGAGTATGGTGTGCTTCTTCCCTTGCTCTTTAAACCCCTATGTAGTATGGTGTGCTTCTTCCCTTGCTCTTTAAACCCTTATGTCTAGGACAACAAAGTCTACAGGAACAATCAATCCTCCAACCTTCACTAACACATCCTCCATTATTCCTTTCTAATAACGATTGACCTATCAACTAATTGCAAACATATGTTTTTAGGTCTTAACTGTCCTAGATCCAATTTCTCATAAATAGATTAAGGTATAAGGTTTATACTCATCCCAAGGTCAATCATACCCTTAACCTTATCACCATTACTCATTGATACTTGCACAATAAAACTCTACGGGTCTTTCAATTTGGGGGGTAATTTCTATTGTAGTACTGCACTTGCAACCTCTGAAACCATCACCTTCTCATTTAGCTCAAACTTCCGTTTCTTGGTGCTTAGTTCCTTGAAAAACTTCACATAAGCTAAAATATTTCTGATCATACCTAACAAAGGCAGATTAATATTAACTTTGGAAAACATGTTATATAGATCAAAAAATTGCTTATCTTATTTTGGTTCCTTAAGGCGGCTTAGATATGGAATCAGTGGTCTATAAGGATTACCCACCTTATACAGTCTTGGTTCTTCACTGCAGTCAGTTGCGTGCCCCAGTTCTTCACCTTTTTAAATGTGACTTAAAAGGGTGTCGTGCCCATCGCTTTCGTCATTCTGCTCACCTTTTCTTTGGTGAATCTCTCCTTTTCTTAATTACCTGCATAGACATATTAGAAGGGACCTCAACATGATTATCAATTACCTTATCACTTTTTAGAATAGTGACTACTTAGGCTTGATCGAGTTGACAGGGCAACTTCCCTTTCTAATTGTTGTGCATTTGGGCAGCAAGTTGCCCTACTTGGATCTCAATCCTCTTAACTAATGCCTTTAAAGAATCAAACCTCTTATTGTTCGTCTTTTGATTTTTAGTTGTGATCTAAACAAACACATTAAATCTCTCCTCCAATTAAAGAACGAAACCTAGTATTGTTCATCTTTTGATTTTTAGTTGTGATCTGAACAAACACATTAAAGATCTCCTCCAACGAAGGCTTGCTTGGTGGGTTCTAAAGTGAGGATTGGCTTTGGTAATAATTTGGCCTAAGAAAATTTTGGTATTATAGTTGGGGCTGTGCTGGTGGATTGTTGGTCTTCTATGAAAAATTGGGGTGGTTTCTTCAACCAGGGGTTATAGGTGTTTGAGTATGGATCATTTCACTCCTTTAGTTGAAAATCATTGAGTGAGTTCACTTATTCTTCCCCATCTGCAAAAGGCTCACAAGAATATGAACAAGCATTAGCTCCATAACCATAAATTCCACACATACCATATGCCTTTTGATTTGGAACATTTTGGGGGTAGTCTTGTAGTTAACATCTTTATATGCCTTGTTAACTCAGCTAACTGCATAGCTAGTTCTTGATTCGAGCTCACTTCATGAACTCAACTTTATAAATTCTTCCCCTTATGCTCTTTTATTGAGAATTGGCCCCCAACATTTTGAAGATCTCATATGTTTCTTTAACAGTCTTCTTTCCCACAGCTCCTCCTACTACATTGTCCACCGTGTACCGACATTGTTGTGTCAACCCATCTTAAAAGAACTGGTTCTGCATGTGGAGTAGGAAATGATGGTGTAGGCATTAAATGAGCAAGGGTTTGAAGCGTTCCTACACCTCATGGAATGGCTCTCCCTCTATCTGATTGAAGGTTGTTGTCTTCGTCTGCAACTCAGAATTCTTTTGATGGGAATAGAACTTTACCATAAATTTGTTGTAGACCTCCTCCCATGTAGTTAATGAACTCGGAGGAAGGGTTATCAACTATGCCTTGGCCTTATCTTTCAATATGTATTGGAAGCACCTCATCCTAAGTTGATCTTCATTTAGGTCATCCAACGGGAATGTCTAGAGGGTGGTACAAAATTCCCAAATGAAGTTTAAATATTCATTGGGAACGCCATAAAAAGATGGCATCATGTTGTAGTGGATGTTCTTCAATTCATAGTTTTCGGCTGCCTCTCCCAGATGAATGCACGAAGTTCAAAAAGTACCTAGGTTATCCTAATCGTAAGTATACGAGGTAGTTGTAGTGATTACCTAGGGTTGTCTCCCACAGAGGTGAAATTAGTTCAGTTAAATTAACCTTGAACAAAAAAAATGGATGCAATCCTTAACACTCTATCCCGATTTGTTGATTGAAGGCTTCAAAGAAAATCACTAAATTAAAATGAAAAGTAAACGGAATCAATTAAGAGTAAAAACAAATAGATTAATCGAAGTGGAAAACTTTTGAGAATTAATCACTAATTTAATCTCCTATGTATGACTAAAAGGAAATGATTGGGTTTTCATCTTACTAAAATTAACAGCTGGGTTCAAAGATCAACTCGAATAATAAACTAAGTCTAACTTTTGTATTAAATAAGTTATCATCTGAATTAATTATAGAAACCTGATTATTAATTACCACTTAAGTTAATATTTTTCTAATTCTTAACCTAAGTATCTATATTTTCTCATTCCATATTAAACTTCTTCTTTCGATACTTCATTTAATACTAAAATGATGCAAAGTTTGATCATGCTATTACATCCATTTAGTTCAGAAACTATAGCAAACATAAGACAATAACACAGTCCCTCAATCATGCATATTTGATTAAAATAGCTACATTAATCATCAAGAAAAAGAGATAAGCCCATCACGGAAATAACAAGATTCATCATATCTAAATACGTCAATGCCATCTTGATCAGTATAAGAGAAGTATTAAAGTAATAAATGTAACATCCCCTCACTTATTGGAAAGGGTATTTTGGTAATTTGGAATGGGTCAGGACTGTCTAAAGTGTTTTGACATATTCATGCATTCATATATGCACATGAATAGCCAATAGTGAATTTTTGCACAT
>JAOQMS010007295.1:0-17011 GCA_027563885.1 Erythroxylum longipes
TCAATACAATTTTAAGCACTTATAACCTATTCCAAATGACTATTTTACCCTTCCCATTGGTGAGGGGATGTTACAATCGTTAACAACGATAACCATTACAAGTGGTATTAAAGTATATAAATTCCTATGTAAGATACATTAGAAATCTTAAGTCAAAAGATCACCTATATAATTATCACAATGAGAATTTTCATAAAATACAAGTATTGTTTTAAATAGAAAATTCATATTAGGTTATTTCAATGAACTTGTTTTCTAATAAGCACTTATACATTTATTTATGTATCCCTTCGTTTTATTCTATGAGAGTGATTGCTTCTTTCATAATAAAGCAATATAATATGCGTTAGTCTTTATATTTTATTAATATCTAGTCTAAATAGAGCAACTACTAAAAACAATTTAAAGATAATATATAAATGCAATCTTAATATCATAATTATGATCTTATTATATTTCATTTGTAATATACATCTATTCCATACAGTTTTTTGTATACATCACTTAATTAAATAAATATGACAAAAAAAGTCTTTAAATAAGTAGGTCACAAAAATCACAACTAAACAATTGAATGTAGAGTATAAACTAATAAATTACTAGTAGGTTGAAAATAATTCTTTTTATTGTCCACTTTAGCTTCTTAAATTTTTCTAACATCTATAATCTCTTATTTAAGTTCAATTTTGAACTGAGTTTGATTCTCTTAAATGTGTTACCTTAGTATCACGAACATAACACGTATATAACCTAATATTTATTTTAATATTTAATTTTTTACAAATAATCTCAAAATTAGATAACTAAGTATGTGATTATATAATCTCCAACAATTATTCTTATCTAAAATATATATTTATAATAAATAAAACTTTTGTGAATTATATAAAAAAATCCAATTCCACTATCTTGTCACTCATTTTTCAATCCCAAATTTTATCTTTATCGTATTAAGTTCTTTCTCATCTTTACTACCCTTTCAATTAAAAAAAAGAAACCTTACCTTAATTATAAATTCTAAATTAATACTACATTGTTCTCTAAAAAGCAATCTTTTTTACTTTGTTTAGAGCTATTAGTCATTCCCAAAAATTATTTTTATATTTTAATTATGTTCACTTTATTTTTTTTACCCAAAAAAAGAGATAAAATTATAGTTTAATATTTTCCTATAACATACTTAAGAAATATACTCACTTTATATTTTATGGCAAGAAAATTATTTCTTAGTTATGCACAAGTGTTTATATATTTTATGACCTTATACTCTTTTGAAGTTGGCGACCCTGTTTATCTGATTATTGGTGTAGTTTCCATATTTTTTAAATTTGTGCATTTTTATTAATAGTGTTTGTTCGACATTTTTTAGATGGAATGAGAAAAAGACACCCCAAAAACTAGGTAGTTTGTTTTAAGCTCATCTAATGGAATTATGGTCTGTTAAGAGACCCCTTCAACTTAGAAGATAGCATTTTTCTTTGACAGTGAGCCATATCCAAGTACTTTAGGCCTTATTTGGCAATCAGCGAATTACATTAATTGTTAGCTGATTATATCAGCGATTAGCTGGCAATTTATTAAATATAGCTAATTTGACTAGCATATAACATCAAATGTTTATTTAAAGATATTTGGTAAAATTAACTATTTAATATTAGCTGCTTATACATAAAATGACTTATAAAGGCGTGACCTAAAATAAAAGATTTATAAGGACATGAGTATTAAATCTTAGTATTTTTTTGAATATTCTCATAAGAATTTAGATAGAGCAAAAAAGCTAACCCTATCATTTAAAGCAAAGGTTTATGATAGCCTTTATCAACTAAGTAATATTTACTTGAGTGTTCATAGAGGCAATATAATTAGTATGAATGATATCATAAAAAGTCTAAATCATAAATAGCGAATCCTATAAATCTTCAAATTACTTATTTGTGGTTTTGGAAATTTGAGTCTCAGATTACCGATTGTATCAAGGAAAATATGAGAATCATGTGTAGATCCCTACCAACCTGCTAAAACATACGTGAATAGTAGGTCAAAGTCACATGCTACCAATACATTTGTAGTTGTTACTCCTTTTCGTGCTCTACATTGCATTCGATCCTCCTCTACAACAACTACTGCTATATCTGTACCATCGATAGCATTTGTAACATCATGATGTGATGCACTAGTACCAATACTCTGTGATGAACCAATAGTTTTCGTGTTTTGACATTTTCATAATAGAAGTATTCATCTCCATTGTTGCCCTCTATCTCTCTTAAATGAATTGCATCATATTGTCAAGCCTCTCATATATTACTGCAGATCCTCCTACCCTTTTAGTGAAATCAGTTCTTGCACTATTGTTATTTCGTAAACTATCACTCTCCAAATTCCTTTTGCATCTTCTTCTGTCACTACTTTCATTATGTGTAGCTTAGGGGTTAGCAACAAGAGTAGATGTAGGGATCGGGATAGGTTCACTTTACAACTCTTCCTAATCACCTGTTATATGATAATTGTTTAGACTTCTAATTCCATCCATATTATCATGATCACGATAACCTAATGGTTGATGGTAAGCATTATGACTATGAGATGGAGAAGGAACAAACACTTCCTCAACTTCTTGTTGTCCTTGTGAAGGGTCAGCCACAACACAAAATGTAATCTTTCCTCGGGCTAAACATCCAAAAAGTTTATCAAACTTACATTCAAGCTCATATTCAAGACCTTCTCTTTAAATGTTTTAAAATTGATGTTCTTCAATAAAAAAAAATATAAATAACTTCAATATAAATTATTTAATTAACTACTTAGCTTTAAAGTAAAGGAAGATAACTTAAAATGGGAGGAAAAAGGCTAACTTTAATCTTCAAAGTCCACCACTCCTCACTGGTACCGATTGTTCCTTTATCATAGTCTCTTCCTAATTTTGTCTTTCGTTTTCAACTGTTTCTAAAGACCCCATTTAGCTCTCATCCAATCAAACTTGTTTTTAAGTTTATTTTTTATTTAAGTTGGTTGTTTTATGAAACTCTTCTTCTACATTCTTTTATGGTAGCCTTTGACAAAAAAACTTCACCATATTTTCCCTTACTCTTTCGAATATATTGGTTACTAATGTCACAAAAGATAGGAAGTGTTTATTTTGTCTAATGAACCCTGCCTATATTATTTTCTCCTTAATTTTCTCCTTTATTTCCTTTTTAAGACGATGTCATCTAATCATACAAGATGAAGGATAATTATATACTAGTTAATCAATTTGTAATTGATTTTACCGGTTGGTTAATTTTACTAACTTGAATACGAATGATTATCACAACTTAGGCAAGTTCTTTTCATCATACAAGAACTGATTATCACAACTTCGGCAAGTTCTTTTCATCATACAAGAACTTATTATTTATAATAAAACAAATAAAAATTATATAATATTTCGTGTTTATCTCATGCGCGGTCCCCCTTCAGCAGCCTCACACACATGGATTAATATCAAACGCTGTAGTCAAGTTATTGTTAGCCACAACTTTCAATGGTCTTAGCTGACAGAGTCAAACAAAACCCCTTTAACGTGCCTTTGGCGTACCAGGTACGTACTTCCCCATACGGAAAGAGAAGCCACGAAAACCAGGCAAGTGTACTTAGTACAAATACAGGTAACCATAGCTACGTGACAGACACGTCAAGGCTCGAAAAATGTTCCGAGGAAGATATTTGTCGATGGAATTGATAATAAAAACTTTAATACATAATAATATTTAAAGTTAATTAATAGAAGAACTTCTAATATCCCATGCTTTTTTCCCGTACACGAAACCTTTAGGAACTTTAGACTAAATCATAGACTAAATCAATACCCTCCAGCGTAAAGAGACTTTTAACAATAGTGCTTTGATGCTTTGAATGTAATCATTTTGGCATGTACCATGGCTATGCCAGAACAAAGTTGGCACATGCGTTGCATCGCACATAGAACGAGGAAAGGACTTAGGAAAAAGAATCATCATATTTCTGCTTTTTTATGTTTATGGCATAAACTTGAACGCACATCTAAGAAAAAATGGTGAGATTATATTCCAGAAACCTCAATGTTGCCCGTGCAATTTTTTTAAAACTTGCTTACGACAGAGTTATCCAAGGTGGAGTTAAAAGTTTGAATTTGAGACCATACCAATTAGACCTATTTCGAATCAAATTTGATATTAATTTAATTTCAAAAATTAAAATTAAAGATAGTAAATTTAAATAATAAATTTATCTTTATCTTTATCTCTATATCTATATCTTTGTCTTTATCTCTGTCTTAATAAATTTTGGATATAATAACTTTTTAGTCCCTTAATTTTTCCGAAGAAAGCACTTCTCGTAGGAATATTTTCAAAATCAACGAATTACGTTCAACCTAATCAACTAATTATCAAACATAATTATCCAGCAGTTTGATAAGGTCAAATAGTTATAACTTTTCAATCCGCTGAAAAATGGCTGATAAATCATTTACCACTACAATAAAGTAGACATTTAGCTACGTTTTTTGACGATGTTTCAAAAATTGTCGCTAAAAACAACCATATTGCAACGATTTTAAAATCGTCACTGAAACTAAGCATTTAACAACTAATTATAAAAGCTTCACAAAAGGATCAACATTAAATCGTCACCAAATGGTGAACATTTAGTGACGATTCCTGAAAATCGTTACAAAATGGTCCACATTAGGTGACGATTTTAAACATTCGTCGCTAAATGAACTTTTTGTGATGCTTTTCAGAAATTGTCACCATAATTTGGTAAACATTTGGTGATTAATTTATGAAATCGTCACCAAAGAGTTCACATTTGGTGACGATTATGTAAAATTGTCACTAAAAAGACGTTTGGTGACTATTTTTGAAAAATTGCCACCAAAGGTTCGCAGACATTTGGCTATGTGTTTTTTGCTACATTTTTCACATTGTCGCTAAAAGTAACCATTTGGTGACGATATTTGATAAGTGTTACCAAAGAATCAACATTTGGTGACAAATTTTGTTTTGAACTTCACTAAATGGTCCACATTTAGTGACGATTTTTGAAAATCATCAGCAAAAGTTCCATAGTAATTTGCAACACATTTGGTGAGCATTTGCCAAAATCGTCACCAAAGGGTCCACATTTTTCGAAATTGTTAAACTAACATTTTTATAATCTATCATAGTTAAGATATGTTTTATTGGAGATTTGTTTTGAATTTTTTCAACGTATTGTTGAAAACACACACAAAACATAATTTTAAGTGTTAAACAGTAGTATTAATTAATCATTAATATTTACTAACAGTACAAAAATTAGTCACAAAAATTTTAATAATTGTATCAATATAATAATATGATATATGAAGTAGTACGAACTTTGAATTAAAAGGTTAACAATTCTTTTTACAGTCATAGAACAATAACAATAACAATCCACACTCAATAGTATGCAGCTTAACCTCTAACTAGTAGAGAGGTTGTCTGACAAATTCTTATAGATACAACAATAAATAAACTTTAAAGCTGAGTCCCGTAGATTGCATCAATAAATGACAATGATATAATTATTTTTTTGGATTCCAAGTGACATGAGAGTTAGTAAAGGTAAATGAGTCCCCGATGTCTAGATTCCCGAGAAGGTTCCTTGCACATTCAAAGGCACCAATTGAAACAATGATAGTTCTTTCCTCAGGTGTACAGTTTTTCACACCCTCTTGCAACAGCATTTCCGCTATAGCTAAACTTTTAGGGGATACATTGAATGAGTCGCCAGATTTTGTATGGAAGACTAGTTCTCCAGATGAACTGCCAGTACGAAACAGTTTACCTAAAGCACAATCAATATAGAACTTAGATATTGTCATATTAGTAAACAGTTAAATGAATTGAAATTGGAGTGACATGCATATGTGAATGACCAGACGAAGTCTGTGGAATTGACAAATTTTTCAAAACAACCGATTTCTCTAATCTTTTACTGACCGTTGTGATATTGCTCCCGCCTTCCATAGGCATACATGTCATCTTCGAGATTCAAGGAAGCTTAAAACAACATGTAGGATATACCATCAAATGTGAATATATATAATAGCTTCATAAAAGGAAATGAGATGTACATAATAAGGAAAGTGACGTTGTTCAGATGATACTAAACATCTTGAAGCAGAAGATCGGCGATAGAAGGCAAACGATCATTAGAGTATGAAGGGGAGATTTTTTCTGCATTGTTTATTTCTTCAGTAGGGACAATTTTGCCATATTCCTCCCAACAGAATGAAGCAGAAGATCGGCCATAAAAGGCAAATGATCATTAGAGTATAAAGGGGAGATTTTTCTGTATTGTTTATTTCTTCAGTAGGGACAATTTTTTCATATTCCTCCCAACATAATGAATTAGTACCATCCGGAACTAGTCGCCGTGTCGATATTCCTTGATTAATAATGTTAAGAGGTATATTCTGCAAATGTCAATTTAGAATAAAATGATGATATATTCAACTACAATTTCGATGATAAGTGAAAGTAATCCAGTTTAGCACTTATACATCTTCAATGTGCCTAATAATATGAAAGTTACCCTTACTAAAATTTTAGAAATCTATTGTGTAGTTGTATCATATGCAAAATTTAGAATTTAAAGTAAATAGACATGACTATGTTCTTGATGTACAGAAATATAGTATTATCTATATTGGGCTATATTACTATTAATGGAAATGAATAAAATTAAAATACTCTTGAAGACCTTTCATCAAATAGTTATGAAGCTTTGATGAGGGAAGTGTTAAAGGTTGTTGGGAAGAAGACAACCTATATATAAATAACATAGATAGATAGTAAATCATCTTTGAAACATAACCATAAACACAATCTATACATCAAATGCATAATTAAAAACTCACAATAAACACCTAAAGGTATAAGTTAAACTTAGCACAACTTCGTTAATGAAAATAAAACAAAAGAACAATACCGATTCAATTAATGATGGTTCTTTGATGGTGATGACTACAATACAAAACCTAAACAGAAGAGAGGAGATAGTGGTTTGCAGGATGGAGGATTTTGAGAAATGTTAACGGCTTGAACGAGAATGGAGGAGCCTTTTATTGTGCTTGTGATTGAAAACCCAATACAAAATGACATCGTTTTTCTTATTTAGGAAAACGATGTCGTTTCTTGTTTATTGTAGTTGTTTGAAAGTACTATTAATTAATTTGCTATGATCTATTATATTTGATCGACAAACATCAGATGTAGCGACTAATACATGGTTCGACTAATAAGGTTAATGGTAGATGAAGGGAACAAGAATGATGTTGTCATGTTCACTAAACATTGAATCATTTCGTAATAATGAAATGTGGTTTGCATTTCATTTCCTATTAATTCAACTAATAAAAAAAATAAGATACTAATTTTAAAAAAGTTTCCAATTTAATTTTGTTCATCTACCAAATTAAAATTAAAGATTAGTCATTCCTAAAAATTAAGCAAATGAAGAACAATTGCATATATAAGTAATAAGATAAAATTTTCACTTTGTATGATGTATTAGAAATACCTCATATTTATTAATCAATTAAGAAAATTAAAAAAGTAAAGAGATTTCTTCAGCTTTGGCGACGATGCGGAAATTTGGTAGCAAATTGTCTACCATTTGCGACTAAGTGTGGTGGTTGGTCGCAGAAATGGTCTTCTACGACTAAACGCACTTTGTCGCAAGGTATTCAAATTAAATTTATCTTTTATACAAATGATAAGGTTAATGGTAGATTAAGGGCTAAAGGGTATATGTTGTCATGTTAGTGATGAATTTGGTAAAAATAAAATGTGGCTTACATTCCTTATTAATGCAACTAATAAAAAATAAGATTATAATTTTTAAAAATTTTCCAATTTTATTTTGTTTATCTACTAAATTAAAATTAAATATTAGTAATTCCTAAATATGAAGCAAATCAAGAACAATTGCATATATAATTGTAGACGACAAATTTTTCATTTTTTATATTTGTAATAGGAATACCTCATGTATATTAATTAATTAAGAATGTAAAGAAAATGCTTGGGTTTTGGCGAGGTTGTGTATAATTGGTAGCAAATTGTCTACCATTAGCGACCATAGTTTTGTTCGTCGCCCAAATGTGAATAGGATAAAAAAATAAGTGGGATAATGTCGTCCTTGGGACGATGGCGTTTTGTCTTTTCCCTCCCTCCCATTTTCACCGAAACTTTGCTATTGAAGCTCAACCGACCCTCTTCTCTTCATCTGCCTTCTGTCCTCTTTCTTTGGTATCTCAAATATTGTACTCTTCATTTGCCTTCTTACCTTCTGCTTGTTCTTCGACCTCTTCGAGTTCTCCCACCGCTTCCCATAGTCGAAGGTGAGTCCAGTTGTTTATGTCATTTGTTAACCAATGTGAAACCCCTAATTGTGTTCATCTTTTTTTGTGTTTCATGTTCAATTTTTGCGTTAGTTTATGATTGCGTATAGGTTTTTTTGCAGATTTTGTCTTCCTTTGTTTGATTGGAGCCAAAACCAAAGAATTTGTGTGGCATCTTCAAGTATATTCTCCCTGCCCACCACATGTTCAACAAAAGCCCTCTGTTGTATTTTGTTGGATTCCTTATGCAAAGTGTACATATTCCTTGGAGTACATAGAGATTGTTTCATACTTAAAATTGTCAGGTGTTGCAATGTTCTCTATTCTTATTCTCCCTACAGATCGTTATTGCTTTAAGTGCTTCCTTTAGCCATTTACCATGATTGCAGAACTAGGAATGACCTTAAAATGAGCCCTGAAAGCTTATGATCTCAGTTCATTTCTAAAAGAATTTGAACCTCTTAAAAAATTAGTTATCTGCTTTTATTGTATAGCTAGATGGATAAGAGTTGGATGTGTCATCGAAAATGATCAACTGAATATGTAAAAGGAGTTAAGAGTTTCATGCAATTTGTAAAAAATCAAATGGGTGATGAATGTAATATTAGTTATCCATGCATCGATTGCTTAAATATCGACTTCCAAAGTCAAGATGTGGTATATAATCACTTGCTAATCTGAGGCATAGATAAATTCTATACTCCATAGCTTTATTATGTTGAACATAGCTTTATTATGTTGAACATAAGGAAGCAAGTTGTAGTAGAAGTGGCAGTACATGTTATGATGACAGTAACAATAATGATGTAAATGGTTGTGATGTGAATGATGATGGTGATGATGGGATTGATGAGATGTTAGACGATTGTCGAAATTTTATGGAGACTATGAATGAAACAGGAATGCTTAACATAATTGGTAGTATTACAGAAGATAATTTTAAGACATTATTGAAAGTTGCCCAATAACAATTATATTCGGGGTGTTCAAATTTCTCACTACCATCATTTGTTGTGAAGTTGTTGCATTTTAAGGTTTATAATAAATGGAGTAACAAGTCCTTTGACATATTAATTGCTTATTGAACGATGCATTACCTATTGGACCCAAGTTCACGAAATCTTACTATGATGTAAAGAAACTGTTAAGGGACCTTAGATTGGGATATATTTCAATTCATGCTTTTAAGTATGATTGTGTTATTTTTTTGAAGGAAAGTAAAGATCTTCAGGAGTGTCCTATTTATGGTACATCAAGGTGGCAAGTGGATGATAGGAGAGGGAAAAAGATACAAAATAAAATCCTTCGATACTTCCCTATTAAACCACAATTACAAAGACTTTTTATGTCAACAAAAATAACCATAGATATGAGGTGGCATAAAGAGAAACGCATTGATGATAACATTATGCGTCATCCAACAGACTCAATGGCATGGAAAGAAATTGATAGAAAGTTTCCATAGTTTGTACAAGATTGTTGTAATGTTCTACTTGGATTGGCCTCAGATGGATTTAATCCTTTCGATAATATGAGTACTTCATATAGCATGTGGCCGATGATTCTAGTCCCATACAATTTACCTCTATGGAAGTGTATGAAGGAGCCTTTTATGTTGTTGTCTTTTCTTATTCCAAGACCTACTACTCTTGGTAAGGACATCGATGTATACATGCAACTATTAATTGATGACTTAAACAATCTATGGGAATTTGGATTACAAACTTTTGATGTTGTTGAAGGCGAAACATTTATAATGCATGGTGCTGTTTTGTAGACTATAAATGATTTCCTAGCTTATGGGAAATTTTTCTGGGTGGAGCACTAAAGGGTGTATGGCTTGTCCTGTATTTAACCATCAAACATATTCAATGAGGATATGAAGTAAAATATATTCCACAGGTCATCGTTGTTATTTAAAACATAGGCATAGATGGCGAAGAAGTAAACTATTTAATGGCACAGTAGAATTGGGTGAAGCTCCAATGCAGTTTTTGGTGATGATATTGTTTACCAACTATCACATTTATGTGACATTACACCTGAAAGACACTTAAATAATAGAAAGCAAAAGAGAAATGATGTCGAACTGAATTGGACAAAAAAAGCATATTTTTAAACTTGTTGTAGTGGAAAGAATTACTATTGAGACACAATCTTGATGTCACGTATATTGAGAAAAACATTTGTGAATCCAATTTAGGGACTCTCATGGGAATTGATGGGAAATCCAAAGACATAATTAAGGCTATACTTGACTTAGAAGACATGAATATTAGAAAGGACTTGCATTTGAAAAGAAGAGATGATAGTTCATACGTTATTCCCTCTGCTTGTTACAACATATCAAAAAGTAGGAAACAATCATTCTATCAGTTCCTCCAATTAATCAAATTTCCTAATAGGTATGCATCAAATATAGGTCATTGTGTGAATGTTAAAGAGGGAAAAGCGTCAGGGTTGAAAAGTCATGATTGTTATGTACTTTTGCAACGATTACTTTCTGTTGGAATACGTGGGCATTTTTTGAAGGATGTGTCCATTACTTTAGGTCAATTGGGAGAGTTTTTTAAGCAATTATGTTGCAAAACACTTAAAGTTGAAGAGCTTGATAAAATGGAAAAATACATAGCATTGATTCTATGTAAGCTTGAACTATTATTCCCCCCATCGTTTTTTGATGTTATGCTTTATTTGTCAATTCACTTACCATATGAAGAAAAACTTTGTGGACTGGTTCAATTTCGATGGATGTTTCCGATTAAAAGGTAATTCATATTAAATTCAACAAGTTTTTTCTATGTTATTTATTTGTAACAATTCCTAAGTTCATAACTGATTATGTTCAGGCTTTTATGCTCTCTTAAACATTATGTATGTAATAGAGCTCGACTAGAAAGGTCTATTGCAGAGGCTTATATAGCAAATCAATGCTTGACTTTTTGTTCAATGTACTTAACTGATGTGGAGACAAGATTTAATAGACTAGAATGTAACTTTGATTTTCATAACGAAGGAGGGTTGTCTATTTTCTCCCAAAAAGTTAGGCCACTTAGTGTGGGTAAATATGTGAAGTTAACCAAAGACGAATTCGAAATCGCCCATTAGTATATTTTGAACAATTGTAAGAAAGTTGATACATACATGGAGTATGTATAATCCTTTTCATTCAAACAATCATATTACAATTTTCTTCATTTACTCTGAGATCTTACTATCATTGTCTTTTTTAAATAGATAGCACAAAGAGACAATTTGTAGCAAAGGGATTATTAATGTTGAAGAAAGACATAGGCAGAAGTTTGTATCATGGTTTAGAAATCGAGTACGTTTCATATTGATTACATATTATAAAAATATGAGAATATGTCTCATCCTCATATCTATTTTCAATTTGTCATACAGAGGATATGATTACATAACGGTAACGTGCAAGAAGCGAGAACAGTATTATATAGTTTGGCATGTGGGCCTCATATTTGTGGGAAGAAATACACAGGTTGCATTGTTAATGGGAGTGAGATTTTACATACAAGATCGAGATAGTCAAGTTAAAAGCCAAAATTGTGGGGTTGTTGTTAAGAATGTCATGACGATGATTTCATTAACTTCTACAGTGTCATATGTGAAATAATAAAGTTGCACTACCTCAAAGATAAGAAGGTTGTTCTACTTAAATGCAAATGGTTTGATCTAACTGACATGAAAGTGAGCGAGCATATTACTAGCATAAATGCTAGTAAGATATGATATAATAATGATAATTTTGTCCTTGCAAGTCAAGTCAAACAAGTTTTTTACAGCAACGATACTGTATTGGGTAGCAATTAGAAGATTGTTCAAAAGTTTCAACAAAGGAATGTCTTTGATTTTTGTGAAATGGATATTAGTCAATTGGATGAGGATGCAGATGAAGTCTACCAAGAAATTTGAATAGTGTTCAATAACGAAGGCATTCCAATAGAAGATGCAGATATATCATCATTCCATAGGAGCGACGTTGATCCTAACATAGTTCAAGTAGATGAAGTCCAAGCCCATCTTATCTTACAAACAGATGAAGACTATACTCAGTATAACTTAAATAACAATGACAATATTTTTCTCTAATATATTAGTGATAAAGAATCCAATGATAATGTAATTGATGATGATGATTTTCAAAATCTTGATTATGATGATTGAATGTAAATAAATTGTTTATGTTGTTTGAAATGTTATGTTCATAATTGCCTTATGTTGTTGATGTTTTACTTAAGTTAATTTACGATGACTAGATGCATATTTTTAATGCTTCACTTATGTTTATGCGGAATGTTATGCTGAATGTTTAGTATTTGACTACTGATCTCCTTATATTCATGTGGAATATTGATGTTTGAGTTAAGATTATGTGTTATCTTCATATTTCATTTTAGTTGTTCAATATAATGAAACCCGGTATAAACAAAGGAAAGAGGGTGGCAACGACCGAAGAACTTCCTCCCTGACAACAACCAACTCAATCCGATCCCATCGTTTAACAACCAACAATTGCATCCTCGAATGAAGACAGTTACCAACAACCTTTACCAACACGGTCTATTAGTGCTGAGGGATCTTCAAGTCTATTATTGTTAACCAAACATATTTACATTAATGCTAAAATTACTCATTATATGTTTTTCTTATTATGATTTTTTTTGTTTTTAGGTTCCAATACTGGCATTAGAAAACGAGGTAGAGGTATCACAAAAGGATTTGAGTTGCAACGGATGAATGTTACAATATACAACAAGTTTCCTGTGGCCATTGACCCCACGTAACGTCGCCCTCTGCATAAGATCCAATCTACAAAATTGTCCAGTGAGTTAGGCATGGTTGTGAGGAATGAATTGCCTTGCCTTTAGCATGCCAGGCAGTTAAAGGAAGATAACTTGCTCCAAAAGGCTTTGGACAAAGTTTCAGTAATATTTCAATTTATTTGGTTATATGTATTGCGATTTTACTTAACAAAAATAGTAAGTTAACTTATACGTGTTCTTAACAAATGAAGCTTAATATCATTGATATCAAAAAGCCAGAGGTTTTAAACTGTGTTACTTCACTGTTGAAACAAAAGGCGAAGGATCATCGATATAGACTTCATAAATATTACTAGTCTTTTCCTTCCGATGAAGAGGCAAGGAGACATGTTCCGGAACGGATGACTCCAGAAAATTAGAGTGCCATGTGTGATTATCGGGCCTCTGCGAAGGTTGAGGTTTGTTTTTATTTCTTTTTATATTTTCTTCCATTAATTTTGTTTATACATTTCATAACTATTTCTCTTAATTTAGGAAAAGTGTGAGAAAGCCAAGGTGAACAGAGCAAAAACAAAGACTCCTCATAACACCGACTCCACATTTGTTGTCATCCGACAAGAATTTATAAGTGTAACTTTTTCAACTTATTATTCTATTTCTTAATACAATAAATTGTATTATCTTCTAATTTTTTAAATTCATATAATAGAGCCAAACTCAACTCTAAGGACAAAAATGTGATAGGATCACATTGTACAAGCCAATACACTACAGGGAAGGTGAAAATTGGACGTCTGAAGAGGTACAAAATAATTACGTATGTACAAAATAATTAATATTATAGTTTATTTTTTTTATGTAATACTAAGTAATAATTTTTTAGTTAACTTGATTTTGTACTTTAAATTGTAGGAAAAAATACAGGAGTTGTTACAGACATCATTGTCTCCGGGAAATCAGCCCAATGTCGATGATATTTGTAAAAATATCCTTGGTACAAGACCGGGGTATATCAAAGGTCTTGGGCATGACTCTAAGCCTGTTAATGCATCTTCGTCACGAGCAGCATATGTTATGACGCTTCAAAAGGAGAACCAGTCACTGAAGACTAAGTTACAATGTATAGAAGAGAAGTTTAGATCGTAATGTAAAAGAAGTTAACAAGCTTAAAAAGATGGTCAAACAATTACTTGACTCAAAACTATGTCATTAGTAGTAACGATGAGGAGTCTTAATTTGTTTATAAATTTTGTTCAAATTTTGTAATTAACCTATAATTATTTTTTAACTAAAATGCATTCTATTTTTAATGTTTATTTTATTTCAATTTATTATTATTATTTAAATAAGATGTCACTAACATTAATTATAAAATGTAACTAATTTATATTTCAAACTGTTTTAAAAATTGTAATAAATTAAATTAAATTGTTTTTAACAATTATAATAAAATTTGAATTTAAAAATAAATGTTTGTCACTAAAAAGTATTAGCTACTAAAACAAAATCGTCACAAAATGCTATTACCTACGTTTACATGAACATCTCTAAAAATATTTACCTACAACAAACAATTAGTAGTTAAAACTATTCTAGTACAAAAATAAAATCGTTAATCAAAATATTTACCTACGACTACGGTTTAGTAGGTAAAAACCTTCATCTATGAAACATATACATTGCAAAATTTTATGTACGACGTTTTTGGCTTTCGTTGGTTATATGTTTTACCGACAAACATATTATGTATCCAAAACCTTTATGTGACGATTTTAAAAAAATGTCGTGGATATTGTTTTGCTACCCGGATTCAGCGACGATTGTTTTTCGTCGCAAATTATGATTTTACATGGTTTTTTAATACTTAGCGATATTTGAATTCGTCTTCAATAACCTTATCTATTGTAGTGTACCAAACAAGAATGCCTTGTCGGCAAGCATGATGAATCCAAGTATAAGATATTTACTAAACAACATTCCCTTGGTTTATTCACCTCTTCAGCATATAAAACCATGTGCTAACAAAAAATGAAGAAAAATCAGACTTAACGCTAACTTCAAAATCGGATGATGCATTAGTCTTTATCAGTAGCTGGTCTAGACAACAACCAGAATTTATCCTGTCCAAAACTTGACTGATTCCATAACAATTACAAAAGCACATTTGGAAGCTATAACGGCTGAAATCAAAATTGTTCATCATTATCACCCAGTTTGGAATCTCGCAATAACGCGAAGTCTGGGGAGGTGTGATAGCACGCAGCCTTACTCCTACATAGTAAAGAGGCTGTTTCTGGAACTACAAGACTATGGCACCAATATAGAGTACCAAGGTGAGGAACTACAAGACTATGGCACCAAATTCTGTGCAAAAAATAATGTTGTAATCCTATTTCAGTCAATTTTAACTACACATTTATGTGATATATGAATGAGATTTAATAGAATATAGTAAGAATTGGTTAATTGAAACAAATAATCTGTTCCAGGAGACTATGCTTTTGCTTCCAGTTAACTAATTAAATATACAGTCTTAACACTATTTATTACACAAGTCAGAAGTCCTAAATTTGGATGGGCCTCATAATCTGGTAGGTGGCTTATGATTCTTTCCGCTTGAACTTTGTACCTTAAAGAGGTTCAGTTAAAAAAAGGTTATATCTTATTACATTTACACTTAACAAACTGATTATCAGGAATTTTTTTCTTTTTTCTTATTATTATTGTTTTTGTTATTGTTGTTACCTATTTACGTCTATATTTTTTTATACTTCTAAAATACTTAATCTTATAATATGAAATATTTACCTGACTCCGTCACAAAATTCTACATGCACGAAACAATACTTATCAGAAAGATTACATCTTTCCCATTCATACTGTATGCAAGCATGTCTAGTTATAGAAGGATGTGATACATAATTAGTAAGTGACTTTGGTCGCAATATTGATTTTTTTAACCACGTCTTAAACCTTCTGCTTACTACCTATTTAATATAATGAATCAAAGTCATGATGAGTTTCTTCTTTTTTCTCTCCATTTCCTTTTTTTCTTCCTAACTTTTCTTCTTTTTTACCAACATGAGTTTCTTCTTCTTTTTTTCTCCATTTCCTTTGTTTCTTCCAACTCTTCTTCTTTTTTACCAACCCACTAATCCAATTTCCTTCCATCTCTTCTTCTTTTTTACCAACCCACTAACCCAATTTCCTTCCATCCATTCCTCAGTAATCTATTTTTTCAAATAATCTATTCCTTAAGATGGAGCCGACTTGAATTGCAAATAAAATATACTTATCAGTTCAAGCCAAGTTTTGTTAAACAATATCCTAATAAATTGACTAATTCGATCATGGTCTCTTTTTTCCTATCTCTATCAAAGGCAAATATATGATTTAGTATTTAAAAATTTTATCAAAATTTAATTTACATATTAATATTTAATAGTGTTAAAAAAGATTTTAATATTTATAAAACTGTATTATTTAAAAAATATATTTTTGAATTTCAAAATTTACGCTAAAATATAAATTAATGTTTAACATTTGAAAATGTTTAAAAATAACTTCAATGTTTTATAAATCCCACATATTCAACTTTAAATTCCTTATTCCATCAAAATTTTGTCAATTTTTTATCGATATGAATACACTTTTATATTTGTAAGAGAACCAATATTCAAGGATCTCTCATTTGTTATCCTTAATTTTCTTTCGTGTAACAGATCTTAGGGGGCGGTTGGTTCACACAGAAAAATGGTAATAGGAATGGGAATGAATATAGTGAGGAATGGGAATGGATATTATCATTATAATTATGATGGTTGGTTAA
>JAOQMS010007333.1:0-17006 GCA_027563885.1 Erythroxylum longipes
CCATTCTTGAAATTATGATTTCATAAACATGTATCTTTTCAGAAATCACTTGCAAAGTCTTTTTATAAATCATCACATAAGTCATGTAGCAGATTTCACAAATCATTCAAAAACAATGAATGTAGCACTTATGATGCACTTGAAATCAGTAAACGTGTTTGATTTAAGTAAAAATAGTAGTGGCTTATTTACTCTACTATAAACATGTACCCACCTTGATTTCCTTGCTTATAAACTTGCTCAAAAATACTTCTTCTCTTGTTCCTCTTGCCTCTCTTGATCCCTTGCTTCTCCAATTCTCTTCCTCTAGGAAACAACCTCAGTATCTCTCCTAAAGGCTTAGAAAATTGAACCCTAGCTTATTTTCTCTTATTTCTCTCTCTCATCTCTTTTTCTTACTTCTCTCTCTTCTCTCTATTCTCATCTACGAATTAGCTTCTTCTCTTCTCCAAGACAACAAATCTTCTCCCCTTTTATACCCTTAACAATTTCACAATGTCCATTTTACCCTTCCTTACATGTGTCTTATGTTCTTTATCCTTAATTTTCTTGCCAAAAGTACCCTTGAATATCCCTATAACCTTAACACTTTAATTCAATTAACCCATATCATATAATCTTTCTAATATCAACATAATAATTAACTCCACAACTTTCATAAAGATGTTATAATTGATATAAATTGTACTTATTCATCAAGAAAAAAATTTTGGGGGCCAACAAAAATTGGTAGACCTTGTGCTCTCATGTTATTTCCTACAATGTTAGTCTAAGAAAATTTTGAGTGGTTCTTCCACCCTAGATTATATGTGTTAGAGTATAAATTACCTCCCCTTTGTTAAGTGATAGGTGTGCATTAGGCTATGTTTTTCTATGTAATTGGCATGTATTTTCTTACATACTTGTTGATTTTTGTTATACTTTAGGATTCATTTTGTATAGTTGTGCTTAGTTTGAATTCCAGTATTGTTCTTTTGTGTTTGATGTTAATTTAGGGTAAGAATTGACTATTTGTTTTGTAGAAAGGAAGATGGAACAACTTAGAGATTGAGCTAGAAATCAAAAGGAGAAAAAAAGGAGGAGTGCATCTGTGGCCAATTCCCATGATCGTGGGACTCATGCAAATTCCCACGGTCGTGGGAATTAATATGATGCGGGGCTTGATCAAATTTAGTTTTTTTGGACTATAAAGCCTCCAACTTGAGGGAGGAAAAACCCTTTTGTAGAAAGACCATCTTTGGATTGAAGAACATATGTTTGGAGCGTTGGGGGTCTTATGATGCCCTATTGATTTGCATTAAGACTCAACCTTATGAAATCCATACGGGTCCTTTGGTGTCCTCCTTGATTTCCTTATTTTGCTATTATTTTATTTATAGCTTTTTGGAGCTTTGCTCTTCAAGTTTCTCTTTCGTGTTTGGTGATGTCAGAAATTGATGTATCTCCTAATTTGCTTGAGCTTCTTGTAATTCTTGTGTTCATGCTCCTGCAATCACATAAGAAAAAAGTATTAAACTCCTTAAATCAAAAGAATTCAAATTGGATAAAATGCTAAACTTCCATTCCTTGGCAATGACATCAAAAAACTTTTTTGCAAATTTTATGCTATACTGCAAGTATATGAGTCATATATTGTAGTATAACTAATATCGTTCCTGTAAGGATTGAATATACTCACCTAAAAATTTGAATTGTACTTTGTCTAAGGTAATAAAAATATTGAATTAACTAAAAATTAAAATAAAGTAACAAAACTTGATGAATGAACAAGTAAATGATAACAATAAATTTGAAGTTACTTACTGATGGAAACTTAGGGATTATTTTATCCTTGTTTTGTCTTCCCTTCACCTTGTGAATTCAACTAATCTTAATCCTAGATATCCAAAGGTTTTGATTACCCTCTCTTGAGATCTAATCAATTAATCCTAATTGAAATAGATAAAGTTGAGTTACAATTTCTCGATTTCTCAAAACTAATCCTAACTACTCAATTAGATTTGAAACAATCCTAAAGATAATTAACTCATAATTAAGATCTCGTTTGAATTTCTTATTAACTTAATATTTTTAAGTCTATCAAGGTACCAACTCTTGTTTCACAACTTAATGCAAATATTTTAATTCAGTCTCTCAATTGAAATTAAATATGAGCACAATAAATATCTTAATTCAATCTCTCGATTCAAATCAAGTATGAGCACAACAAATATCATAAAGCAGTAATATATTAAATTTAACAAAGTAAAAGTTATACAAAACAATTCAAGAATAAAACCTTAATATAGTTTTATCAATACATAATTATGTTCAAAACACAACTATTCAGATTTGGCATACAAGACAATGAAATAGAAGAAGAGAAGAGAACGAAATCAGCTAGAAGCCTTGAGCTGGAAAATCTAGAAAGCTGAAGTTGATCTTGATGTTTCCACTTTTAATCTTCTTTTTCATTATGTGTAGCCCCAATTTTGTTGTTTTATTTCTCTTTTTATACTCTTAAGCCTTCTAGGGTTTTTTTCTAGTTCTAAATGTATCTCGTCCAAAAATAACCCTAAAGCATCAAAATTATGAAAAAATTTACATCCTAGAAAAAGTGCATAACATGATTGTGCCAAAGGCTTCCAACCTTCTGCTTCTTATTGCACTATCATGCATGGGATTGCATTATGATGTGAGACTTTATTCTTTAGTTTTTTCATCTTTCCTTCACTATTTCTTGTCTCCACTTATTACCAAACACATCAAACAAGCATTGAAATATATAATTAAAATCAAATTCTTACCTTAAATAACAATTAATCAAACAAAATGCATCAAAACACTAACAAGAACATTAATCTAAGTCATAAACATATGATTATCATTTAAGAAAACAATAAAAACACAATCTAACACCTAGAAACATACTAAGTTTTACACCTATCATTAAACAAGTAAAAATGAAAAAGTAATGCCTTAAAAAACCAAATCAAAAAGTTAGTAAAGAAACAATGTTAGTTAACCATGAAAAATAATGGGAAATCTTGAAAATTAAATCCCTCCTTAATTAAACATAGCATTACCCTCTGTGATAAAAAATTAAGATAATAAGATCAAACATAGGTGATAATTAAGGTTAAGAATTATTTCTATGAAAATTTAGTGAGATAAAACTCAAAGAAATTTCACATAAATTGGCCTGCAAAATAAAATAAACATTTGTAAATTAAATAAAAGAAAGAAAGAAAAATACAAAAAGAAGGATTATAATCATTAGGTTATTTTTCAACAAGCGCTTCTTTATCTTATTGTTTCATACCCTATTAATCTCTTTACTTCTCTCAAATCACCATTAGAATGATCAACATTCCCTTCCTACAAAAGAACACAAAATTGAAAAACAATTAGTAGGATATATATTTCAATCTTCTAGATGTACATACTATTAATAAGAAGGCAAGATCTCAAACTCTATATTAGGTGTTTCTTTGGTAGAAGGCTCAACTTTCTCTTTTTCTAACTTAAATGCAAGTTTTCCGTTAGTAACATCAATTATAGCACCTTTAATCACCAAGAAAGGTCTCCTAAAAATGATGGGAACCATTGCATCATATTTCACATCCATAACAAGAAAATCCATTAGAAAGAAAATTTTTCCTACTTTTATCATTAGGTTTTTTATAACCTTAGTAGATCACTTAATCGAATTATTTTCTAGCTAGAGTGACACATTCATCAACTTAAGTTCAACTATTCCTAGCTTTTAAAAAATTGATAAAAGGCACTAAATGTATACGAGCATCTAAATCACCTAAACATTAAGAACCTTAAAATCACCAAATTTTCAAGGGATGGTGAAACTATTTGGATCCTTCAACTTTAAAAGTAACTTAGTTTCTAAGATAGCACTACACTACTTTATCAAAGAAAATATAACATATTCATATAATTTTTTCTCATTAGAGATGTTCTTCTTCAAAAACTTCACATATGATGGCACCTAAGCCAATACTTCAATGAATGGAAAGTTGATGTTCAATTTCTTAAGTATATTCAAAATTTTGTTAAATTTATTCTCATTAGTCTTTGTATTAAGCCTCTAAAGATATGGAATTGGCGGTGCATAAGGCTTGACAATAGTGGGACTCTGTTTGTGACCAGTACTATTTAAGGTCAAAGTAGGCACTGGTTCCATTCTATTCCCACTTCATGCATTCTCCATATTAACAGTGGCACTAGACATAGGTGAGACTAATATTGATCTAGTTCTATTTCCACTATTTTTAAGCTACTCCTCTTCTCTACAAGTGTTTTACCATTTCTTAGGATAATAGCTAACACTTGTTATCTAAGTTTTACCTCAGTGTTACTTGAAAGCTTGCCCTGACCTATTTTACTCACCTTCTTAGCTAGTTAGCTAATAATTTTAAATTGAAAATTAATGCACTAATTGATTATATCACTTTATCCAATTTGTCATCAAAGTTTTGGATGTACACTTCTAGTTTTTGTACTGCTTATTTTAATTTTGCATTAATGGAAGACATGAATTTCTTTAATATCTCCTTCGTACCAATGCTCTATAATGGTGGCTGCTAAAATTCAAGCCTATTCTGAAACCCAAGTGGTTCCATTAGTCTATCAAATCTAATTTCTCCTTAATCCTTCCATAAAAAGTTTTGGTGATTCCTTCTTCCTAGATTAAATGTATTGGAGGAGAGATCATTCCACATTGCCTACTTTCCTCCATATATAGCCTTGTAGTTTTATTCCTCCTTATATTATGAGGCTAGATTAATATTTATACGTGTATGGGCTAAGTGCCCATTTATACCACAATGATAGCATACTTTCCTATAACTCATATCTCGGCTCAATATCATCTTCATCTAACTTGGAAGATCCACTATTTGTATTTCCAAACTTGAAGATACTTAGATCTTATAAAGGGATGCCTTTGATTTGCCCCTCACTACTTTGTATATGAGTTTCTTTTTATGGTCTCAATTTTCTCTTTAACCTTTTTGATAGTTTTTATGTATATAGTTCCTTGTGCTGCTATGTCAACCAAATTTTGACATATCAATGTCAGGCCCTCATAGAAAAATTGCATCACCAAATGCAAAAGTACTGGTGATAAGGGAAATGAATCAGTAAAGCTTGTATCTTTCCCTATCTTTATGAAACACTCCTCCTTCCTTTTGTATGAAGCTTTCCATTTGCATTCGTAATTTGATTGTAACATCTCGTTATACCATGTTAAAGGTTAGGAACCTATAATACGATACATGAGAGATTAATGAGAAGTTAGAAAGTACATTTCATGTTCATGCATAATATGACATACACATATATGTGAATATTAATATTTGCACATTAAAATGATTATACATGCATTTATTGACATTTTCTGGGTATAATTGATTTATAAATGTGATTGTTGATATGAATTGTGGTTTATATGTATTTAAAATTGATTTGGTGTGAATATGTATTGATTTAGAAATTTTGGTGAGATGTGTCACTTGCCAAACCATGTCCTTATCCCACCATGGTTTTAATTAATTGGAAGACCATTAAATGGTATTGTATCTTGCTTCTCTTGTTTTTCTTCGTGGCTTTCTTCTCTTCCTTCATAAATTTTCCTCACCAATCTCCATCCACATTGAACCTAGTCCTCTCATCTTTTACTTGCTACTCTCATCTTGCTCTCTCTTTCATTTCTCACTAAAGACCCAACCTTACCACCTTGAAGGATGATGTGCATAGGTTGTACGGAGAACTAGGGTTAAGAGAGATCTTGAAGAGTTTTAAGATTTTTGAAGCTAAATCGAGTAAGTTATGCTTTAATCTTCATGGGTAATGTTAAATGGAACATTATGATGAGAAATTTGATGATTGATCATCAGTTTTTATATATGTGTGTTTTAATGTGGCTGTAGTATAATAATAAAGAGATCATGCTCTAAATTGTAGTGAGTTAATGTATTCATAAATTTTTTGATAAATAAATCAATTATGATAAT
Source organism: Erythroxylum longipes (assembly GCA_027563885.1). Classification (NCBI taxonomy): domain Eukaryota; kingdom Viridiplantae; phylum Streptophyta; class Magnoliopsida; order Malpighiales; family Erythroxylaceae; genus Erythroxylum; species Erythroxylum longipes. The sequence goes on from JAOQMS010007333.1 coordinate 6,009, forward strand.
GAATCAAGAGATGAATGATGATGAACAAGGAAGTTGAAGTATGATGATGTGTGCGGGTGGATGAAGAGATAAATAGAGTTTTGTCTTACTTTGTGTTAAGATGAATGATAATTCATGAGTTAAAGCCAAAGAAAAGGCTAGTGTATTGTCTTAAAATAAGAAGAAGTAGGATGATAGTTTTAAGACAAAGTAGAGTCGAAAATGAAGCTAAATGTGTGTTGGAATATGTTAGACGGAGTGCTTTCATTGATCACACATCTATATTTTAGCTATATCTTGATCTATATATATCTAAATGGTATGGTTTTTGATGTATATTAAACTACAGACACATGGCTACAATTTTTATGAAGGAAGTGAATTTTAATTCTATCTTTAAGGGTCTTAAAATTTTGATTGAAGTTGAGAATTGTGTGCTATCGTGGTATAACTTGCAAAATACTGAACCAAACTGCATGAATTCGATTTCATAAGAAAATTAAGACATATATGAACATTTGTTTAGAAGATGATGTTTCCTAAATACCTCATTTTCTATGTTAAAATGGTCATACAAAATTGACCTAAAAATCTGTCCTGTGAAAAACTGGAAAACTGTAGGAAAAATGGGAGAATTGTTTCTGCCACGATATAGGTAGTGATTTTTCGTTGAAATGTTTTGATTATGCAATGGTTGAACCAATTAAGGATGAGGTATATATCTAGGTTGCTTTAGGACTTAATTGGGGCTTAAAAGGAACATAATTTTGATGTTGGAAAGGTTAGTTAAATGTGTGATAAGTTTTGATTGATTTTGATGTTATACTTTAAGGAAAAGGTTGTTTGATGGCAATACATCTAAATGTGAAATTTTTAGAGTATTAAATGAGGACATAACATAATGAATGAATTTTTTGATGAATTATGAATGAGATATACTATAGGAAGAGATAGGATTTCATGAATGATGAATTAAGTTGAAATTGATGAATCAAATGAGTTGAATTTTGTGGATTTAATGTAATCAATATAGTAGTTGAATTAGTAAAAAATGAGGTTAAATTAGAGGAGGTGAATTTAGGAAAATTTGGTGTGAAATGGATGTGAGGATATATGTTGAATTCGTGCAGAAAAGAAGGAAGAAAATGTAGGGCACGATCGTGGCCCTTACCCTACAATCATGGCTTAGCAGAATACGTTTCTGTCATAATCGTGGCCCTTCCCCATGATCGTGTCCTAGCCAAAAAGAGTTTCTTTCATGATCATGGCCTAGCTAAAAAGAGTGCTCCAAAGGTTTTTGTCACGATCGTGGCAGGGACACCACGATTGTGGCCAGTCCTATAAAGAAAAAGAGTTGTCTTTTGAGTGAAGTATGAACCAATTAATGCTATGGTGTTCCTATATAAGGTATTTAAGCTTAAATGAGTTCTTGAATGAACTCAAGAACTTGCTTGATGTTGAATGAGGTGATTAAAGTGGACAAAGAGTGTTAGAGATCAAAGAATGATTAAAAGGTGTTGTTAATTTGTCATTGAACATGTATTATACATGACATATATACATGTGCTTATAATCAAGCATTCATATGAATGTGCAAATTAGTAATGGTAAATGTATATGTTTGCATATTATAAAATAGTATATTGAGCGACCGCTTCTAGACGTTGCCAGGACTTCAAGGCAGTAAGCTAATGAGAACAAACTATGAGTAACCTAAGATGGTCTCACTTTAGTTGTATGTTTGTTAAATTTCGCATTGAATTATTATGTGATGTGTATGCATTAATTCCGAACCTTAAATGTCTGAGGCGTTTGATGCATGATTACCATATTTAGAAGTGCTCATTGTATGTGAATGTGATGAAATAAATGATACTCAATTTGTATGTTGAATGCTAGACCCAAGGTCCGATAACAAATGTGAACGAGAAAGAGAACATGAACATGATTGAATGAGCATGATTGATTGAATATAAGTCGTGCACACCATTACATGAATGCATGAAAGATAAAGGTAGTTGTGACCTGAGTTGCTAGTGAAAAAGAGCTTAAAGCTCAGACATTTATCGTAAGAGCCTAAAGCTTAATGTATAAAGAGCCTTGTATCCCCAATGAATAAGGAACAATATGATAGAGCTCGGTATCTGCAATGAATATGGGACAGTTAAAATGAACTCGGTCACAACAACGAAATAAATGAATGTGAGTCTTATGAAAATTGCATATACGCATGATGTATTTATGTTTTGAATGATTGCAATGTATTATTGAATTATGTTGAACGAGAAATGTGAACATTATGTACAACGTGTATTGCGATGCTTTATGTTGGTAAATGAAATAATGTGACTTATGTGATTATTTTGAATCGATGTGTTATGTGATATTGGTGAACCATCGAGGATGGTTACTCAACTGAGTTCGCAAAACTCAAACAAATTGCAACATTGATATTTTTAGGTTTGAGAGAGACGATATAGCTTCTAAAATAGTTTAGAAGAGATCTAGTACTACTTTTGTGATAGGGGACATAACTCAAAGGTCGGTTAGCTGGACTGAAGGACTTAGACTAAAATTTTCTAAAATTCCTCATGTATGTAGCATATTTTGTAGATAGAGCAGTAGACTCTGATAGGTTGTTGATATTGTACGTATAGGGATATCTTGTAAAGCTACAATGTACATATTGTTTATGAAATGAAATGAGGAATTTGGGGTTTAAAATTATTAGGATATTTATAGTTTTAATTTGTGATTCCATGAGATATAGTGAAAGTGATATAAATTGGCATGCCATTTCTGTCAGGCATGTGCATGTACATTTGAAGGGAATATATGTACGTGTCGGATAGGGTGGGGTGCTACGGTGGGTGGTATCAGAGGTTGGTTGGCATCCGTAAGGATATATAGGAATGTTAAACATAAGTTAACGTGAGAAATGTGGATAATAATTGAAGTTATTATTTATTATAAGTCATCCGCCATAGGTGATCAAGTGGGACAATCAGCTAACCTAGGAGCCAGTAAAGAGTCGTCTGTATCTCGACTCTCTGAATTCTCGAGAGAATGCCTACCTGAATTCCTGAGAGAAGAGAAAGGAGGTAAGATAAACTGTGAAAGTAGGGGGCTAAGGACTTCTACGGAAGTACAGACCCTGTAAAGACTGAGGGATGGCTAGAGAGGATGGAGAGAGTCTTCGATCTGATGGACTGTGAGCCGAACGAGAAGTTCAACTACGCAGTTTCCCTACTGTAAGGCCCAGCATACTAATGGTGGAAAACTATTCTAGGCAGTACCACTAGGCCTTATAACTTGAGGTGGGAAGAATTTTTAAGAGTCTTCAAGGAGAACTACATGCCCAAAATCTACCTGGATAGAAAGATGAAGGAATTTCTGGATTTGAAGCAGGGCAGATTATCTGTAGCTGAGTATGAGATTAAATTTAATAAGCTAATGGGACATGCTACTACCTTAATTTCTACTGAGGAAGAAAAGTGCAGGAGATTTGAAGATGGGCTGAATATGGAGATTTAGACGAGGTTAGCCATTTCTAAACTGAGTAGTTTTATGAAACTACAGGCTGACTCAATCCGAATTGAGCAATTGTTGAAGGATAATCAGTCAGAATATGGGACAAAGTCTAGACTGAAGAGGTCCAGTGAGTCTCAGGGTGGTTCTAGCAGAAGATTTATCAAGCATCATAATAGATCTTTTAGACCACCGACTCGATCAAGACAGTCAGGGTTTAGACAGAGGGATAGCTTTATACAGTCTGGCAGTGGAAGAGGTGCAGTATTGAGTAAGTTGCCGACTTGCAAACATTGTGGAAAGAAGCAGAGTGGTGAATGATGGAAGTTGACAGGAGCCTGCCTTCAATGTGGCTCATTTCATCATCAGGTTAGGGGTTGTTTTGTTGTGTTTGGCGCACAGTCTGGTAAGAGAGCAAGTGTGGCGATAGAAACTATGGTTCAGCAGAGCAGATCTAGTGGGTCTGGATAGAGAGGCCATGGTAGAGGCAGAATGAGTTCTGGAAGTGCTACTGGTAGGATTGAGGTGCGGAGTAACTAACCACAGTCTCAAGCCTGAGTCTATGCTATGACGAGATAAGAGGCTTAAAAGTCTCCTGATGTCGTTGCAAGTGTGTTACTTATATGTACATTTGAGGCTTATGCATTGCTAGATCTTGGATCTACGAATTATTTTATCACACCGCATATGGCATCTAGGTTGCATTGTGATAGAGAGTTATTAAGATATGGATTAGAAGTCAGTACACCAATAAGTAGTACTACTGTGATAGGGGAAGTCTGCAAGAGGTGTTTGATTCAAATTGATTAGGTAGAGTTGGAGGCAGACTTGATTATGTTACAGTTAAAGGAAATAGATGTTATCCTAGGTATGGATTGGCTCATTACTCATAGGGCCATTATGAATTGTTATACAAAGGAGGTAATATTAGAATCTCCTAATCAGCCGAGAGCAGTGTTCAAAGGTATTACTCAAGCAGTGTCAGCCAAGTTGATCTCATTTATAAGTGCCTTGAGGTTGATGCAAGGGAGATGTGAGGCTTATTTAGCCCACGTCATTGATACTTAAAATGAGCAGAATGTGCAAGATATTCCTGAGATTAGGGACTTCCTAGATGTGTTTCCCGCTAAGTTACCTGGTTTACCTCCAGATCAGGAAACAAAGTTTATGATCGATCTAGTTCTAGGTGCTGCTCTTATATCCATTTCACCATATAGGATGGCACCTGTGGAGTTGAAGGAGTTGAAGGCTCAGTTGCAAGAGTTGTTGGAAAAGGGGTTCATTAGACCCAATGTTTCGCCCTGGGGAGCTCCTGTCTTATTTATGAAAAAGAAGGATGGAACGTTAAGATTGTGCATCAATTATAAGAAACTGAATCGGGTAACAGTGAAGAACAAATTCCCGTTGCCTAGAATTGATGATTTGCTTGATCAGTTGTAGGGAGCTCAGGTGTTTACTAAGTTGGACTTGAGGTATGAGTACTATTAGTTGAAGATAGCAGAGGCTAATGTACCGAAGAGTGCTTTCAGGAGCAGGTATGGGCATTATGAGTTCTTAGTAATGCCGTTTGGGTTAACTAATGCCCCAGATGCATGATAGTTATGATTTGTATTATATTTTAGGGTTAGATTTGATAAGTATTTTAATGTCATTTCCAGTGTTTAGTATGCATTTAGGGTTTAATTAGGTTAGTTTTTTTGTTTAAGTGTTTTTATGGGTTAGTTTGAATATTTAAGCTTAAATTATATATTTTTGAGGTACCTTGATATATGTGCTAGTGTTGCAGGGTAAACGGGGAAGAACGGGAAGAGTTAAAAAGTTTTCGGGCTAAAAAGCATAGGCCACGATTGTGCACACGGGCCACGATCGTGATAGAGAGCATCAATTCAAGGCATGATCGTGATCGAAAGGAAAAAACACAGGCCACGATCGTGCTCTACGTCGGGCTGATAGAAAAACTCAAGTTTCAAATGAATTTTTGGACCGTTTCGACCCCAACTTTGACCTAGAGCCTCGAAGATAGAAATAGAATATGATGTGACAGCCATCAGAAGTCTAGGGAGAGTGCTAAGAGTTTAACAAAAAAGTTTCCATTCCATTGATTCCAAGAGAAGATCTAAGGTGACACCGAGAGATTGAGGAAGGAGACAAAGGAAGAGAGACACGGTGAAAAGCTTGACGCAAAGTACTTCCCGGAATAGGAGGTTTTCTACTATTGCCCTCCTGAATTTCGTTCCCTACAATATTTATATTATTTCAATTTTATTCATGTATAGAATTGAAATAGGTGTTGAGATTTGTTTGGTTGAATGTTGATTTGATGTCTAAACTAACCTTTGAATTTGATTATTGAGATTAATGAAGTTTATTCGATTGTGTTTTTATTGATTGGATTGTGATTTAAGTCCTGTTCTTAATAACTTGGCGATAGACTGAGAGGGTGAGCTAAGTAAAAATAATCAATTTGGGCTAACGAGAATTGGGTAAATTGATAGGTAAAGGATTAAATCAAACCGGTAGAATCGTGTAACGAGATATTGAACATAGGTTCCCGGTAGGTTAGTAGATAACTTTAGATCTAATTTAATTTTTGGGTCGATTGTAAATCGAGAGATCGAAATTCCCATAAATTGAATTATGGTTTATCAATTAGGGTTAAGAATTATAACTCGAGAGAGAGTAACTCACCCTAGGACCGTCTAGGCCTGTTGAGTCAATAAGTGCATAATTGATTGAGTTTCTTTAATTTCAAACTAAAATCCCCTTTCTCTCACTTAGTGATTTCTATGTTGATTTTGGATTTGGTTGTGTGATTTCTTTTAGTACTTTCAATTCTCATATTCGATTATCAATTGATTTACTTTTCTGCAGTAGTTGTAAGGTTTGTGATTTAGCTGCCATTAGACTTAGGACTAGTTCTCTTCCTTGTAGGATTGACACCTTAGGTACTATAGGAACGACCTGTGCAATTGCAATAATTACTAAGGTTAAAAATATTGAAACTTAGAGCATGTAACCTTAAGCGAACACTGCATTTATGGCATTGATGAAAAAGGTGTTTCCTACCTGGATCATTTTATAATTGTGTTTATTGATGACATCTTGGTGTATTCGAAGAGTAGAGAAGAACATACTGAGCACTTAAGAGTAATTCTACAGATTATAAGAGAGAAACAACTATATGCCAAATTTAGTAAATGTGAGTTTTGGCTTAATCAAGTAGTGTTTTTGGGTCACATAGTGAATAGACAAGGTATTCAAGTGGACCCAAGGAAAATAAAGGTAGTAATGAAATGGGAGGCTTTAAAGAATGTATCAGAAATATGGAGTTTCTTAGGATTAGCCGAACATTACCGAAGGTTTGTTAGGGGGTTCTCATTGATCTCAAACCCTTTGACTAAACTTTTGAGGAATAATATGGTTTTCAGATGGAATGATGATTGTCAGAGAAGCTTTGAGGAACTAAAATATTGGTTGACTACAACGCCGGTGTTAACTATTTCATCAGGAACTGGAGGATATGTAGTATGCAGTGATGCTTCACATCAAGGATTGGGATGTGTTTTGATACAGTATGGCAAGTTGATAGCCTATGCATCGAGACAACTGAGGTCTCATGAGATAAACTATATGGTACTTGATTTAGAGCTTGCAGCAGTGGTTTTTACTCTAAAGATATGGAGACATTATTTGTATGGAGAGACTTTTCAGATATATACTGACCATAAGAGCTTGAGGTATCTACTGACTCAGAAGGAGTTGAACATGAGACATAGGAGATGGATAGAGCTGCTAGAGGATTATAACTGTACGATTGAGTATCATCCGGGAAAAGATAATATGGTGGCAGGTGCCTTGAATAGGAATTGTAATAGAAGTGTAGCTCAAATTCAGTTATCGAGGTTACCGAGCTTGATTCAATTGAGAGCTTTGAATGTGGAGTTAAATCTAGAGCAAAATGAAGCATTGATTGCTACACTAAGATTGAGGCCCATTTTACATGACAGAAGTAGAAAGGTACAGAGTAAAGATCCTAAAATGGTAAAACTTATAGAGAAGTTGAAAATGAAACCAGATTTTGAATTTGAATTAAGAGATGAGACACTATGGCTGAAGCAAAGGTTGTATGTGCCTAATGTTGATGAGTTGATAAAGGAAATTCTAGAGGAAGCACATGTCGCAACTTATGCTTTTCATCTTGGTACCACCAAGATGTATAATACGCTGAAGTAGTATTTCTGGTGGCCAGGAATGAAGAAGCAAGTAGCAGAATATGTAGCTAAGTGTTTAACATGCCAGTAGATTAAAACTAATCATCAGGCTCCAGTTGGGAAGCTACATTCGTTACCTATTTCAGAGTGGAAATGCGAATGAATTACCATGGATTTCATGATGCGATTGCCAAAGACCTCGAAGAAGCACAATGGCATATGGGTCATGGTGGACTGATTGACTAAGTCGAGAAATTTCTTACCAGTGAGAGAAAGTAGCTCATTAGACCAGTTGGCTGGAAGGTATGTAGATGAGATAGTTAGACTGCATAGAGTTCCAGTGTCCATTGTATCAGACAGGGATCCCAGATTTATTTCGAGATTCTGAAAGAGCTTATAGTTGGCGATGGGTACGAAGTTGAACTTCAGTACCGCATTCCATCCCAAGAAGATGGACAGAGTGAGAGGACGATCAAAACTGTTGAGGATATGCTCAGAGTATGGGTATTGGAGTTTCAAGGAGCATAGGATCAATATTTAACTCTGATCAAGTTTCCATATAATAACCACTATCACAGTAGTATCGTAATGGCACTGTATGAGGCATTGTATGGCAGAAAATGTCGATCGCCTCTACATTAAGATGAAGAGGGCTTGAGAATGGTAAAAGGACTAGAACTGATATAGGATACTGTGGATAAGGTGAAACTGATCCGAAGTAGAATTAAAACAGCTCAAGATAGACAGAAGAGCTATATAGGTCAGCACCAGAGGGATATAGAATACAGTGTCGGAGATAAAGTGTTTTTAAGGGTCTCTCCTTGGCAAGGAGTGTTGAGATTTAGTAAGAAGGTTAAGTTGTATATTAGTCCTTATGAGATCATTGAGAAAATAAGACCATTGACTTACAGATTAGCCTTATCGAGTGTGATGTAACAGATACATAATGTATTCTAAGTGAGTATGCTCAGGAGGTATCGGTTAAATCTGATGCATATGTTACCTGCTCAAGAGATCGAAATATCTAATAATTTGAGTTATGTTGAGGAGCCGGTCAAGATAGTGGGATATGAAATGAAACAGCTGAGAAACTATGTAACCCCATTGGTGAAAGTCCTTTGAAAGAACCACTTGAGTGAAGAAGCGACTTAGGAAACGGAGGAGCAAATGAGGAGACAATATCCCCACATATTCGAACAATCAGGTAAGAATTTCGAGGAAGAAATTTCTTAAGGAGGGGAGAGTTGTAACATTCCTTTATCCCATGTTAAGGTTTAGGACCCTAGAATATGAAACATGAGAGATTAATGAGAAGTGAAAAAGTACATTTCATGTTCATGCATAATATGACATACACACAAATGTGAATATTAATGTTTACGCATTAAAATGATTGTACATGCATTCATTGAAAATTTTCAAGTATAATTGATTTATAAATGTGATTTTTGATATGAATTATGGTTATATGTATTGAAAATTGAATTGGTGTGAATAGGTATTGATTTAGAAATTTTGGTGAAATTTATAAAATTCCTAAAGTTTTGGGTAAATTTTGACCTAGGAAAAATGCCAAGTGGTAGGATAACTGATAAATGGAAGTAGAATTAAGAGTCAAATGGCAGTGGAAATTTTTATAAATGACAATTAGAGTTAATGAATTTTTATAAATGACAATTAGAGTTAATGAATTATGTCATTGAAATTTGGAGATAATTGGAGTAGAAATTGGAATTGATTGGACTAGTTAATTAAAGAGTCTTATCCAAACCAATAGAGATAGGACATGTGGCAAGTGACATGTGTCACTTGCCAAACCATGTCCTTATTCCACCATAGTTTTAATTAATTGGAAGACCATTAAATGGTATTGTATCTTGCTTCTCTTCTTCTTCTTCGTGGTTTTCTTCTCCTCCTTCACAAATTTTTCTCACCAATCTCCATTCACGTTGAACCTAGCCCTCTTATCTTTCACTTACTACTCTCATCTTGCTCTCTCTTTCATTTCTCACTATAGACCCAACCATACCACCTTGAAGGATGATGCACGTGGGTTGTATGAAGAGCTTGGTTTAAGAGAGATCTTGAAGATTTTGAAGATTTTTGAAGCTAAATCGAGTAAGTTATGCTTTAATCTTCATGGGTATTGTTAAATGGAACATTATGATGAGAAATTTGATGATTGATCATCAATTTTTATATATGTGTGTTTTAATATGGCTGTAGTGTAATAATAAAGAGATCATGCTCTAAATTGTAGTGAGTTAATGTATTCATGAATTGTTTGATAAATGAATCAATTATGATAACGAATCAAGAGATGAATGATGATGAACAAGGAAGTTGAAGTATGATGATGTGTGTGGGTGGATGAAGAGATAAATAAAGTTTTGTCTTAATTTGTGTTAAGATGAATGATAATTCATGAGTTAAAGCCAAAGAAAAGGCTAGTGTATTGTCTTGAAATAAAAAGAAGTAGAATGATACTTTTGAGACAAAGTATAGTTGAAAATGAAGCTAAATGTGTGCTAGAATATGTTAGATGGAGTACTTTCACTAAGCATGCATCTGTATTTTGGCCATATCTTGACATATAGATATCTAAATGGGATGATTTTTGATGTATATTAAACTAGAGAAATATGGCTATAATTTTCATAAAGGAAGTGAATTTTAATTCTATTCTCAAGGGTCTTGAAATTTGGATTGAAGTTGAGAATTGTGTGTTGTCATGGTATAACTTGCAACTGAACCAAACTACATGAATTTGATGTCATTAGAAACTTAATACATAGACAAACATTTGTTTAGAAGACGGTGTTATTTAAATACCTCATTTTCTATGTCAAAATGGTCATGCAAAACTGACCTAAAAATCTGTCTTGTGAAAAACTGGAAAGCTGTAGGAAAAATGGGAGAATTGTTTCTGCCACGATCGTGGGAGTGATTTTTTATGGAAATGTTTTGATTATGCAATGGTTGAACTAATTAAGTATGAGGTATATATCTATGATGCTTTAGGACTTAATTGGGGCTTAAAAGGAACATAATTTTGATGTTGGAAAGGTTAGCTAAATGTGTGATAAGTTTTGATTGATTTTGATGTTATACTTTAAGGAAAAGGTTCTTTGATGGCAATGCATCTAAATGTGAAATGTTTTGAGTATTAAATGAGGACATAACATAACGAATGAATTGTTTGATGAAGTAAATCACACATTAGTATAAACTTTACGTACAAGAAACTCGATACACAAGAAGGGGGGGTTGAATTGTTGTA
>JAOQMS010007404.1:0-42946 GCA_027563885.1 Erythroxylum longipes
TTCATTCATTAATTAAAATATTGTAATTAATTAATTAATGAAAATATAATTAATTACAATATAATAATTTTTAATTAATTACATTATAATTAATTAAAATATAATTCATTCATTAATTAAAATATTGTAATTAATTAATTAATGAAAATATAATTAATAACAATATAATAATTTTTAATTAATTACATTATAATTAATTAAAATATAATTAACTAATCAAAATATAAGTAGTTAATTAAAATATAATTATTCATTAACTAAAATATTATAATTAATTAATTGATTAAAATATAATTAAATAAATAAAATGTAATTAATTAATTAAAATGTAATTCATTCATTAATTAAAATATTGTAATTAATTAATTGATTAATTATAATATAATTAAATTATTATTAATAATTAATTAATTGCATTATAATTAATTAAAAAATAAAATTTTTTCCTAATATTTTTTACAAACTAACCACTATCAATAGTAATGGTAATCATTCATTCCTTTTAACTAATCATCATAATTATAATAATAATATTCTTTCTCATTATTCGCTATATTCATTGTTATTCTTATTGCCATTCTCTAATGCGAACCAATCGAACTTATAGTGAGCGACAAATGTCGGCCGAGAGCTAAGGGGCTTTTTCGAGAGAGTCTAAGTTGCTGCTACTGCCAATACTCTTTAATAATAATGCATCACCATCACAGCAGCAATAGCAAGTTTGGCCTTATATGGTTGATTTGCTGCTAAGTCTACGACAACTCCTTTATGACCATTTGGGTTACTCTTTATTGCTATTCACATAGCATGCATGCATGCGTGCGTGTTCTCTTTCTTCAAAGGTGAAACTTAGTGTGAGTGTGAGAGATTGAATCTTCCTTTCTCTCGGTAAAAATGTGAGGAATTATATCCCACGAATAAAGTAAGCAAAGAAATAATATATAAAAATTTATTATGGTTTACTTTTCATTTTGAATTACGTTCACGGGTTAAACTTTTAATAAATCTTTCACTAGTAAAAATAGCAAGTACAAAGAGTGTAGAATGACATGATAAAATAGTGGCACTCACATACAAGGTATTTTCCAATACTAGTACAGAAAAGTCAATATTTAAAAACTATCTTTTTATTGGATAGAATTTTCACGAGAAATTCATGTTTCTACTTGGATGTAGAATTCTCACGATTTGGATAATTTTTTAAAAGTTATGATTTAGACAATCTTATTAAGTATATATAGACTAAGGACAAATATGAGGGACGACCACGAAATTCAATCTCACCGTCCATTTTTATTAATGGTTGGATTTGTTTCCCTTTGTTTTTCCCATCATGGTTGTGATTTAAATAGTCACAGCTATGACCCGTGTAACATACACACTATTATTATAATATTATCAATGCAATCAAATTTTCTTACACTTTCTTCTTGGTTTTTATTTTATGCTTAATCCTTTTTCTATTTCTTCCATTATAAATAAATGTTGTTTTACTAATTGCCAGTTCAAAATAAAGAACAACAAATATTGCTTCAAAATTTATCAAATTTTGTTTCTGTTTTTTGTTTTTTCTTTGAAATGTAAAGAACTTGATAGTAGATGAATTTTCCACTGAACTCATTTAAGGGCTCGCTTATGTAGCAGATGAAGATGAAGATTTGCGACTTATTTTGGTAATTTTATAACTTTACTAATTACGTTTTTTCAAATTTTCCTTCTTAAAAACTGACAGAAATTATTGCCATTTGGTTTAAGATTTTTTTCTTTAAACAAGATTACTGGAATTTCCGTTCACGAAAGTTGTAAGTGACCATATAAAATTTTTAAGAAAGGTTTGCAGACACACAAGCAATAGGAGAGGGTTATCCTTTTTAATGGATTATTAATCATATCAACATTCTATCTTTTGCTTCTATTTCTGTAGATTCACATGATTCATTGCGTTTACTTTAGAAGTTGTTGTATCAACTATGCCAAAAAACTGTGAACAATTTGTACTTCTTTTTGATGCAAGTATGTTAATTTTTTCCAAAACTCCATTGATAGCCTATAAAAGTATAGCCACTATTTTATCACACGAACGCTATTGTGACCTTTATATTAGATTTAAACCATACGCTAAATATAACCTTGTCATATGTTATCTTATAATTTGTTCTTCCTATCTTCTTAGCATTTTTCATGTCTGCTTTAACTTTCATAAATGTACTTTTATCAACATTGAAAATTGTTACTGACTATTACCCGTTTAGACTTTTTTAACTTATATGAGCCTATTACTTTTATGAACTTATAATTCAAATCTTGATTGTTAAGTAATTGTGGAATGTTGATGATTACAGGATGTTCGACCATTTGCTAAATTTTCAACAATCACCACGGTGATTTCTTTACTGGACTTTGAAGAATCATTAGAATTCTATAATTTATATAATCAATGACAAATCTCTTCCCTTCGATTTGATGCTTTATTGATTAGAGCAACAACTAAAGATGGCTTATGCTCATCAAGATTTTCATTTATTGTATCGCAACATTCTAACTCAGTCAAACCATGATACCTTACCTTAACCCACCCATCTTCTTCAAAAATAGGGTCCACTAGCAAGTCTCTTTTAGCCTCAGCATAGATTAACCCATTCAATGCGAGATATATCTCTTTTGCGTCACCTATTGATAGAACACACCATCGAAACATCAAAGCTTATGCAAAGGCCACCAACAAAGCTATTCCCCTTGACTCTCATTCCACAACGTTTCACCACAACTAAAACACTTAAAATTGCTGAACCGCAGACCCTACAACCCTCTTTTTTTGGATCAACAGCCATGTTTTTGTTTTCCAGAAAGATCTATAAATCTGACAACTATAAGGAGTCTTTCTTACTGTTCCTAAAATTTTACAAACGCCCCTATGACGAGATCATTTATAGGTCTATTATGCGACTGCCCCTTGGTGGTATTATGTCTATCATACCATCTCATCTTAAGCGACATTGTATGTCGGTATCACATCAGTTTTAAAGCAAGAGTTAATTTGATCTCAATTGATAGTCAGCCTAAATTCGTGGTCATATCATATATGATGAAATCCTTTTGTAGTATTTTTCACTTCATATATGATGAAATCTTTTTGTGTACTAGAAGAGAAGATATAATTGCCTAATTTTACATTAACAAAACAACAATTTCAAAGTTTTGCAATATGAAAATAATTTTTATTTTAAAAATTATGAAGAAGGCCATAGTTTCTAATGCTTAACTTGGTTAGAATAAAATTTTTTAATGTTCCAAAATTTTAATATATGTCTAAGTCCCCATCTTTTATAAACAAATAGTAATAGTTTTGAAATTCCAAGATTTAGATGCAGCACATTCGTAAAAAAATCTCAACCTAAGTCAAACTCCTGACAGATGTTAGTTGATCTTAAAATCAAAATGCCTCACAGGCTCTCACAGGCGTGACTTAACATGTCACACCTGTAACATACAATTGTTCATCATCTTCTATACCGTTCTTTCTCATTCTTACATGTCTAACTTTACGTCGAATGAATATTTCAAGTCTTTATTTTATTCATTGGTCATTGACAACATTAACTTATAGTATATAATTTTTAATTATTTATAATATATAGTTTATGATTTATTATACTATCTTGCAAAAAATTACCGGTTTCTCAGCTTAACTCACCGTTCACGGTTGCCTTATTTTAATTTTAACAGAAATAACCATGGCATTAAAATACAATTCCACTTATAATTAAGTCACCCAGAGTTAATTTAAAATGAAATAACTAATACCTTCATGTATCAAAAGTTTAATTATGTCTCCAATTTAGGTGTTTAAAATTTGTGATACTCCAACTCTCAAACATGTCACTTTAAACTTTATTTAATAACACAAATACGAGGTGCCAAACATATATTTACCTTATATTAGATTTTGTATCTACCTACCTGCTTCTCTCTATAGATTAATAACAATAGGTTTTAGTTAATAAATTAATAAACCTAATCATCACTAACTAAAACTTTATTAAACATTTTCATTATATGTCATATGTTTATGCAAATCGAGAAATAGTATATGTTGGAAAATGAGATACATAAATGAAATACAACTATTACCTGCAAACAACTAGATTTTTATTACAATACACCACAACATTTTGATTGATGTTAAATTTAGAGCTTTTACCATACACTGTCATTTTATAGCGTCGAGCATTTTAGCTCTTTATTTATTATATGTGACATTTTGATGGATATAAAAGCAAACAATCTACATTGAAACAAGTCAAAAGTTTACTATTGGTTAATCTTTAATTGGTAGTTGAGAAATAGTGCTTGAAATTAGTATATAATTTTTAGTTTTTTATAATGTATA
Source organism: Erythroxylum longipes (assembly GCA_027563885.1). Classification (NCBI taxonomy): domain Eukaryota; kingdom Viridiplantae; phylum Streptophyta; class Magnoliopsida; order Malpighiales; family Erythroxylaceae; genus Erythroxylum; species Erythroxylum longipes. The sequence goes on from JAOQMS010007404.1 coordinate 4,391, forward strand.
AATAATGATTTATTATAAGCGTATTTTAGGGAATTAGTTATGTAAAAAAATTATTTGGGTCCTTTAATGTATATTAAAATTCGTTGTTCTTAAAAATAGTATATAATTATTAATTATTTATAATGTATAATTTATAATTTATTATACTATATTGCAAAAAATTACTGAAGTCTAATATGTATAATTTAAGATTTATTATAAATCTTATTAAAAAATACTTAACTTAGAAAACTTAACATGTTAAAATCCCCCTTAACAATTCATATTTTTTAAAATTAGTAAATAATTTTTAATTATCTATAATTTATGATTTATCATAAGTATATTTGTGAAGAATTACTCATCTACCTCATCATTGACTAGGTTACATAATTGTGACATAATGCTTGAAGTTAGTATATAATTTTTTTTAAAATTATTAATGTATAATTAATGATTTATTATAAGCATATTTTAGAGAATTTGTCATTTAAACAAATTATTTGGGTCCTTTGATATATATTAAAAATTTGTTGTTCTTAAAAATAGTATATAATTGTTAATTATTTATAATATATAGTTTATAATTTATTATACTATATTGCAAAAATTTACTAAATTCAGTCACCATCGCTTAACTCACAGTTCACAGATGTGACTTTTTAAGTCACAACTGTGATGTTGTCATAAGAGGCACAGTGACTTATTTTAATTTTAACAAAAATAATTATTACCTTCCATCATCTATACACCACGACATTGAAACACAATTCCACTTATAATTAAGTCACCTAAAGTTAATTTAAAATGGAATAACTAATACCTTCAAGTATCAAAAAGTTTAATTATGTCTCCAATTTAGGTGTTTAAAATTTGCAATACTCCAACTCTCAAGCATGTCACTTTACACTTTATTTAATAATACAGATACAATGGCGCCAAACATATATTTGCCTTCTATTAGATTTTGTATCTACCTACCTGCTTCTCTCCATAGATTAATAGTAATAGGTTTTAATTAATAAATTAATAAACCTAATCAATTGCAAAATTTATTACAATACACCACATTTTGATTAATGTTAAATTTGAAACTATTACCGTGCACTGTCATTTTAGAGCCTTGCGCATTTAAGCTCATTATTTATTATATGTGACATTTTAATGGATATAAAAGTAAACAATCTACATTGAAACAAGTCAAAAATTTACTAATGGTTAATCTTTAGTTGGTAGTTGAGAAATAATTTTTTTAATGAAAATCTGACGTTTTGCTATCAATTTAGTCCCGCCCTATTATTGATGACTTTCTAACCCTATTACAAATAATGTTGTAGCTGTCAACCAGAAATTAGGTTTAGTTAAAAGATGCGAAAACATCATTATTTGTTTTGTAACAAAATTCTTATTTTTCCATAGTAATTTCTATTTATTACGTAATTTGTTTAATATGTATAAGTTAAGATTTATTATAAGTCTTATTAGAAAATAAACACTTAACTTAAAAAGCTTAACATGCAACCTTAAAAGTTAATATTTCTTGAAATTAGTACAAAATTTTAATTATCTATAATTTATGGTTTATAATAAGTATATTTGCAAAGAATTACTCGTCTATGTCATCATTCACTATGTCACACCATTGTGACATAGTGCTTGAAATTAGTATGTAATTTTTAGTTTTTTATAATGTATAATTAATGATTTATTATAAGCATATTTTAGAGAACTAGTTATGCAAATAAATTATTTGGATCCTTTAATGTAAATTAAAAATTCTTTGTTTATAAAAATAGGATATAATTATTAATTATTTATAATGTATAATTTATAATTTATCATACTATATTGCAAAAAATTAATCAAGTCAGATTTTTGAGTTAACTCACGCTTCATAGTTGTGACTTTCTAAGTCACAACTGTGATAAGTGGCATGGCTGTGAATTAAGTCACAGCCGTTACTTATTTTAATTTTCACTTGAAATTATTATTACCTTCCATCAAAGTACACTTGTATTTACTAACCGTTATGAATTCAATTACCTAAAGACAATTTAAAATGAAATAACTAATACCTTCACATATCAAAAATTTGATTATCTCTCCAATTTAGGTATTTAAAATTGGTAATATTCCAACTCTCAATCATGTCACTTTAAACTTTATTTGATAATACAAATAAGATGGGTCCAAACATGTTTTTACCTTAGATTAAACTTTATATCTACCTATACCTGCTTCTCTCCATAGTAATAGTTTGTAATTAATAAATTAATAAACCTAATCATCACCAATTAAAACTTTATTATACATGTTCATTATATGTCACATGTTCATGCAAACAGAGAAATAGTAGAGGTTGGAAAACGAGATACATAAATGAAATACAACTATTACCTCCAAAAAATTGGAATTTCATTGAATCAATTGTTAAATGTAAAAATTATTAAAGTACGTTGCATTTTGATTGATGTTAAATTAGAATCAATTGAAAAATTTATTACCTTCCATCATCATTTTAGAGCCTTTTTACTTTAACTCATTATTTATTATTTGTGACATTTTGATGGACATAAAAATAAACAATCTACATTGAAACAAGTAAGAAATTTATTAACTGTTAATCTTCATTCAGTAGTTGAGAAATAAAATTTTTAATTGAAAATCTGAGTTTGCCCGCTGTATTATTCATGACTTTCTAACCCTATTATAAATAATGTTGTAGCTACCAACCAGAGATTAGGTTTAATTAAACGATGGACAAGATCATTATTTGTCGTTTAACATTTGTCAATCAAACCACGTTTGTATCCTTTCTTTCCATACAAAATTTTCATTCTCAGTACATTTATGAACACATTACTCCAGCTCGAAACTATAAAAAGCCATATATTCAAGGCATTACATCTTCTCTATTTCAATAAACAAGAGTTAGCCCTTTGTTTATTCACCACCTGTAAGTTCTTCGCTACCTTCATCATATGTTGTTGAGTTTATTAAAATTTTTTAATCAATTTAGCCATTATATGCACTTAATAAAGTTGAGAAGAGGAATTACATGTATGACATTATGTTTTGTTAATTCTTCATTCTTTGTTATTATGTTGTGTAAAATATATAATAGAGTTGTTTTTTATATGTTGTTGTTGATAGAAGTTATTTGATATAATGATGAAAGGTTTAAAGGAGATTGTAAAATAACAAATTAAAATCATAAATTTCCATAAAAAATGCCTCACGGGTGTGACATATTAAGTCATTCCCATGAGAAGGTCCTACGGGTGTGACTTATGTTGTGTAAAATATATAATAGAGCTATTTTCCATATGTTGTTGTTAACAGATGTTATTTGATATAACGATGAAATGTTAAAAGGAGATTGTAAAATAACAAATTAAAATCAGAAATTTTCATAAAAAATGCCTCACGGGTGTGACATATTAAGTCATTCCCACGAGAAGGTCCCACGGGTGTGGCATAAGTCACACCTATGACATTAAACAATTTACTAGTTCATCACCTCCTATGTCGTTTTACTTGCATCAACTTCTTAATAGAGTTGACAACATATATTACATGTGTCGCATTATATCGTGTTAATCCTCCATTCATTCTTATCATATTGTGTAAAATATATAATGGAGCTATTTTCTATCTTTTTCATCATTTGTTGCACGAAAATCCCAATCGTCACTTACATGGACTTTTTACCAAAGTTGAGAACATTAATTATGTTTGTCGTATTTTATCCTATTAATGTTTATTGTTATTATGTTGTGTAAAATATATGATAAACTGTTTTAATTTCTATCCTTGTATGGTTGTGACTTATATCCTTTCTTCTCTAAACATACAAATGTTTCCTTATCAGTACATTTATAAACACGTTCCTCTATCTCAAAACTATAAAAAGCCATATATTGAACGCATCACATCTTCTTTGTTTTAGTAAACAAGAGTTGACCCTTTGTTTATCCACCATCTGTAAGTTGTTCGTTTTCCTTCATGATATGTACTTTGGTTTATTAAATTTTTTTTAATCAATTTAATGATTATATGCACTTAATAGAGTTGAGAAGATAAATTACATGTATCACATTATGTTCTGTTAATTCTTCACTCTTTGTTATTATGTTAGTCTAAAATATATAATAGATATGTTTTCTATCCATGGTTGTGACTTAATCGTGACTTACATGAATTTTTTACATGAAACTCTTAATATAGCTGATAATAGAAATAGAGTTGACAACAGAAATTAAATGTGTCGCATTATATCTTGTTAATCTTTCATTCATTCTTATTATGTTAGGTAAAATATATAATGAAGTTTTTTTCTATCTTTTTCAATCATAATCGTGACTTACATGTACTGCTTAATAGAGTTAAGAACAATTATTACGTGCGTGGCATTTTATTGTCTCAGTGTTATAATACATGATAAATTGTTTTAATTTCTATCATTGCACGGTTACTTCACATTGGCATAAAATAACCTCTTATTTCTTCTAATCCTTTATTTGCTTGATAGTATATTCCACTAATATTATTATGGTGACCTTTTCAAAATTTTACCTTCTTTGTTAAATGTATGGTTTGTTAATTGTGTGGTATTGTGTAAATGTTACCAATACTGATATTTTAATATTTAAAAATATTATTAATATATATATATAAAGAAGTAGGTGTTGTCCAAGAAATAATTAATAAAAAATTTTAAAATTATTGTTAGTTGTTTTTTACCTTCGTTCCACTCTTTTCTGCAGTCAAAGATGGATAGAAATGTCGAAACACGTAAAAAGTATGCTAAAATGCTAGAATCCCCATCATTTTGTTGTTCATCAGGAGATATTTTCATTGTTGCTCCTCAAATGCCATATGCTTTGAAAGGATTACTTGTTGGTGATGGTGAAGAATCTAAACATTTAAGGAAGAATGTCCATACATATAATAATAATGTGGCTTTTGCTTTATATGGGGCTAGGTATGATCGAGAACTAACAAAAAATAAGAAAGGCGTTTATACATTTCGTGTTCAAGGTCAAGTTTATTATTTCCTTGACAGTTTAATTTCAACCACTGATAAGGTATCTGGTATCCAACTCTATTTCTCTAACACTGATGAGGAACTGAAAAGAATGACCAAGAGTTGTGATAAATTTCTAGAAATACATTAAAACTGATTATGACAATTTTACAAGATAATCCCTATGCCAAGTTCTTCAGAAGTCTTAGGGGCATTCCAACGCTTGAGAATCATTTGAGGGGTTATCCTGGCCTTGATCAGCGTGTTTACAATCATCCTACTGCATCACAAGTGGCTGCTATATGGGCTGAAGTCAATGATGAAAATATTGATAAATGTCTTCATATCCAAGTCTATACTCACTCGGGCACAAGTTATAGAATCCAGTCTTACTATGCATGTTATGAAACCCTTCAATATCCTCTTTTATTTCCTCATGGTGAGTCTGGATGGCAACATGGAATTAAGCGGTTGATTTCAAAGATAAATAGAAGCAATGTTTCTCCTAAAGGATGTGATGTTAATTTCAGCTCTTTTACTGATCCATCTGAATTGTTCACTATGGAAAACACAGGCAAGTTTCTCTTTTCCTTTTTCGTTTTTACAGTATTGTCTGATGTTATCATTTTATTTATCAATTTTTTTGTTTGGTTATTAGTTGCTGATCAAGAAAACGGTGAAGATGGTACTATTTTTGCTAGAGAATATTATTGTTATAGGCTCCAACTAAGAGAACATGATGAATCTATATTGCTTCATAGCTTATGGCTGCTTCAATAATTTTTTGTGGGAGATTATATAAAGATTGAAACATCTAGACTTGATTTCTATAGAAAAAGATAAAATGAGATAAGGACAGAGATACTGCAAGGTGTTTTAGACAGTATTACCATTGGTCAAACAGAAGGTTATAGAATTGGTCATTGAGTTATCCTCCTAGCTTTATTTTTTGATGGTCCAAGGGACATGAAATTACGTTATCTTGATGCAATGGCTCTAGTACAAATGTACAGTAAACCATATCTTACCTTGACTTGCAAACCTACGTGGAGAGAGATTCAAGATAACCTTAAGTTTCATGAAAAGCCACGAGATAGGCCAAATTTATTGGCTAGAATATTTAGAGCTAAGTTTGAAATTCTTAAAAATGAGCTACTAACAAAACAAATCTTTGGAAACGTTGCTGCATGTGTTTATGTTATTGAGTTTCAAAAGCATGGATTCCCTCATGCTCATTTATTGTTGATACTTAACCCGCATTTTAAATTGCTAAATCCAGATTCTTATGACCAGATCATATCTGCTGAAATACTAGATCTTGATCAAAATTTACAGTTATATTTTCTTGTCATTAAGCATATAATTCATGGTCCTTATGGTATTATGAATAAAGATTGCCCTTGCATGAGAAATGATGTGTGAAAGAACCATTAACCTAAAAATTTTGCTCCTTTTACTACTTATGGTGAAGACATTTATCCATGTTATAGACGAAGAGATGATGGTTGAAAAGTCAAGATTCCTAGACATGAGGTTGATAATAGGTGGGTGGTTCCTCAAAATCCGTACCTCTTGCTGCTAATTGATTTCCACATAAATGTTGAAATATGTTCCACTGTTAAGCTTGTTAACTACTTATATAAATATGTGTCTAAGGGCCATGATCTTGTCAATTTTAGCATTGTTGATTAAGAGACCACAACTGATATTGATGAAATTAGTAATTTTCAAGAAGGTTGTTGGATTTCACCTCCTGAAGCTTTCTAGCGTATGTATGAATTTCGTCTAGCTGAGATTAATCCATCAGTTTATATACTCCAGGTTTATCTTCCAGATCAACAGTTTATTTCCTTTGACAGAAATGTAGATTTCTAATATTTGTTGACAAGAATTGACTTCTCCAAAACAATGCTGACTGAATTTTTCAAGATGAATTTGACAAATAAAAAGGTAGAAAAGATGAAATGTTTTTATAAAGATTTTCCAGAACATTTTGTTTGGAATAGAAAGACAAAAACATGGTCAGAAAGAAGTCGGAAAAAAATGATTGGAAAATTGGTTACTGTTGATCCTAAAGAAAGATAAAGGTACTACTTGAGGTTATTACTTACACATGTTAAAGGACCAACATCATTTGATCACTTGATAACTGTTGATGGTGAAAAAACAAGTTATTTTAGGGAGCCTGCATTGAAGTTAGGACTGCTAGCATCTGATTTTTATATACAATAAACTCTATAGGAAGATGTTTTGTTTCAACTGCCAGCTTCACTTAGACTTTTATTTGCTACACTCTTGTTCTATTGTTCACCGAAAAATCCTAAGCAACTTTAGTAAACATTCAAAGACGATCTTTGTTCTGATTACCAACATGCTTCCTACTATAGTGCATGTACATCTGAGGACGTTATAATGATGGCCCTTTAAGATATTAATAAATCCCTAAAACAAATAGGGAAAAGCTTAAGTGAATATCCTTTTACTGATTATCACTTCATCAACATCTTAGTAAAGAAACACAAAGTGAGAAAAATATACAGATTAATCTAGAAGATTTATTTTTGCATTCAAGGTTAAACAACGAGCAGAAATACATATTCGATTAGATTTTGCATTCAATTTTGGCTTCAAGTGGTGGCAGTTTTTTTATTGATGGTCCCAACGAAACTGGGAAGACTTTCTTGTATCGAGCTCTTCTTGCAATTTTATGGTCACAAAATCACATTGCAATTGTTGTTGCTACATCAGGTGTTGCAGCATAAGTCCTTCCTGGTGGTAGGATAGCTCACTTAAAATTTAAAATCCCACTTGATTTTTCAAAAAAGAAAGTTTGTCAATTGAGTAAACAGAGCAATATTGCAAAATTGATATTTGAATATAGTCTTATCTTATAGGATGAGGCTTTTATTGCAAAACAAGAAGCCATTGAAGCATCAAACCTTACCAGTTATAGACCAAGCCATAAAACAAAAACTAATTGATTCAAGTCTTCTAAATTCACATCTCTAGCCACACATACGTAAATTTTCTTTGACAATAAATATGAGAGCTATATCAAATCTAACTTTTTTGTGAATTTTTATTACGAGTAAGAGAAGTTATGGAACCAACCGATGAGCAATATCAAATTTCCTTACCAAAACAACTGGTTATTCCTTAATGTGACAAAGATGAATCTCTTAACAGGTTAAATCTTTTATAATTTATTTTTAGTATCAATTTTTAAAAAAAAATTAAAAAACATGTTTCTTTTGCACCATTGCCTTCACCAGGTTACTTCAAAACGTCTTCCCCAACCTAAACTTGTATTCATCTGATCCAGATTAGATGATAAATAGATGTGTACTATGTCCAAAAAATGGTTGTGTTGACGAAATTAATGACATGATGACAATAAATTGTCAGGAAATCTGTATTCGTACATAAGTTTTGACAAAATGATTGACCGAAGACATCAAGCAGATTATGAAGATTTTTTAAATTCTTTAAATCCTAAAGGTTTACCTCCGTAAAAACTATTGCTTAAAGAAGGCTCTCCAATTATGCTCCTAAGAAATTTGAATCCAACCGAGGGACTATGCAATGACACAAGATTGATATGTAGATAATTAAAAGACCATACAATTTCTGCAGAAATTGTCTTTGGACCTCAGAAAGGATAACTAGTTATTATACTTAAGATTCCATTGCAATCTTCAGAAAATGAAAAAAAATAGAATACCTTTTATTAGAACACAATTCCCTGTTCGTTTATGTTTTGCAATGATCATAAATAAATCCCAAGGTCAAACACTTGATTATGTAGGAATTTATCTCACTAGCCCATATTCTCACATGGACAACTATATGTGGCTTTGTCAAGAGCCCGGACTGCTAAATTAGTTAAAGTTCTGATTATTCCAGGAACTTTTGAGTCTTCAAAAATTGATCAAAAAAACAAGAAATATTGTGTTCCATGAAATTTTCAATTAGTTAAATTATACAGTATAAAACTATCAAATGGTATATAAATAGTTTTGTTCAAGTTTATTTAATTTCATTCCATATAATTTTTTAATTATTTTATTAAATTTTTTAAAGGATAGAAAAGCGTTTATTGATGAAGGATATTTTATCTTGTGCTCAATGGTAGTTATATGAAATTACTATCCAAGATAAATCACATATTGTCACATCACCTAGCACGCCATCAAAGAGACAAAAGTTTATTTTTTTTGATTATAAGGTATAACAAATATACTTTCTTCATTGAAAATCTTCCCTTTTTCATTAACTTTATTCTTAACTTTATCTTTATTATTTATAGGGATCACAAGTTGAAGCTATTATCTTTAACAATGATAACTAACGAATGAGCTATATTTTGCAGTCGTATAAGAAACATATCATTTCTAATGCCATTGTTAAGCCAATTCTATCTCAGTACCAAACTGAAGACTTGAAAATTCAATGGATTATTACAAGTTGCACTGTTGTTGAACCTATAATAAGTGATGACATCATCATCCCGATTAAATTCAACTTTACAACTTTTACAAATCTTATTAACTATATGAACGACAAGGAAAAATCAGTTGGTTAGATCCTTTATTTGTTTCTTTCTAGAATTTTGACTTTTTCCTATTATATCTAATTATATTTATCTTTAACGTGTGAGATATTTTGGCTGTGGTTGTTGAAGTCTTGGATCAGAAATAAATCAGTAAAGATGACAAAGTTTTAACTGTCCAAAAATTTGTTCTTGCAAACAAACAGTATGTTGCATTCTCTATTATTCTTTACAGCTGTTAAAATCTGACACGAGTTCTTTTTCCTGACATTTTTTGTTTTTATAATTGGTGACATTTTCCATTTTTATACTAGGCAACAAACAGTTATACTGTCAATGTGGGATGCTTTTGTTACTAATGAGGGCCAACAAATTGTTGAATCGCTACATACTTATTCGATAATTGTCTATCGCAGGCTAAAAATTAACTTTTATAATGGTAATTTTGTTTTTTCGCATTGCAAATTTACAATTTTCTTTTATTTATCCTTCTATTTTATCTTACCTTACAATTGAAGTATTTTAGATGTTACATTATCCATAAGGTTTGACTCCGCAATTCTTATTGATCCACCAATACAAAAAGTTGCAGATCTTAAAAATTGGTACTGCCACTTTTTTTCTTTACTCTAACAACAAATAAACTTATATACAAATTTTATAATATTTTAATGCTTTTACATTTATAATTATCATTTTTTAGGGCACAACGAAATAATAAGGAGTTTTTACTTGTTAACCAACAAGCTTATCTTAGATATAATCCTGATGTGTCTTTCGGATCACATAAAAAAAACTAATATCATCTTCTTAAAGTCCACCAGTAAGGTAAATACATTTTATATTCTACTATAAGTTTTTTGCCTCACTCATTGTCTACCTAATATTAATATTTCTAACAAAAATCTATCTATATATTTGCAGAAAACATGGATTAAAGCTTATATTTCCTTTTAACACATTTTGCAAAAAAACTGGTATATGGCCTGCAAAAAATGCTTTTACTCAACAGCCGCTACGTATGGAATTACATTCACTTGTAATTTTTGTAGGGAGAAATTCCCAGTTTAACCCAAGCATTTCTTTTTCCCCTTTTTTCTTTTCAATTTTTTGTCTTTTCTTGTGCTCCATTGTATTTATTGGAATATTATTTTTTTCCAACATGAGCAAGTTAATGTTGTCAACAACCAAACGAATGAAGGGAATACTTAAAATATTCATCCAACGTAACAGGCATGACTTAACCCTGTGAGAACAACACAGAACAATATAGGAGATGATGAATTGTTGTATGTCACGGACGTTAAGTCACACCCGTGAGCCCCAATCATTTCTTTTTCCCTTTTTCTTTTCAATTTTCTACCTTTTTTTATTTGTTGGGAAATTATTTTTTTTTGCAACATTAGCAACTCAATGTTGAGGGAAGACTTTAAATATTCATTCGATGTATCAACCCTGACTTACACTTGTGAAACAACCCAGAAGAATATAGAATATAAAAGATGAATTGTTTTATGTCACGAGTGTGACATGTTAAGTCACACCTATGAGCTATGCTAGCCTCAATCTTGTCCAATCTATCGTTTGTTCCCCGTTCAAATGCAATTAGTTAATTAAGCAATGATTGATATTCAACAGAAGTAGGTGCAATGTTCTAACGCCTAGCTTCGGGTGGCAAAATGCCATCCTCTTGTGTACTTTCAGCTACTCCGATGAGACTACGCTTACTACTTGAAGCTTATGTTGTGTCATCATTAACAAGAGCATGGTGATCGCCTTGTCACTTAGCAATATTCATAGTCACTAATGATTGCAAGTATAAACTAGAGTTGCCTGAAACTAACTGCATAATTGTTCTCTCAGTTAGTAAACCAAGATGCTCTGCAATTTGGGTGACAAATGCTCCAAATACTATTTTGCCAGCTCTAGCTTTAGCCACATCAATTAGATGCATATTTAACCACATATCAGAATTAAAATGTTTAGCATACACCATACACCACAACATAAACAATTCTGCTTTAGAGATTGCACTTTGGCTATCTCCTCTACCAAATAATGTAGAAGTTAAAAACTATGAAGATAGCGAAGGCTAGGGTCCACTAAAGTAGACGATTTAGACCTACTTGGAGAAAAAACGTTTCTTGAATTATTAATTTCATTCCAAAAATCTGTAGGCGTAAAATCATCATAGTAACTGCATAAATCACTAAGCAAAAATCCAAATATACTATTCAGTACATCTAAAGTAATAACATACGTCATATTCATCAATCTAAATATTATATTATTCACAGTGTCATCATCGTTAAAGATCAATTGTAAAGCACTAAAAAATTATAGAGTTAATTCAATGCATGATTTTTTTAAAAATTCAGCAAATCTATCCCACTCTATGTTATGCAACAATTCATTCACTCGGTCTGCTATTCCTAATTCAATAATAGCTTTATGATCGATGAATCGATTCAGAATAATCTGACTATCTTTTAAAGTTGCATACCTTAACTGGGTCTCACGATTGTCAAATTGAAGACAAGGATGACCTAAAATGGGCATATCATCTGGTTGAGAAGATGAAGATGCCGAAAATTTCATACGAGGCACACTTGATAATATTAGTCTACCTGAGTAGCAATGAAGGTCACGGTATAAATATACGTATGAGCATTCTATGCCAGTTTCTACCATACAATGTATAATAAATAAAAGAAAAAAGTTATACTTGTGTTGTGTCTTCACCAGTCTCCGTCTCTGGCACGGTTTTGTCGTTGTCACTGACATTTTTGTGTACCTTAAAATGTCGTCTGACGCGATACGAAGGTCACTTGAGTTATGTTGTCACCGGTCTGCTCTAGCTGCGTCTCGCGGGTGTGATATTTGGTTGTGCGGCTGAATGAAAATGTGTTGAACGATTAGCTTTTATGGATTTAACTTCCAGTTACGGGTGTGACTTATGTATATTTTTATTTTTAACTTTTGACTCAAATATTATAATAAATTTATTTATTTTGTATATTTTATCCATTTATAACAAATACATTACACTATACATTTCTAAGTTTTATTTTATTGAATCATTCCTAATTTTTACGAACTAATTTTATTAATTCATTTTAAATATTATACCTCTTATATTTTTACTTGTTTTCTCCCAAAAAATTTTACCCACATTCACAAATTTTTATTTTTTCCACAAATTTTCAAATTTAACAATAATTATTTATACATCTTTATCCAGTTATGACATATTCATAAAAACTCTCCAATTTCCTTAAAACTTTATCTTTATAACACTTTTGTTTACACCTTTTTCTTTAAACTTTTACTAAACTATTTTATCTTTTCCTCTATATAAATTTCACAACATTTACTACCATATTTCATCCATTTATCTTTTTAATTCCTTCTTTAATATACATTTCCAAATTTTTTGAATTTTAAAATTAAACAAACTTATTTATTAATTTATTCTAAATATTCCAACTACTATATTTTTACCTCTTTTCTTTCACAAAATTTTATCCCCAATCACACAATTCTATTTTTTTCCACAAAATTTTAAACTACACAAGCTTTCAAGATTCAACTTCCAGTCACAGGTGTGACTCCTATATTTTTATTTTTAACTTTTAACTCAAATATTATAATAAATTTTTTTATTCTGTATATGTTATCCATTTATAAGAAATGCATTATACTATACATTTCCAAATTATATTGTATTTTTTCATTTCTAATTTTTACTAACTAATTTTATTAATTTGTTTTAAATACTCTAACTCAATTTTATCCACATTTATGAATTTTAATTTTTTCCACAAATTTTAAAATTGAACAATAATTATTTATACATCTTTAGCCCTTCGTAACATAACATATTCATAAATCATCTCCAATTTATTTATATTTATATTTATATTTTTTCGATAGGTCATAAATCTCACACCCATAACTCAAAATTTTTAAATCATAATCAGGACATAAACTCCTTATATTTGTATAATTTTTTAATAAAAGTTTATCTTTATTTTTTAACTATGTACTAAAATATTATAACACTTTTATTTAAACGTTTCCCTTTAAACTTTTATTAAGCTATTTTATCTTTTCCTTTATATAAATTTCGAAATATTCAATAACATATTTCATCCATTTTTTTAATTCCTTGTTTACTATACATTTCCAAATTTTTTAAAATTTAAAATTTTTAATTTTAACTTACTTATTTTATTAATTCATTCTAAATATTCCAACTATTATATTTTTACTTCTTTTCTTTTACAAAATTTTATCCCCAATCACACAGTTCTATTTTTCCCATAAAATTATAAATTACACCTATATATAAAAACTCCTTAATTTTAAATTACGTGTAAATAACACATATATAAAAACTCCTTAATTTTAAATTACATGAGGATTATACTTATTTGAATTATCACTATACATTTGCGCAGTCTACTGGGGCATTAACCGTTGTGAGCATAAGATTGGGTACTGAAAGTTCCGACCATTAACGTTACGTATGGTTACTGTGATCCATATACTGAGATGGAATGAAACAAAAATTTGGAGACAGAACATAACAAAAATTGGAGACAGTGAGGTGTTTGATTGTAATGGACAAAACAGATAAAATTGTGTGTCTCGAGGACAGAAATGTGTTTAGTTGCAGTTGGCAGAACATAGAAAACAGTGTAAATGAACAAAGTACCCCTGCAGTATAATATGATTGTAAATATGTAATTCATTGATTATTTTATAACGATTGATTTGTATTAGTATTTTTTTAATTGTATCTATAAATAAGGAATTAAAAAAATGAGGAACCTGAAAATTTAACAAAATGAGCTATTGAATAGCAAAAAATTTGTATAAGTTAACAATAAAATGAATTACGTAAATATTTTTTATAATTGTATCAATATTTTTAATTGTATTTGTATTTTTTAATTATGATGAAATAAAATGAAGAACTTAAATATTTAATGAAATGAGAAATTTAAAAATTTAATGAAATGAGTTATTGAATAAAAAATCCTACAAATTAAAAATTCTAGTACATAATAATTTAATAAAACATCTAAGCATTCATGGAATTAATTACATAATAGGTTAAAGATACATTCAAGCCTTATATTTTATTAAGAATATCTTTTTTTGCTATTTATAGTAATAATATGGGGGTATTTTTGTCCAATAGCCCACGTGTTTTATTTTTGTGACAAGCACAAGAAAGTTGTGCCACAGTTTTAGAAGGAACAAAAAATTTGTGTTTTTATGAACTGGAGACAGAACAAAAATGGGCAGTGTCAGCAACCAAACACTGCTGAACACAGAATTTTTGTATTTTGTTATCTGTTTCCACCTACGGAGACAGTAACCATATGCAGCGTAAAGAACATCAGCATGAGGCGCTAGGCATTGAATTATTTAATGGGAAGTTAGTTTATTCTTGTTCATACACAAGCCTTTTTTATTTTTCTAGGATATATTATTAGAAATATGCGCCATATACCCTTCATTATGTGTCAATAATTATTTGGAAGACTCGAAGTTGAAAAAGATAGGCCATGTACTTCTTTACTTGCGAATCTCAAAATTCAACAAGTGGCATAAATTCTTGAAAGATGATAAAACCAATGATTATTTTGTGTTATAACACTAGAGGGCTAACTCAGGCAACAGACTTCAAGTACCCAACGGTAGCCCACCCAACAAAATTTGTAACTTCAATGCTGAACCCTAAAAGATGAACTTTGAGAGTTGAGTGGGCAGCATAGAACACTTAAGTTTTTGCTATTTTAAGGACAAAAAATGTTTATAATTAGGAATTAAAGTATGTTGGATTTGTTAATTACCAAAATGGTCAAACATTATGTCATTCAATTTCAAATGTTATGTTTAAATTTGAATTACTCGTAATTTGATGCTAATTAATTGTACATTATGGGTAAATTAAAGATCATTTCTTTAGAATGTTTTGAAATCACCTAAAGGTGGTTTGTTTATTTTATACTTAATGAGCATAAATGTAGGTAATGCATTTACAAAATTAATTGCATTTAGATATCTAAAGATAGTACATATTTCTAGTTAGTATATATGTAATTACCAAATTTTGTATAAATTTAACATCGTTATATGTTTTATAGTATGTTAATAGATTGCCCAAAGATGAAAATTAATATACATTTTTTGAAGTTTTTTCTAAATTTGTGTAGCATGTTATTATATGACGGAAATAATTATTGTTAAGTTTTATTTTCGTGTAGCACTTATTACTATGCACTCAAATCTCTTAAACATTAATATACAGTTTTTGAATTTTTTCCTAAATTTTTGTAGCATGTTATTATATGACGTAAATAATTATTGTTAAGTTTTATTTTCGTGTAGCACCTATTACCATGCACCTAAATCTCTTATCTATTACAGTGTTTAATAAATTGAACTTCTTTGAATGGAGTGAACAAATCTAATTCTACATTGATTTAAATTTGGCACTCAGAACTGAGAAACCAACTGGTTTGAATGTTTTAAGCATTGATAAGAAGAAAGTTTATTTTAACAACTAGAAAAGGTCAAAAAAATTGTGTCTGATGTATATGAAGATGACAATTGGTAGCAATATTAAGTTTGCTCTTCCCAAGACTAAAAGCGCTTAGGAAGTTCTTCTATTTGTGAAAGAGTGATCCCAGAGTGTTAACATGTCTCTTTCTGGGACTCTTATAGGTATATTGGCCACCATCAAATTTGATGGGCCACTTACAATGGATAAACACATCATTGAGATGACAAACATTATAATAAGACTTAAGTCTCCGGGAACAGAAATGGATGAGAACTTCCTTATGTAGTTCATCGCAAACTCTTTACCATCTGAGTGTGGTCCTTATAAATGAGCTCTAATACCTCAAGGTCAAGTGGAGTGTGTATGAGTTGCATAGTATGTTGGTTCAAGAAGAGACTAGAATCGAAAACCAAGGAAGCCACTGCATTAATTATGTCAAGAATCAAAGAACTAGTAAGAAAGGTTGAAAGAAGCATGAGAAGAAAGAGAAGGGAACCCTAAAAATTGGTAGAAAATCCTCTTATATTCATAAGAAGGCTCATGGTGAACGCAAATGTCATTTTTGTAGGAAGGTTGAGCATTTCCAAAAGGAATGTTTTAGACGTAAGGCATGGTTTGATAAGAGAGGTAAGCCTAGTGCTTATATATATATTATGAAATAAACATTACTGAAGTTCCTTTTAATACTTAGTGTATTAATTTTGGTTGCACTATTGACGTTTATAATAACATGCACAGATTCTTTATAACCCAAATCATAAGACAAAATGAAAGATTTGTCTATATAAGCAACGAAATGAGAGTTTTAGTGGAATTTGTCAGCACTTATCACTTAACTGTAGACACTGAATACCAATTAGACTTAAGTAAAAACTTTTTATTTATGTACCTCGTATATCTAGGAATATAGTTTCTTTATCCAAACTTAATAGATCTAGATACTTATTTAAATTTTGTAGTGGTAGTTTCAGCTTATACAGATATAACCACACGATTGGCAGTAGTGTAATGTGTGATATTTTATATAAATTAAAACTTGATGTTGTCTATATTGAAACTTTTTTGACTTTGAATCATAAAATTGGTATCAAATATAGTTTGAATAATGATAGATATGCTTATTTATAGCATAAGCATTTGGCACACATTTACTTATCGTAACTTTCATATGGATTATATTAAAGGCAAAAAAACAAAAAAACATAATAAAGAAAGGAGCCATAAGAAGCACCTAGTGATAAGTGTGAATTGCATCATGTTTTAGAACTTAGTTTGTTATGTATTATTTGTTAATTTGAGTGTTTAGTATGTGTTTAGGTTAGAATTGTGTTAGTTTATGTGTTTAAGTGTTTTTATGGGTTAGTATAAGTCTTTGAGCTTAAATATTATGATTTTGAGGTACCTTGATGTGTTTGTTTATGTTTCAGGATCAACATCAAAGAACAGAGAAGTTTTGGAGACATTCGGACCAAAACAATGACCCACAATTGTGGCACAATAGGCCACTATTGTGACGGAAGCATTGGAGCCAGCCCACGATCGTGTCTAGATACGCAAACAAGTGAAAACGTCAAGTTTTGAGAGATTTTTCAGAGCTTTCTGACCTCGAAAAAATCCTAGGACTGCTCAGAACACAAAAGATATTTAAAGAACAAGACAAAGGAGATTAGGGAGTTTTTTTGCATCAGCCACCAATTGAGAAACCTAGAGAGAGTTCATCAAGAGATTGAGAAAGAGAAGAAAGAAGAGAGACGTGGAGAAGAAGCCTACACAAAGTACTTTCTGGAACAGGAGGTTTCCCGCTGTTGCTACCTTCGTTATCCATTCCAATCGTATTTTTGGTTTTGTTTTCAATTTCATTAATGTATAGAATTGGCATAGACATTGATGAATAGGATTGTTGAATGTTGACGAATGTCAAAACTCACCTTCGGGTTGTTTTATTTGTGATTTAATGAAATTTAATTGTTTATGTTTTTACTGGATTAATTTTGATTTAAATTCTGCACTTGCATAATTCGATGATAGACTGAGAGGGTGAAACAAGTAAAATTCATTAAATTAGGCTAACGAGAGTTAGGTAATTTAATAGAATGAGAATTAAATCAAATCGATAATTTGTGCAAAGAGAGATCTTGCATGGGATTCCCAGTAGTTTTTAGACAACTTTAGATCTAATTAGGGTTTTGGTAGATTATTAATCGAGAGATTACAATTCCTATAATCTGATTAGGGCTTATAAATTAGGGTTAATGATTATAACTCGAGAGAGAGTAATCAACTATAGTACTGCCTAGAACTAATAATCCAGTAGTTCATAATCGGTTAGGTTAGCATTAAAGATAAATAAAATCCCCCTTTCTCTCATTTGATACTTCTTTAGGTTAATTCTTGATTGAGTGTTACATTTGCTATTTGGTTATTATTTCATAATTGATTCTTGAATTTGAGTGAGTGATTGAAATAACTTCTTGTCTTAGTTTTGTTCATTTTGAATTATTATGAATTGTGTTAGCATTATATTTTAGGATTAGATTAACCTTACTCATAGGATCAACACCTTAGGTACTACGCGAATGACCCGTGCGCTTGCGAAATATCGAGGCTAAAATATTAAAACTTATTCATATCAAAAATTAGCGATAAGTTTCTTGGCGCCATTATCGGGGAGGCGATTAGTTTAGTTCTATAGTTTAAGGCGTTTAATTTAATTTTTAATTTTTGTTTTTATTCTTTCTTTTCTATTTCTGAAACCATTCTATTGCATGAACACAAGAGTCACGAGAGGTTTGAGTTGCCAGCTAAAACCGTAGATTTAGACATCACTCGACTAGAACGAACCATTAAGAAAGCTCGGCGAGAAGAAGAAGAAGAAATCGTGAAATCAATAATGGCCGAGGAATTCCAGCAAAATTTGGACCACAGAGCAACCCAAGGATGTCAACAATGGACCCTTATGGATTTCATGAGACCAGGGTTCAATGCGGCTAACCAAGGAGTAGCTAGGCCACCCGTTCAAACAGCCTCATTTGAAATAAAACCAGCCCTCCTAAACACGCTTCAAAAAAATGTGCAGTTTTATGGATTAACATATGAAGATCCCAATGCACATATAGTGAACTTTCTTGAAATCTGTGATACCTTTCGGTATCATCAGATGTTGGAAGATGTGGTCAAATTTTGGCTTTTCCCCTTTACCTTTAGAGACAGAGCAAAGGCTTGGTATTATTCCCTAAACCTAGCCAATGTCACAACGTGGGATCAGCTAGTTCATGCTTTCTTAGATAAGTATTTCCCTTTGACTAAGACGACTAATATCATCAAGAAAATTACCAACATCCAGCAAGGTGATGGGGAATCGATCTATGAAGTGTGGAAAAGATACAAGGATTTGCAAAGGAAGTGCTCACACCACAACTTACCTAAGGAATTCCTGTTGCAAAAATTTTATAATGGAGTAACCCCACATAAGAGAGGCACGATCGACGTAGCTTTAGGAGGATCATTGATGAGAAAGACAGTTGATGAAGCGTAAGAGCTGATAGAGGAGATGGCGAGTAATAGCTGCCTGTGGATGAATAAGTGGAGTAAACAAACTACGTCATTCTAAGGGCAAAAAGGAATTATGGTTGTCGATCAAATGAAGAAAATGCAAGCGAAAATTGATAACTTGACGCGATAGCTCAACAGCATGAAGGCTTCGTCTTCAGCTTCAGAGAAAGCCATACAACTCAAGTGTGAACTCTGTGGACAAATGGACCATGTTATAGTGGACTGTTACTTAATGAAGGGAAGCGATCCGGAGCAAGTGAACTATATGGGAGCCCAGTATGGACGAGGAGGTGGAAACAATCCCTACTCTAACACTTATAACCCTGGGTGGAAAAATCACCCTAACTTCTCTTGGACGAACAATGCTGGAGGACAATTCAGACTTTAAGGACAATCGGGCTTCCAACAAGATAAATCAAGCTCAATGGAATCCAAATTGGATAAGATCTTGGCTAAAATTGGGGGCATGGAGGATGCACATAGGAGGCTTGCAAGCAAATTTGAGCAAGTAACAAAGAAACATGCCTTGTCAATACACAATTTGGAAGTCCAAGTAGGTCAACTAGAGGAGGCAATGTCTACTTGAAATGTAAGAACCCTTCTAAACAATACCAAGTCTAACCCAAAGGAACAAATTATGGCCATTATTCAGACCCAGGGAAAGGAACCTGAACAGATGAAGGAAGAAGGTGATAAAGGAGAAGGATAGGTAATTATGGAAATCCTTCTAAGTGAACTTGTAATTGAGCCGATCGAAGAATCTCAACCTAGAATTCCATACCCTATTTTTGCTCAGCGGAAGACAATGCCAAGTAGGGCAATAAGGAATTTTAAAGAAAATGAATCAAATAAGGTTGAGGATGTAACATAACAATTACAAATGAAGCTCACATTAAAGGAATCAATCAAAAAGAAAGTTAAGGAGCTCATACCGGAAGAAAACCCTAACATAGAATAGAAGAAAGAGGACTTAGGGGATTTTTACATTCCTTAAAGTGTAAATGGAGTCAATATAGATAGGGCATTCACGGATTTAAGAGCAAGTATCAATATGATGCCCTATACCTTTAGTCAGAATTTGAGGTTAATAGAGTTAGTGGCCACAAAGATGTTAGTCAAAATAGTAGACAGAACAGTTCATCAATCGAATGAGATTATTAAAGACGTTCAAGTACAAATTGAGAAATATATCTTTCCCATAGACTTCTATATATTACATATTGAAGAAGATGTAGAAACCCCTATGGTTCTTGGATGACGATTCTTGGCCACTGCTTGTTTAATCATTGACGTTGATGGGGTTGAACTAACTTTGAGTGTAGGAAAGCAGCAAATAACCTTCAAAGTGTTAAAGAAAGCCAACGGATCTCCTCTACCTCCAACAAATATCAAGAAAAATGAACCTCAAGAAAAATGGGAAGATATTGAGGATCCTAGGAATACGTTCGAAAAGAAATGATCCGTAAAAGAAAGCGAAGGAAGGAAAATCACAAGGACGGTGGATTCCATAGTATGGTAGCTCATGTGCAAATTGTGAGATCAGTGACTGCACTACCATTGCACCAATCATTTGAACCACCGTAAGCAAAAGGAGAACATCGAACTGCAGATGTTAAAAGAAGCGCTGCATGGGAGGCAACCCATGGAAATTGATTCCCTTTGATTATTTTTATAAGTTTGAATTCTATAGTTAGGATTATTTTGTTTCCAAATAAATCAGGAAGGCATAGGACTTCGATATAACTTTCATGATTGATAAAGTACACAGCGAGAGGTGAAAGGGCCATAAAGAGTTAATAAGTAACTTTGGAAAATGAAGAATAACAAAAAGATAAAAAAATAAAAAATTGGTGGAAAAGCAGGCCACAATCTGGGTAAAAAAGGGAAACACATAATTTTGAAGTAAAATTTTAACCACCTATATATTTATTTCTAACTTCACTTTTTCACTCACTTTCATTTTTACTTTATCTCTCTAAGCTTTAAACTTTCAAACACTCTCGCTTCTCTCTAACAAATTTCAAATATCACTCATAAGCCAGTATGTCGCGCATTAAGAAATCAACTAGAAGGGATCAATCATTGAGGTGAAACCAAGTCTCGGGACGAAGGAGAAGTAACAGAGCAGCAGACTTTAGAACACCCTTCCCAATCTATGTAGAGGAGGAAGGTATTCATTTTAAATCTCTCAAAGATAAACAAATTGTAGTCCTTAAATATTTTGATTTTGACACACTTGATAGGCTAGAACTATGTAATAGGGTAGAGAACTTAGCGGAAAGAATTTAGTGGGCAAAATTCATACGCTTCCAATTTCTTATTTACCAGGAGCTCACTTTAGAATTCTTTACTTCCCTTTCCTATGAAGCTAGGAACCCCAAAGAGATGTGGTTTAAGTTGCGAGGATGAGCTTATGAACTAAACATCAAAATCATGTGTGATATTTGTGGGTTCGTTCCTCGAATCCTCTATTATCAATCAGCATGATGATTTTTATCCTTCTTGCTATTGGAATGATCTCACTGGGTTAGAGCAATTCGATGCAAAAAATGCCCACAATAACATCATAAGGACCCATGAACACTTGTTATTGCACAAATTCATGTGTTAACTGGTTTTTGATAAATCTGAAACAACAAGTGTTCAACAAAGGAACTCTTTATGTTGTGGTGCATGGATCACAGTATTCCAATGTGCACCTCCACACATGTGCTGAACACTATTGTTACAACTCTGCACAAAAGGAGCAACAATTTAGGTATGGAGTACTTAGTTTCTACCATTGCTGAATAATATGGTTTGGACTGTAGTGAGTTAACTGTCCATCTCCCAGACTTCCAAAATCATATGGAACTTCGGGATATTAATCAAAAGATGCCTGTTAAGATTAGGACTAGTCAGGCGAGTTCGAGCACAGCACTGCCTCAGCAGGTAGAAGAGGACTCAACTAGTGAAGAGTCCAAGGAGGAAGAAGAAACAGAAAAATCAAGCTGGAAGAAAGTCTTGAACACAATCTCTGTAAACAATAAGGTAATTACAAAAGCAATTACGGAGAACTCCAGAATGATTATAGAGATGGCTCAAACTCAATGACGTCAGAGCCAGGATATACGTCTTATCCATTGTTATTTTGAGGCTCAGGGCGTTCAATTGCCACCTCCAATACCATCCCTGCCTCCATCTCCTTGAGAATTTTCTAAACCTCTTTGTTTTTAAATTTAGTTTGCACTTTGTATTTTTTGTTTTACTTTAAGTTACGTTTCTTCTTTCCTAATGTGTTTATTTATTCCCTTCTCATATTGAGGACAATGTGTTATTCAAGTGTGGGGAGGGTTATGTGTTTTGCTTTGAATATGATTTTGCATATTGTATTATAGTTGTTAGGTTGCATCTTGTGAATTGTGTCAATGTGTCAATGGCGTAGACGTATTGGAATTGATTTAATTTTTTAACATAGTCTATTAGGTTATGAAGAATCATTAACTCGCAAAATTAATGAATTGGAGTCTTTGGATAAATATACAACTTAATTAGGATTTAGTGTAAGTTTGTCACCCTCTAAATTGTCACATTCATTCATAATTTGTGGCATTTTAACTTAAGTAACTTTACTAGTATTTTTAATAGAAACAAGTAGCTAAAACAACAAGGTAGGCAAATAAAAAAAATGTGTGTTTTGCTAAATAAATAAATAACTATTCTGCTGGCCTTCAGGTTATGAATAAAGCTAGTAGCTAGTTGAGAATGTGACATAGCTGAGTAACCGGATCAACACGCATCACAAATATGTGCCTTTGCGTCAAAAAGCAATAGTGACTTTTCAAGCAAATAGTTTAATAAAAATGCTTAGTCGAGTAACCGGATCAACATTCATCACCAGTGTTTGCCCTCGAGTAAAAGACTAAATAACTTTATAAAAAATCTTTATAAAACCTATGAAACTTGTAATAGCTTGACTTTTCATGAAAATGTACTTAGGAGTAGTTACAGAGTCTAAATGACCAAAGAATTATTAATTTGTGTATGCAATTGAAAAGGGTAAATAAATTAACACTTGAATCTGGATTAATTTGTATATTTAGTTCAAGGCCCCTAGACGCAGATTTTGCATGTTAATGATTTGATATAACTTGAATGATTGTGTTTAAGATTAAATTTATTTCATAAAGTTGAAGCCATTGTCTTATTACTGCATTGTGTGTTATGTGTTTGTTATTTTGTTTGCTTGAGGACAAGCAAATGTTTAAGTGTAGATATATTGATAAGTGTGAATTGCATCATATTTTAGATCTTAGTTTGTTATGTATTATGTGTTAATTTAAGTTTTTATTATGTGTTTAGGTTAGAATTGTGTTAGTTTTGTGTATTTAAGTGTTTTTATGGGTTAGTATAAGTCTTTTAGATTAAATATTATGTTTTTGAGTTACCTGGATGTGTTTGTTAGTATTTCAGGGTCAACATCGAAGAACGGACAAGTTTTAGAGACACTCAGGCTGAAACAATAGCCCATGATAGTGACACAATAGGTCATGATCGTGACAGAAGCAGTAGAGATAGCCCACGATCGTGACAGAAGCCTAAGATACTGCCCACGATTATGGCCTGATTGCCACGATCATGATAGAAAGGTTGGATGTGGCCCACGATCGTGGCCTGCATTGGGCAGACATGCAAATAAGTGAAAACATCAAGTTTTAAGGGATTTTTTGAACCTTTTCGACCTCAAAAAAACCCTAGGGCTGCTCAGAACATAAAAGGTATTTAAACAAGACAAAGGAGATTAGGGAGTTTTTTTACATCAGGCACCAATTGAGAAACCTTAGAGAGAGTGCATCAAGAGATTGAGAAAGAGAAGAAGGAATAGAGATGTGAAGTAGAAGCCTATGCAAAGTACTTCCCAGAACAAGAGGTTTCCTGCCGTTGCTGCCTCCATCATCTGTTCTAATTGTATTGTCGGTTTTGTTTTCAATTTTATTAATGTATAGAATTGGGATAACTGTTGATGAATAGGATTGTTGAATGTTAAGGAATGTCTAAACTCACCTTCAGGTTGTTTCATTTGTGATTTAATGAAATTTAATTGTTTATGTTCTTATTGGATTAATTGAGATTTAAATTCTGCACTTGCATCATTCGGTGATAGACTGAGAGGGTGAACCAAGTGAAAATCATTAAATTGGGTTAATGAGAGTTAGGTAATTTAATAGAATGAGAATTAAATCAAATCGGTAATTTTTGTGAAGAGAGATCTTGCATAGGATTCTCAGTAGTTTTTGGACAACTTCAAATCTAATTAGCATTTTGGATAGATTGTTAATCAAGAGATTACAATTCCTATAACCTGATTAGGGTTTATAAACTAGTGTTAATGATTATAACTTGAGAGAGAGTAATCAACCCTAGGACCATTTAGAACCAGTAATCTAGTAGTTCATAATCGGTTAGGTTAGCATTAAAGATAAATAAAATTTCCCTTTCTCTCATTTGGTAGTCCTTTAGGTTAATTCTTGATTGGGTGTTGTATTTGCTATTTGGTTATTATTTCATAATTGATTTTTGAATTTGAGTGAGTGATTAAAATAACTTCTTGTGTTAGTTTCGTTCATTCTGAATTATTGTGAATTGTGTTAGCCTTAGATTTTAAGATTAGATTAACCCTCCTTGTGGAATCGACACTTTAGGTACTATACGAATGACCCGTGCACTTATGGAATATCGAGGTTAAAATATTAAAACTTATTCATATCGAAAACTTGCGATCACCTAGCTTTTTGAAATAATTTACATTGATGTGTGTGGGCTGTTTGAAATACTTACTTTTAATGAAAAATATTTTATCACTTTTGCAGATGGCTGTTTATGTTATGGATATGTCTATTTGTTGCATGATAAATCTTAGGTTGTAAATGCCTTAGAGGTTTATATGAATGAGGTTAAAAGGCAGTTAGGCAGAAAGCTGAAGAATGTCAGGTTTGATAAAGGTGGTGAATATTATGGTAAGTACAATAAAAGTGGTTAATATCCTATTCCTCTTGCTAAATTCTTGAAAAATGTGATACATAATGTCAGGCATACCACAATAAAAAAAATGTTTTAGAAAGGCATAATATAACCTTGTTAGATATAGTTAGGATTATAATGTGAAATTCATCTTTAACCATTTTTTATAGACATGTGCTATATAACCTTATTAGATATGGTTAAGATTCTAATATGGAATTCATCTTTAACCATTTTTTATGGACGTATGCTCTAAACATTCCCACGTACTTATTGAATAGTCTTCCTAATAACGCACCTTCAAAGACTTCCTTTGAAGTATGAATTGGAAGGAGACCTAGTTTGAGGCATCTGTATATTTGGGGTTGCCAGGTAGAAATTAGTTATTATAATCCATATAAAAAGAAACTAAATATAAGAACATCCAAAAAAGACTAAAGGGTTTAGATTCTATTGTCGTAGCCATACTACATAAATTAAGTAAAATAGGAATGCTAGATTTATTAAACATGGTGAGACTGGTAGGAGTGAAATACTATGTAAAGTGGAGATTCAAGAAATAGGAGTTCAAGTCACTATGACTATAGAAGTACCTTTGGCTTATGCACTTACATAAGTTGTTATTCCATAATTTATTGAACTATCTAATAATCATGAAGAATAATAAATTAATGAACCCACTATTCATAATGAAATTAAATATCAAGTGAATTAACTTATAGTAAAAGAACTACAACAAATAACATAAAAAAAGGTCTTAAAAAGAAAGAAGACGAACTATTTTTTATGACTGTATGGTATATCTATATGAGTCTAAAAATGAATTTAGAATTGAGAATGACCCAGTGACCTTTTTTATAAGCCATGAATAATGAAAATTCTAATAAGTAATTAGGTGTCGTGAAAGATGAGTCCAAATCAATGGAACATGACTTTGTTGAATTGCTAAAAGGTTATAAAAGAATTGGTTATAAAGTAAGTATTTAAGATCAAAAGTGACTTTCTTTGTAACATAGAACATTACAAGTCCATATTAATTGCTAAAGAATTCACTAAAAAAGATGTCATTGACTATAAGAAGACTTTCTCTCCAGTTCTAAGAAGGATTCAGTCAGAATAATTATGGCTCATTATGATTTCGAGTTGCAACTACCTTTCTAAATTGGAATTTAGATTAAGAACCACTAGGGTTTATAGAGGTTAGGAGGGAATATATGGTATGTAAACTGAAGAAGTTAATATATGGTTTTAAACAAGCTTTCCGACAACGGTATCTTAAGTTTAATGATGATATTGTTTATTTTGGATTTAAGGGCAACACCGTTAATTGGTGTATATATTTGAAGGTTAGGGAGAATAAGTTTATTTTTTCGATCTTCTATGTTGCTGACATCTTACTTGTAAATAATGATCTTGGTTTGTTAAGTGATAAATGCATATTTGACTATATTTATACACCCATATTTGATGTATTTTGCTTGATAATTCTTTTATTATATATTTGAACTTGATTTGCTCCAAGTGCATTTATAGGTTATAGTTGTCGTCATGAACTAAACAGAGAAGCATTTGGATGAAAACATGACATAAAACAAAGATTTGAAGCATTTAAGGGATACACGGTCATGTATATGACAGTGTAAGTCTCTCAATCCATGCAAAATCGCAAATTCTAGGGATTTTTTTAGTATATATAGTCTAGTACACACACGTATTGATATGAATCAAAGGGCTAGTGATGTGGCATCTCAAGTTGGGGTTGATGGTTCGAGTCTTCGAGATCTTGAACTTAAATTCCACCATCAACTTTCAAAAGAGATCCACTTATAGATATTGTTGGGCCAATGACAAAGGCTAAGACCAAAAGGTGAAAGGATCTTTGAATAATTTAATTAAAGAAGCATATTCTTAAGCCCAAGTCTAAGTTGCTTCAATTAAGCAGTCTAAGCAAGTCCACTTAATAAGTCTTGAAGAAGTTGGGCCACCCTAACTTGAAAAATAATTCCCATGGTTGAAGTTACTATTAGTAGTTTTCCTTCTTTGTAATGGACAATTGATCAAATCCTATAAGGTCTCTTGTTTCCTAAAAGTTAGTTTCCTAGTAGGTATTGTTTCCTAAAATTTATTTCACTAGAAGATCTTGTTTCTTAAAAGTTAGTTTCCTAGTAAGGTAGTTTCCTACTAGGTTAATTAATTATAGGTTTAAGGTAATTATTTTTCCTTAATTTTCATTCAACCCCTCTCTTATCTATAGGGAGGTTTGGCTATCGCTAGGGGACATAATTTTATGACATTATTTCTTGAGGTCTATCCTTATTATTACTCTTGTTGAATAATTAGAATGCATTGCACGATTTTCACACTTTTTATGCGACTTATCTAACTGATTTGGTTTCATCAATTAGTGGCATCATTATTTGATGTTCTTCTTTCAATCTTGTATCATTTAATTCATAATTTTCTTGAATTGGGTTATAAATGTTCTTGAGAGTTGGGTTACAAATCTCTTGAAGCAAACTTTATTTTTCTCTTCTTGTTTAAATCTTCTTCTTAGTTGAAGATCAAGTTGTGAATCAAGAAAAGTCTTGAGTAATCTTTCATATTCTGCAATTTTATACAATTTGGTATTAGAGCTTATGTTATCTTGATTCATATTATGTTAATAATTTCGTGCTACATGAATTTGCTTTCTTGGAGTTCCTAATCAATCTTGAATCGTTTCTTGGTTGATTTCTTTTGTGTCAAGAATTTCATTTTTGGGTTTCCAATTTTTTGTCCAAATATAATTTTGTGGAAATTTTCTTTAGGTAGCTTCGACTACCTTTGCTTTAAAAAAAAGAATAAACACAAAAAGAGAAAAAAAGAGAAAAAAATTGTGTTCTCGGAAAGTTTCCTTTTGTGAAGTTGTTTTTGGAAACTAAATTTCCTAATTGTGAAAGGCATTACCGATTTGTGTTACAAAGAAAGAAGTCTTACTTACCTACTTCTATCGATTCCATATTAGTAGAAAGGTCAATATTGCTGAAATTGGCCACTTTTAATCAATCCTATTTTCATTAGGAATTGTTTCCTTTTTGGGTCTCGTAGCTTAAAATCGCCATATCTTTCTAGTCGTGAGGAATTTGAGAAAATGCTACACATCAATTTGATAGTTGTAACACCCCACTACAATAGAGTATATACCCAAACATCCAGAGGACATTCAAGTACATATCCTGTGACAATGGCATGTTAAAGTAGTTATATTCGCTTATATGGCATCATACAAAATAACAAAGTACTTAAAAAAATCTCAACTCCTCATTTCCTTTACTAACATAATTTATACTGTAGTAATTTAAAAAAATATTTACATCATCAAAAGTATCTAAGAGTTTACAACTTTTTATACAAAAGTTTTACATGACATATGAAAACTACATAAAAACATTCCACTACTCTTTAGATTTCAGCTGATAGGCCTTTAAACCATTTCTTAATCCAAAACATTCTTCTAGGGTATCTTAGGAACTAGATGTCCTTTCTCGTACCTGAAAAGCCATGTTACAATTTTGATGAGTTTTGCAAACTCAGTAAGTGAACTATCATTGATGATCTCACTCATGACAAATACACAAATATCTTACATATAACCAAATTCACAACATTCCTTATCTCAACAAGACATAATGATTGTCACACATTTCACATACTCTTTTCAAGCATAATTTGAACATTTATCCCAATCAATCACATTATCCACAATTACACATATATGGCATCTCACTTAATCATCACAATTTCAGAAATGTATTCACAATCATGTATAGGCATATGAGACTCTGATTTCGTTTTTATTTGTTATGACCGAGTACCTTTCACTATCCCATATCCCTTGTGGATATCAGCCTCTTTTCAGATACTGTCCCATACTCATTGTGGATACCAGGCTCATTAATCATGGAGCCAAGCTTTACATTCGAATTTCTGAGCTTTAAGCTCTTTTAGACTGGCTACTCCAATCACAACACTTTTATCTGATCGTGCATATCAATGTGATGCATCAAATCACAAAATATGCCATCAATAACATTTATTCATGATGCACAGTTAGAGTCATATGTTCATCGGACCTAAATCAGCAACACTTATGTTGAGTATTCAGATATCTTTCAGAATCATATGAAAATAGAACACTCCTAATACATTCCCAAATATCAAACTCCTCGGACTATTAATGTCCGAAATTATCACAATCAGATTATTATTAGTTCAATAATTGGGAGTTAAACAAAAATAAATCAATCATAGGGAGAACATCTAGGTTACTCACAGTATGCTCCAAATCACGTTATTGCATGGATATCCGACAATATTTAAATGATGGCGATCTACTTGAGCGTCTAAAATCATACAATTCACATTACAAAGTCGATCAATCAAATGAATATTCAATCATGCATGCTCAATTGACCTTTCTGGGAATTTAACTATTCATAAATTTTGACCATTTAACATCATACTTTGTATACTACCATTTTGCAAGTAGGTTTGTACCTTTAAATTCGCTTGATTTACTCCAAAATCATCGTACTTTACACTTATCTTTGAACATTTCCATGATCCAAAAGCTTCTTATAATGCATACACAATTTGTACTTTAAATCTAAAATTTCAGCAAGCTAAATCTATACATTCACCAAAAATTTTCTAGCAACATATACTCATACATTCACTAAATTCTCATTCATAAATACCCTATGTTCTTCAATACTCATTCATCCATACCTTATACACATTATTCATGTCCTAAAAATCATGTTTGCATTAAAAGAACTCATTTACTCCTTTAACAAATCAAAATTTTCAGATTTGAACTCAACATATCAAAACAGTCCATTCTTTAGATTATGGCATCAATTAACTACATAAACTTATTAAGATCTTAGCCAATTAATCAAGAAACAATCTATGCTCATTCCTAATCTTAATCAAGTCCAAATATATCAATTTAGGGCGAAATTTCCCTGCTGGTTCAACATGTACATAAGGCTGAAATTAAAATTCTAGAATTTGTCATCAATATCACTAATGTGTGTAACTTTTCTACTTTCAATACCGCACGAATATAACAAGCTTAAAGACATCACTAGCATCTGAAGTTTTCCAAATTTCATGTTCCTTAAGGTTACTTCATTTCAGGTTAATTAAACTTTCAAATTGGTTAAACTAAGGCTTATGAAATTCTGCACACTTATGTCATTAACATTCATTCTTTTACAGCACACCCATAGCTCAAATTTTCCAGATTTGAAAACACCTTAATAACACCTATCTTTAGCATGAATTCCACATCAATTATACTTCAATTCCAGACCTAATTCATCCATGAATCACCTTATAACCCACGGTTTTCATATACCAAGAACAAGCATAGTAACATTCAAATTTATTCAACACATTTCCAACACACTTCATCATCAACATCTGAACATTTCATTCTAATTCAAGCATCATTCTTATACTATTTACATAAAAAGTAGTTTGCTACTTACTTAATAGACTTCTAATTCAGCTCAAAATTTCAAGATAATCTATCCATCTAAGCAAGATCAACACAATTCCAAGGTAAAAATGAGTTGATTTCGGCAAAGACAAAGGGCAACAATAAGCTGGTTTTCTTGGCTATTTTGTGAACGATTAACATGTACATTTCGTGCAACAATTTGGCTAGGGTTTAACCAAAATTCAGAGAGAAAAAAGGAGTAGTTTCGGTGTTGAAGCAAAGGGGAAGATAGGTGTAGTACCCCACTTCTACCGGGCACGTATCCGTACATCCCTAGGACATTCAAACACACACCTGTGAAAGCGGCGCACTAGAGCAGTCAAACAGAACTCATTGCAAAAAATTTTCCTGAAACATCACATGCATTTTTTCGAAAAACCAAAAATCATTAATGGACCATTTTATTTATAACAATTTAAATCATAATTGCAGAATTCTAGTAATCATTTGGGCCCTTTACAACTTCAAAACATTTTTGATCATAAGGTTATTACATATCAGAATTATTCACATATACATGGTACATTATTTGCGAAATACATACTTTAATGCAAAAATTAACAAAAAATGTATGCAGACGCTAACTGATCCCGACCTCTTTCTCTTACTCGAATCCAGTGGCTATACTCCCGTTTTCCTAACTGGGTAACTCTTCTGAGCCTGAAAAATATTGCAAATTTTGGGTGAGTTTTGCAAACTCAATAAGTGACCATCCTCGATGGCTCACTTGATCACATAATACATACAATTCATATAATCACATAATTCACATCATCTTGTTAAAAATCATTTATCACCGCATATCACTTGGTCATTCATTTCACATTTCACACATACCACATTCAGAAATCAGTCAACCATTTAAACTATACCTATCATATGCATATGCAGTGCTCATCAGAATCACTTTCTTTTATTATTGTTGTGACCGAGTGCCTGAAACTGTCCTGTATCCATTGTGGATACCGGGCTCATTAATAACTGTCCCTTATCCGTTGGGGATATAAGGTTCATTTTACATAGTGAGCCTTTGGATCTTAATCACTTTGTGAGCTTTAAGCTCTTTTTCACTTTCTGAGCGTTAAGCTCTTTTTCAGTGCCTACTCCGGTCACAATAGCCTTTATCTGTTCATGCATTCGTGTAATGAAATGCATCACATTCACATATATTCAATTAGTAACTTGATTTTAGTTTCACATTCACATTCACATTTATCATCGGACCTTAGTCTGGCATTCAACAATAATGTTGAGTATCACTTATTCATTCAATTCACATTCAAGGAACACTTCTAATGATTTTCACATGTATCAAACTCCTCGGACTATTTATGTCCGGTATTATCTCGATCACATTCAAATTTAGTAGTAATTTCATACAGAAATTTAAAACAAAAAAAAACAACAAAAGTGAGACCATCTAGATCGACTCACAGTACGCTCCAAATTAGCTTTAGCTTCCATGTTCCGGAAATGTCTGGGCGCCGACATTCAATCTTGTGTATCAACTTCATGCAATACACATTGTACACACATTACTAATTGCATAATCACATAAACATTCAGTTATACACATTTGTATATGTGTAATGTATAATGCATGCTCATGTTGACTATTCCGGGTATTTATCCTTAATCACAACACTCGATTTTTAACAAAATCATTTATGTGTGTCAAGCTTACTCTTAGGTTCATACCTCAAGAACTTTGTCATTCAATTAGCATAATTCAATCATTCATCATTTCTTTTCTAGCATCATAAGTTCACAAAATATCCCATTTATCATTCATCTGTACTTAATACTCATCATTCATCTTAATGGGATCTCATTAGCCATCATAGGTTCCCCTTCATTCTCATAACATTCCAAAATTTCATATTTGGACACTTGATATACGACAATACATTCTTATGTTTATATCATCAATCGTCACCCTAAACATATCGCTCATATTTTTCTTACTTCCACATCAAACTCAGTGCATTTCAAGCTCCATTTAAGCCTAAATGTATTATAGGAAATCATTGATAAGTCCAAAATTTATATATGTACATGTTTTAGGTCAATAGGCATAACTTTTGTTGTAGATGTCGGATTAATGTCATTTTAGGACAATTTTGAATAGGACTTCGAGTTCTACAACTTCCGTGAAGACCCCGAAGAGAGATTTAGCCGTCAAAAGGGTCAAAATTGCATATTTCTGTGGCTATCCTGTGAATGTCCGCTAAGCGAACATGAATGGGGCTGGGACACTGAAAAACCCAAGAAGGTCTGTCCAACGGATATTAAGTCCATCCAGTAGACATTTACGGGTCATTTTCCAGATTTCCAACCCCTTCAATCACACCTAACACATCCTAGACATATCCTACCATTCCTACTTCAATTTCTCTTCATTATTACCTCCATTCCAATCCAAAACATCCACAAAACATAACATCCACAAAACATTTAATCCACAAAACACATTATACAAGACCATTGATCACAACTAAATCATAATCTATGTTTGATCATCAATCCAAAACATAACATTCCAACTTATACACATTCGTCATAAATTTCTGCATATGTTCAACTCCCTTTTTCACCTTCATTCTCATCTCTAACTTATCACATTAACTCATCTCAATTCAAGACACCATAATACCCCTTCTTATAAGCTCTAAACCCATATTAGTTCATCTCTAAACAATCAAAACAATCCACATTAACATAAGGAAAAACAGAGCATAAAACTAACCATTCACTAATCAATTTTTCTGCACTCCTTTATACACCATTCTCATAATCATTTTAACCCAAAATCATCACTACATTAATTTATGGATCATTATCCATTATGTATATGTAAAAACAAGAAATTTACATATCCAAGTTTTCTCATTTTCGTTCAGCATATATAAATCCTCATTTTGTGATCATTGAAACCCTAATTATCTCCATACATGCTTCATTCAACAAATCAAGAAGGATAATGCTTTATACTTACTGGTTTAGCTTCAAAGTCTTCAAATCACTCTTAACCCTAGCTTTCCAAGCATCAATCGATCATCATCATTCAAGGAGTGATTTGGGTCATTTTGTAGCAAGATGAAGAGGACAACAAGATTTTTGAAGTGGGTTGTTTTATTATCAAAAAAAATCATGGTTGCGAATGTAGAGAGCAAGAATTGTAAATGGAGAAGAAGAAGAGTGAAGAAGATGAAGAAAAGAAGTCACGAAGAGAAGGAGAAAAGCAAGATTCAAAACAATAAAATGGCGTTTAAATGAGAGTGTCGTGGGTTTATAGTGTGTGGTGCATTTTATGCCACTTGTCAAGTAAAGAGCCAATCCACAAGTCTTCTAATTAAGCTACCTATTATCACCTAAATACTTAGTCCATTTAACTCTAATTTCTACTCCAATTGTCTCCAAATTTCGATGACATATGTCATTAAATTCCAAAATCATTTATAAAAATTCCACTGTCATTTGACATTCATTTCTACTGCCATTAATCAGTTGTCTTATCACTTGGCATTTTTTCTAGTCTCAAAATACTCATAAATATCATAATTTTCCCAAATTTTTACCAAAATTTCTAAATCACTATTTATACTTTCAAAATCAATTTTCAAGAAATTTTATTCATTATACACATCGTAGTCACTTTAAAACAATTATTTATACCCAGAAAATGTCAAATGAGTGTATGAACAAATTATTGCGATGTGTGCAATGACTAAATTCACGTATATGCATGTCATATTATGCATGAGCATGAAATGCATTTCTCTATTATCTCATTGTTAGTTCTCATGTATGGTATTTCCAGCTCTAACCCTAATATATGAATGGGATGTTACAATAGTAGAAACTTGGCTACTATAAATTGTTTCATCAGCGTACTAAGTGTCAACATTTAATCACAACATTTGTCTGAAGGCATGGAAGACATTTGCCTACTTCATAAGCTGCCACTAATCTCCTTAAGTTACTGCTATTAGTCACTAACTAATCAATCCACATGTCTTGTAATTATTGGTCCACATGTCACACAATAATTGGTCCATTTGTCAATTAATTAATTATGCCAAATGTCACTCAATTATAGGTGTAATCATCCTAATTTTTTATGCATCAATTTATCCTACCACTTGGCATTTTTAATCCAATTGTACATATTAATTCATCAATCTCCTAATTAATAACAATTAATTCCAATTTACTAATTAGAATCCAATCAAACCAAAATTCAAGACATAATAATTCATAGTTCACATCATAGTCACTTTAAAATCTTTCATACCTCGGGATAAGTCAATTGAGTGCATATGCTATCTTTGTAATGTGTACAAATATAATTCGTGTGTGAATGCTAATGTTATGCATGTCTATGCAACACTTGATTTAGGTTTTTAACCCCAAGCATGTTCCGAAAATTGGATATTACAATAGTGCTCGATGAGATCTTTTGATTAACACTCATATTGCAAATTTTAACTCCTTAGAAAATTACCAAAATAACCCTACCTGAAATTGTGCCAATTTGTGACATATTATAATCTATTTTCTTGTTCTAGATTATTGTTGCAAATTATACTTAAGCCATTCTTATTCTTTGACCTCGTAAATTGTTTTCTTTGTGCTACTTTGTGTGAGAATTAGCATTTATTATTCATTGCACTTAAGAAGATAATAAGGAAAGAGTGGTAAAAGGTTCAGTTTTTATTTTACATCCACTTGTAAAAGCCTATTAAAGAGTGAAACACTTGGTTTGAGAGTACCTTTAGGGTATACACAAGGGAGGTTATGAGATTTTTGTTTTACAGGTATCATGTCTGACAAAGCAACGGGGAGGAGATAGGTCAAACTTGAGGTTAACTTAGCCCACACCAAAAGGGATGCCATGGAGCCTAACAACAATGACTTGTTGATGACATTGGTAAAACAAATGATGGAGTGAGGAGTTGAGATTAAAAAAATTAAGGATCCCATCAACAACATGAGTGCAACCAAAGCTTCAATGAGCAATTAATATGAAGAAGAAATCGAGGAAGAAATTGAAACTTCTAACTATACTTATAGACAAGGTAAAAAGGTTGATGGTAATTTAGGATCTATTAAGTTAAAAATTCTTGAATTTTATGGAAAATTTGATCCTAAAGCTTACTTAGATTGGGAATTGAAAGTAGAATGTATTTTCAACATCCATAATTTTTATGAAGAAAAGAAAGTTAAGTTAGCTGTTGTTGAATTCCAAAATTATGCTGCTATTTGGTATAGTAACCTTGTGCATGAACATAAAAGGAATGAGGAACCCTCTATTTCGTCTCGGCATAAACTAATTGACATAATGAGGAAGAAGTATGTTCCAAATGCCTATTTTCGTGAATTGTATAACAGGGTATAGGAACTAAAGTAAGACAACCAAACTGTAACTGAATACTTTCAGGAGTTGGAGGCATTGAAAATCAAAGCTAACACTAAAAATGATGAATTGACAGCTTTAGCCTGTTTTCTTAAAGGGTTAAATCGACCAATTTGCCAAAGAGTTTAGATGCTAGGGTACTTTAATATGGATGATTTGTTCGAGAAAGTCATGAGTGCTGAGAGGCATATGAAGAAGAGTTCTTTCACTTCTTCTTTTGATGTAAATTTTTGACCTAATAATGTACATTAGTAACAAACTAAATGGGGAAACAATGGGTTTAAGAGAAACCTACTCAACCCCAGTGCTTATAAAAATATGTCCTTTAATCCTTCTAAGGCTAATTCTTCTAACTTGGGTCAAAATTGAAACCATCCAAAACTTGTCATATGCTTTAAGTTTCTAGGTAAGGGTCATATAGCTTCATAATGTCCCAACCAAAAGGTGTAAATGTTGTTGGAGGATGGGACTTACATTAGTGATCATGAGTGTGATGATATGCCTGAATTAACACAAAATGGTGAGGAAGGAGGTATTGAGGGGGACGACTTTACTGATGAATTCGAGTGTAGCACCCCAATCCCATCCAACACGTGCCTGTACGCCCGTTAGATGTTCGTGCACATGTTTGACAGAATGGCGTTCTAACTATATCACTTTCACTTAACTCATGACATCATAAATTAAAACATAAAAATCACAATGACTAAACCCAAATTCCTCATTTCATTACATAAACAATATGTACATTATAACTTTACAACATCATTCATATAGGTACAATATTAACAACCTATCAGAGTCTACTGCTCTATCTATAAAATGTTACATACATGAGGAATTAACAAAAATCTACTCTAGATCCTTCAGTCTAGCTGACCGACCTTTGAGCCATGTCTTCAATCCAAAAGTAGTACTAGTTCTCTTTTAAATTGACTTGGAAGCTATATCATCTCTCTCGAACTTGAATTATCAACGTTGTAATTTTGGGTGAGTTTTGCGAACTCTGTGAGTTAACCATCCTCAATGGTTCACCCATATCATAAAACACATCATTCATGTAATCACATCTTTCACATCATTTCATTTATCATCATATAACATCACAAAACACTTTGTTTATAAATTTCAAATTAATCATTTACAATTCAATAATACATTGCAATCCTTCAAATCATTCATATCATACATACATGTAATGTTCATAAGACTTATATTCGTTTATTACTTTGTTATAACTGAGTGCCTTTTTCACTGTCCTGTATCTGTTGTGGACACCAGGCTCATTAATACTGTCCCTTATCCATTGGAGATATAGGGCTCAATTTACATAGCGAGCTAGAGGTTCTTATCACATTCTGAGCTTTAAGCTCTTTTTCATTAGTAACTCCAATCACAACTGCCTTTATGTTTCATGCATTCATGTAATGAAATGCACTAAACGTAATCAATCATTATGTTCAATCAATCACATTCACATTCTCTTTCTCATTCACATTTGTCATCGGACCTTGGTCTAACATTCAACATTTAAGTTGAGAAAACACAAATTAAGTCATCCTCGATGGTTCACAACTCGGACATTCAATGTTTGGAATCAGTGCATACATATCATATAATAACTCAACCCAGAGATAAAACAAACAATTAATCGAAGTGAGACCATCTTAGGTTACTCACAGTTTGCTCCCTTTAGCTTATTGTCTTGAAGTCCTGGCAATGTCTGGAAGTGGTTGCTCAATGTGCTCTTCTATATTATGCAATCACACACATTCATACATTACTAAGTTGCACATTTAAATAAATACTCAATATATATATATATATATGCTCAATGTGCTCTTCTATATTATGCAATCACACACATTCATACATTACTAAGTTGCACATTTACATAAATACTCAATATATA